>VONZ01000603.1:0-464780 GCA_012976165.1 Labeo catla
ATCAAGAAGTATTTGCAGGAACGGACTGATAAAAAACTGATAGAGAATTACCTATTACGTGTCTAATTATCTGTCTAGATTATGAAACACTCACCTTTTGAACATTCTGTTGACGATAAGTAACGTTGCACATTCATATCTACTAACGCTCACTAGATTATTAGTATCTAATGCTGAATATCTGCTTTTTATTGTGATGTACCATCAAAAAGTCAAATGAATCAAGAGATTAAAGGAGTATTTGAATGAAGCCTGTGTGCACAGAGATTAGAGAGCCTACTGCCACATAAAATTTTATGTGATTGCATAAATATGAGCATATATATATATATATATATATATATATAGTCTGTACAGTCATGCTAATAAATAAAAAAAAATTAATTGAAAATAAAAAAGCAATTTCATAATTGTTTGCAAAGATAAAGGACAAAACATGTTTGCAGTTACATATTAATAAGCCATAGTCATATTATGTTAATTAACTTTGACTGAACTTTACATCCAGATGCCATTGTCTCCTGCAGTTTGTAAAGTCTCTCTGACTTTCTCTGACTGAATGAACTGAATCGGGGAATCTAGAAGTGTCTGATCTTCATCATACTCTTCAAAAACATTCAGCAACCACAGATTGGCTGCATATTTGACAGCTGTAGGTACAGTATGTTTTCAGTTAAGTGCCCAATCTCTTATCTCATAAATTATCTGGAGTAAGAACTGTTTGTACTAAACAAAAGTATTTGTAAGAATAACCACATCTCAACCATAAAGCAGTTGCCCGCCTGTAAGATCAACTTAGATGACACTGTTGTTCTTGTTTATGGTTAGTGAGTTTCACAAGAGGTTGTAACAATAATAAAATGATTTATACTGCACTATAAAAAAATTTTATGGAAAATAACTGATTTTTTCAGGTTGTTTTCTTTTATTTTAAATTGCAGTCAAAACTCTGTAAAATTGTCTCTAAATGAACTATTTGGCAATTCACATTGTTTTTACAGAAAAAAAAAAAAATTCTGTAATTAATACAATAACAAATCCATTAGAAAATAAAACGGTCAAATGACTGGCAGTAAAGTAAAATCTCCTTATTTAAATAAGCTGACAAACACTTATTTTACAGCTGTTTCTCTTTTATACAAAACTTCTTATTGAGAATTAATGAAGGTTTAGATGTTGATGTTTTATTGAAAATAATGAAGTTTGAAATCATTATTGTGGAGATAAGCATTTGCTTTAGCTGGGCTCTTGACTCTTGATTTTACAACTTCAGTTTTTCTTTGGCTGCTGTAACTGTGTTTATAATACACATTTGTTATAACAAAAACTGGTCAGATATTAGCGGTTAATCATTGATGATGATGATTTAATCATCACAGCAGCCTGACTCACTAAACATATTATTGCTGGATATGTTAGCTTTAAGTTTTGCTTTTTTTTTGTCAGGAGTCTTGTGATGTTAATGACAGTCAACGATTAGTTTTTTTTTTTTTATCATAGCTTTTTGTGATGACAATGGTGACAATCAGCAAAAAGCTTGTTTTGTGATGATCAGGGCTAACATGAATATTTTGTGGATTGTCACCATTGTTTAGATTCATGCAGATTTGATGTCTGTGACATATTCTTGTCTAAATAATTTCTTCAAAATTAGAAAATTCTAGAGCGTGAGCTTTAGTCCTGGAGAAGGCAGTCGAATGTTGATGTTATGCTGCATGTCGTTTTATTTAAAAGCTGTAACTGTGGAGTTGTTGATGCAGTGATAGTTAAGATGGTTTTTGTATGTATGTATGTTGTTGCTAGCTAGTAGTTAACAGCAAAAAATCTTGTTTCATGATAATCCAGAAAATACCTGTAAAATAACAATTTAAGAAAATTTAGGATATTTGACCTTGGTTTGACAGTGTTTGTTTGATAGCTGCTTCTGCAAGCTGTTTACATTTAAAAAAAAAAATGCTGCCATGCATTTCACCGGTTTTTTTTTTTTTACGTTTAAATTTTTTAGTGTGTACATCATAAACAAAAAAAGTCAAATACATATTTTCTCATATTCTACATTATAAAAATGTTCCTCTATTTGTTTATTTTCTCCATCGCAAGCTTTGCAGGTATTTCATAACCAAGAAAACAGTATTTATCGGTCTATTCTTGTTTATTATTCAGCTTTCTGGAATATTCATTCTGATTGGTGAGTCGCCACATTCTAATGTGAAATGACCACAAATGACCACTTAAGTAGTTATTTGGCAACCAATTTCATATGCTGTGCTTTATGTCTTTGTATTACTCTGCACTCTCCTTCTTGTCTCATAATTAAATTATTTTACATTAAATCAGCGTTTAATGGTAATTTATCTACATTTGGTAAATTGGCAGGGTCATAAGAGGAATAAAGAACTGTCAACTCCTCATTATAGTAAAACGAACCCCTTTAGAGTGATACAAGTCTGTGCCTGTGACGTGACTTTACAGGTTTTGTGAATAAAATAAAATTAAACAATAGTTTCATAATCTCATCTTGTACTATCACACAACTATTGTAAATAATGATACTAACAATAAAACACACCGTTTTATGTTACACTAGCCACTAAATGAGATCAGAGAATCAGACAATGATTACAGCACCATTAATAATTAACCAAAAACATTTAATCAGGATTTTCGTAACTTTTCTTGCTAGAACAAACATGCTTTACAAACACAATTACAGCAACCAAGAAGAAGAAGAAAAAAGTCAAACATTAAATAGTCAAGGGTCAAGAGCCCAACTAAAGCAAACCTTGATTGCCACAATGGTAAGGTCAAACGAAATGTTTTCAATAAAACATCTAAACCTCTGTTTATTCTCAAAGTATTTTTGTAGATATATGACAGAAATCAAGTCAAACTGTAATGCTGTTTGTGGAGTTGTTCAATCATCCTCTGCTGTTTTATTTCAGTTGATTTCATCTAAGGCTGTGGCTGAATGTCAGTTGTAGCTTGATTTCTTGCTCTTGATTCTGCTTGTTAACAGCAGCTGTTCATCACTGGCTGAATTCACTCATTAGTTTTCATTCTCTCTGTCAGGTGGACTGGATTAGTAAACTCATGTAGGGTATAGTGAAAGAGGGTGTAGGGTGTGATTTGAAACAGGCTCTGAGTGTCAACAGTGCTGTTCATTTTGAAGGCTACTTTCTCAAAAACAAATATTACCCAGAATGCATTGCTTTTTTTATAAGGATTTTGGTGTTTTTATATAAATAAAAATAGATTTTACTGTCAGAATATGGCTGTTTTTTTACAGCAGTTTTTAACAGTGTACTTTCTTGAAAAAACAAATATTACCCAGAATGCATTACTTTTTTTTTTTACAGGATTGTACTGTTTTCAAGAAAAAAACATAACAGGATTTTAATGTCAGAATATGGCTGTTTTTACAGCATATTATATATATATATATATATATATATATATTAGTGATGTGCGGATGGCGGTTATATCCGCGGGTTGGGTGGGTCGGGTAATAAAAAAAGCATTTTGATTATTTGCGGGTGGGTCACGGGTGGATGAGATAAATCAGTGATGACGCAAATATTAACTACTTTTTTTCTTATGTATGAACCTGTTTTAAATACTTTTTTTATCAGGCAAACAATTTTGTGTGTGTGTGTCTGTTCGCAAAGTTGTGACAGAAAAGGTGACATTCCAGATAAAGTTTGAAGGGAGTTTACGCCTGTGTTAATGCTATTGAGTAGGGTAATATGCAGTGGTGTACAGTACCTGCGTATACCCATTTCTTTATCAGTCGGCTTTGCGTATACCCACTTCTAAACCCCCTCTGACGCGCATCATTCAGTAGTGTCCTGCATTAGCCAAAAACGTGACAGTCCACCATTTCTAATTATACGTATGTGAATGAAGGCAAATATTCGCTCAATACACCCAGTAAAGACGGTGAGGACCGTGGCGCCGGCTTCCTTTGAAATATGTTTAATGATTGCGCCTGATGCGCCTGCGCCCGCTCTGTCCGCGCCAGCACCACATTTGCTGCCTGTTCATACGCGAGAGTATGTCAAGGGAGGCACGCCAAGTATTAAAATAATAATTGTTATTAGATTACTAATTTGAATCAGTACATTATAACGAAACAATACATTACAAATAAAAACAATTAGATTTTTACGATCAGAAATTTCTTAAACTGGGTGAACCCCTGTAAACTTTTGTCCATGAATCCAGTAGGCGTTTAAACACCCAACCGATTTCATCAGAGATTGCGGAGAGTCACGTCCAGATGTCAGTTAACGTTTTAGTATATATATATATATATATATATTACATTGCATTTGAAAAGTTTATTTGTATGATTGTAGAATAATTAGTTAGATCAGAGGAAAGAAAGTAAGAGAGCCCCCGGGGATAATTGGTAAGTCACTTGAAAATGTTTAACATGTTAAAAGTGTTTGAGACTTTGCTGTAGCTCACCTCCACTTCAGGATGAAATAGTCTGAGAGAATGTTATTATGCTGGTGATGATAAAATAAGATTTTGTGCAAACCTCAAAGACAATAAAAATCTAAACGTACAGTTAACCTAACAACCAAGTGTAATAACTCAGTCTTACATTGTGACTGTTGGTGTATCATGACATGTTTTCAGGTTAAAAAGTGTTGAATGTAATTGTCTTTCAGATCCGTTTCTTTGTAACCGTTTCCGTACTTTATTTGTCATTATACGAAACATTCAGTTTCAGTAAACGTATTCCATCTAAACTGCCAAGATCCACTATTTTACAAATTTATATTTTCCAAAAATAAAATCATTGGGATAAATAATAATAAATACTAATTTTCATTTTTGTGCCATTACAACTGAAATGTCAATTGTTTACATCTGATTCCCATAATAATCCATTGGGTGATGCAAATCAATCATATCCATGCTAAACTCATGTGTTAAATGTGTTAGTTTATCAGTATATGGTTGTTGTTCTTAAGGTGAGCTTCTTCCTAACCTAACCTAATATAAATATCTTAACCTAATATAATCTTAACCTATAACCTATATAACATAATCTTAAAACCACTGCATGAATATCAGAACAAAAATTAAGTAAAGTTCAGTTACAAAAGTTCAAAATGTCAAACACTTGAAACTCTTTCCAGTCAGTCCGTCCCATGTCCTGTCAATCTTGCATTATTGGCAAGATTGGTTATCTTTGAAGCACCTTTGATATCTGCTTACAGTAAGCCATAACTGTTTATGACAAACAATTAATTACAGCTCAGAGAGATATATATTGCAGGGGTAGCCAGTCTCTTCTCTGCCAGACTTCACAGTACAACCTGCACTGAGTGTGAATTATGGAAAAGATGGGCTTATTCCACGTTTTATTTTTTTTAGCTTGTCTGCATGTCGACACTGTAAGGAGTGCTTTAAGTAAGTTTCTGAAAATGTTCTTTACAGGACAAAAATCTTAAAATGCTCTTAAGGTTTTAGTTTTGATTATGTCAGGTTTCAGTAACTCTGATTTGCTGCTGAGGCAACAAACAACTGAAGTGAAGATTTGAGATTGGCAGCTGAGCCATGCCACTAGCATTTCAGCAAAAGTTTAGTATTTCAGACCAGTTTTTACAAGCAATGCTTAGTTTGTCTGATTTGTGTGATTTCATTATATAATGTGTCTATATATATATATATATATACACACACACACACACACACACACACACACATATATTAACATAGTGTGTGTTACTGAAAGGAATCTACGAATATTTTAGCTGTTTATTAAGTACTAAATCCAATTACTTGTTGTTTCAGGTTCTACAGAGGTAAATTGTGAAAGTGGAGGTCTTATTGAACTAGGGAGTACCGAGGAGGGATATGAAGGTATGCCCACATATATAATATAATATGTTTTTATTATAACATTCATATAAAATGATGTTTTCATTCATTTTAATTTGTTGTTAATATTTAGCTGAAAGACCTTAAATGGACCTTGGTTATTAAGGAGCATCACAGTTGCAATGCAAAAACAATGTTTGTGCTTTAGAATATGTATTTAAATGTATATTTGATCTGGCTTACAGGAGTCATAGAGGTTATCACTAATATCAGCCCAGATGTTCGTCTGGTTCTGGAGCCATATTTGAGTTCCGTTGCTATGAAATATCTGGAGCTGGTTTACTCTGATGGAGACTCAGTCGCTATTGTACGGACCATCAAACCATTAGATGCTGAGGAAGCAAAGATGGTTTGTTCTACCCTCACTGATCCAGTGCCGATAGATAGATAGATTGTATTGCATTTTTTCATATAGTATGTCTCTTTGTATGTATTATGTCCTCTAGAACTTTATGTCCTCTTCTTTGGATTATTTTGTCACCTGCGGAAGAGGGGTATGTTTATTTAAAACATCATAAAATTATTAAATAAGAAAACATTTTATAAAAAATAAAGATTCAGCAAATAAACATTGACTATAAAGTCTTCATTTTCCATTTCAGGGGAAAAACGCCCGGGTACTATACATTGTGGATTTGAATGACAACTCTCCAATCTTCGAGAGCAAATCATACAGCGCCACAGTGTCGGAGGTGTGTATAATCTCACATTTTCAGCTGTAGAGTTTTTGGTTTCTAAGGACCCTCTAAGGCATCTCTTAGTAAACAATGTCTTTCATTCCAGGCAATGGCTGTGGGTTCACATGTGCTCAGTGTCACGGCTAATGATGAAGATGCGTTGATGGACAACAAAAGAATTACATATTCTATACTGGTGAGTCATGAATGGTTCTTATATATTTGATATACGCAATAGGCTTCCACAAAACTGCATTAATGATCAATGCGAAAGTTCTACATACACTAAATGAGTGAAACTGCATCCTCCATCTGATCTGACTGTGTTCAAAGCCCAGCGCTCTTGACATGTATAGGAACTCTGGACTTTGATGTTGATAATAAGTTCCCGTGCAGCCTTAGAGCCCTATAGCATCCCGAAAACGAAAGGAAGATAAAAAAATAATACCATTGCACTTTTATGTCCCGATCATCTGGTCACTCTCTCATAAGACTCCCCCAGATAGCAAGAGAGCAGGTGAAAACCAATGTTAAAAATAGCTGATTTGTCAGTGTTAATGGCATTGAATCAATGTCACCTTTGCACCCTCAATTAATGTAAAAAAATGTTGAAACAAACTACTATTATTGTGATCAGTAGTGTTGTATCCGAGTCCTAGTTTTTAATCAGTTGAGCAGAGGTGGGACTTTCAATAAGTAAATGAAATAAAAAAATAATGAAATAATTGACTAATTAAATGAAGATTGTGCATTAGTGACGTGCACCTGCTGTTACTGAGAATTACATGGAGTCAGATGTTGAGGTTTTATTGGTTAAAATGATGTCACCATCATGGGGATCAGTGTTTAGTTGGGCTCTTAACCCCTGACTTCTTGTTACATTTTTCTCTGTAGCAATGTATGTGCTCTTGTAAAGCAGAGAGATCAGTGCACTTCAATGTCCAGCTGTTAACTATTTTCATATGATGAGATCATCATGAGCTAGCATGGTTATAATCATTTGATTTTTTGTTTAAGTTTTGCATAATCAGCCCTGTGAAACTACAAAATGTATACAAATTGTTGCTCTAATAATTATTATTAATAATATTATGGATGCATTTTAAATCCATGTAAGGCATAAAAAAAAATTAACTCCAGCACTGTTTTGACACACACAGACATCAAGAACCAGCATATGAATCTCAACAATGGTGACAATCAACAAAAGGCTTAATGCTGCAATGCATGCTGGGTAACACCATAGTAAAAACTCGCATCAACGCACCGTATGAAAAATTATTGTCTCCTCAGTTGAGGATCATGTGAAGTTTTAAAGTTCACTCTTTAAGTATCATAATAGGACTTTTTTTGCAGTTCAGTTAAAGGGAGACCACTTCAAAATGTTCATTGATGAGTTACAGACAAAGTATAAGCTCATCTGCTATCTCAAGGTTCAGTTCAACAATGCACAAATATTTGTTGTGAAACAACACTACAGATTATTTTGATTTAGGGAAAGGGTCAAGAGCCCAATTAAAACGAACACTGATCTTTTAAGTTTAACCAATAAAACCAACATCTGATCTTCTCTAATTCTCAATAACAGCAGGTGTTCATCACTAATGCACAATCATCATTTAATTAGACACTTAATTATCTTATTACATTTTATTTCATTAACTCTTTGAAAGTCTCACCTCTGCTGAATTGATTAAAAACTAAGACTCGACACTGGACTCGACACTGGACTCGGATACAACACTATGTTGTAAAGTGAATGCTTTAGTTGGGCTCTTGACTCTTGCTTTTAAGTTAATTCTCTTTTTGTGCTACAATAGTGTTTCAGTGTACACACTTATGAAAAACGAGATGTTTTAAAATGGAGTGGATTACTTTTTGTGACAAAATTGAGAAATAATTCTAAACAATATTGGTGATCTTTCATTACTGATGTAAATGTTCTGTATCACAAGTGCAGAAAAATCTATAATAAAATCTATAATATAGATATAGATTAATCAATAATTAGAAACACCGTCATCTGAAACCAGTGGATTTTAATTGTCATTATCTCAGCCATTGCATTTTTAACACATTGTTACAAAAGACAGAAAATCTAGTACTAACTTACAAAAGAGTCAAGAGCCCAACGAAACAAACACTGATCACAATAATGGTGGTTTGTTGAAATTTCATCATTTTTTCAACATTAATAGCAGGTGCAAAAGTTATTTTAATTTAGTGTCATTAACATTGACAAATTGACTACTTTTAACATTGATTCAGTGGTTGCTTGTTATCTGGGTTATAATTCATTAGACCAGATTTAATACCAATAAATCTATTGAAACACTGAATATGTCTAATCTTAAGTTTACAGAATTGATGCATGCATCTCATTTTTAAGGAAACAAGAGAAAATGAAATAATATTGTGTAAGCTCAGTTTGTGTCTATGAATTTATGCATGTCCCCATTTTAATTCACCACTTCCACTCTGTTAACAGCCTCCAGATGAATTTGAAGTGAGTTATGACTCACAGATGAACGCGTGTAACATCAAGTTGGCTAAACCTTTGAACTACAACAATGCTCAACAGTACAACTTCATCGTGGAAGCTAAAGTAAAAACAAATTCTCTTACATCCTACCAGTCCTGCATGCATTTCACTTTCATTACTATACATCATTGTACTGCTCTATAAAGCATAGCTCATCCCAAACTGAAAATTCTGTGATCATGTACTTACACGTGGGAAACAAAAAGAGAAGTTTAGCAGAATGTCAAAGCCATGCCATACAAGTAGATTAGGACCAGGTACACCTGTCATGATCTTGATTTTATCATTTTAAGATTGATAGTAATTCAACACTAGACAGAAAAAAGTTGGGTTACACATTTGAAAACAAAGTATTCTTTTATTTATTTATTATTTATTTATTTCTTTACTTATTTTTATGTCATGAAAAGATTATAATAGAAGTACATTTAGTGGTTGGGTAAAGTTTAATTTATAGTTGAGATACATTACAATGTTCTACTAAACCAATAGTTAAGTTAACATTTTAAGTGCGTTTGTTTTCTTGCAGGATATAGAAGGACTCAGTGACACAGCAACAGTTACAATAACAGTTGAAGCTTACCCTTATTTTGATCACTCACTTTACAAGGCATCCATTGAGAAAAATAAGGTAAAATTACGATTGATGCTTTAAATGCATGTGTGAGCACACAAATAAAGCCCTCTTTTTTGTCCATGCACAGATAGGACACGTCTCAGATGTCACTCCTGAGGCCATAAAAGTTAAGGATGACAACAGGGGCATCAACAAGCCTGTAGTTTACAGCATAAAAACAGGTACCATTAACAGAAGATTTACAACACACTTATGACATACATCCTATAATCTAAACAATAAATAATAAAGAAATGTTCTCATAATCTGAATGAAGTTTCTGACAATAAAGCATATATTGACATTTTTGTTCCAGTCATTCCAAATGAATATCAGAACAGCTTTGAAATTGACCAAAACAATGGGGTCATCTCTGTGACAACGGCACTAGACAGAGAGGAAACAGAGCAGATTGCTGTTTTCATACAGGTATCAGAAGTTTCTGAAGATATTCATGAAAACCAATAGACAGATCTCATGAATCTGAAGAGATTTCAGTGCTTTGTTTGTTTATATTTTCTAAACGGGGCTTCCTTGTAAAAACAGGCAACTCAGAAGGACAATGCCAGTAAGACGGCGGACACTGTGGTACTCTTCACCATCGTGGATGTGAATGACAACCTGCCGAAAGTTGACCAGGGGGTCCGTTCTTCACACCTCGCTTAATACAGCTGAGATGATTTGACAGATGCCAGATCTTTTAATCGTGATAACTAATATCAGGGTAATTTGGTTCTTCAAACAAGTTGTCTGATATTACTGTGTGTTGGCATGTTCTTGGAAAGAGCAGATCAATACTCTAAACCATGATATAGCAATGCAGTGATTGGCTGGTGGTAGGACAGAAATGTAATGACGAATTTGTACAGGGTTTACATTTAACGATGTCAAGAGTGCTGTAAAATACAATTTAATTTTGAAGTGGATTTTTTATATGTGACAGCGTTAATAAACGTTTCTTAATCCATAAGATCCACCTTAACACATAACTGACTGTTTAAATGAACTGAGCATCATAAAAGTATTTTAAGGTTTGAGAAGAGAGTCTGCATTTCCTGCGACGCATTAAAGCCTCCCGCATAAAAGCTCACCGTTCAAATGAATGCAAGACTCAGACAAATTGTATGTGTGTATGACTGCAATAAAATTATGAGATCATATTCTTTCACAAATATTGTCGCAATGAGCAACACTGGTCGTGTCTGTTATTATACAGTAGATTTACACATTTTAACCATTTTTAAAATCATTTCAAAATGAAGACTTTTTAAAATGATTTTTCCTGGCTTAATAAGGTACTCTTGTAAGAAAGTAGCAGTTGGCTGGGGGAGACTTTCGCTATCACCTTCACTTTAAAATGATCTAATCCTGTTATATGGAATGAGCTGCTGTTTGAACTAACAGACCTGCTGCTATGACAGCAACTCCAGGATGAGCTTCAAAGAACCTAATAATCATGTCAAATTAACTTATAAAATCCAGCTAATTGAGTAATCCACGTACAAAGAACGGACCCCAGAGCCTACTGAAATTCAGAAAGGAGAGGTGTGCGTAATCACAGCCACAGACTGTAGAAAACAGAACCTAAGAAAACGTGAACAGTTTCAAAGAGGTGGGAGAGCTGTCACTGATGCTTTGAGTGTCTATCCACATATAATATTTTTTATAGTCATTTCATTTATATGGACTTTAACTTTTTGGAAGAAATATAATCAGAATCACTGCAAACATGTTTGATATACACAACATCAGAGCACTCAGTGAAGACAAACTAATTGTAGTTAGCAGATATTCAGCATTAGATTATCAGATACTAATAATCTAGTGAGTGTTAGTAGATATGAATGTGCAACGTTACTTATCGTCAACAGAATGTTCAAAAGGTGAGTGTTTCATAATCTAGATAGATAATTAGACACGTAATAGGTAATAACCAGAGCCAAAAAATTTTGGTTTTAAAAGCTTACAGATGAAAGGCATTCTTTGTCCGTTTATTTTTTTACAGTTGGAGTTTGAATAGTTTTGGCTTAATTGAACATTCTATCACATGAGTTTAAACTAGATGAGTAAAGTTTGAGAACAAACTTCCCAGCAAACATGCCCGTTTGGGGCCCGCGTGGGCCCACTGTGGGCAAAAAATCTAACCCGTGAGGGCAGCCCGCTGTGGGCCCCGATACCGGCGTGAAATGCGGAGCACGTGTGGGCCCCACACTATGGGGCCCGTGTGGGGCCTGAGTGGGACAGCCCAAAAGTGTGGGTTAACTGTGGGCTGGCCCACACAAAGCAGAGTGGGCCCCCAATTGGGCCGATTGTGGGCCCATAAAGTGTGGGCATGCTGTGGGCTGGGTGTGGGCACTGTAGGGATAGTGTGGGGATGCTGTGGGCTGGGTGGGGGCACCTGTGAATGGCCATTGTGGCCTTAACAAATAACAAAATTAGTTTGCTTTTACTTTGTACCTGCAAAATGCCACAATATTACTATTAATGCATATGCAGAATAACTGCACGCTGAAAGTAGAAGCAATAAATTAAGAGTCATAAATTTCAAATACTTTCATTTATTCACAGCCACGTAAAAAAATAAAAAAAGCAGAAAACACTACTGTTTAAAAGTTTAGGGTTGGTAAGATTTGTCAGTGTTTTTGAAAGAGCTCTCTTATGCTTAACAACACTACATTTCTTATCATCAGCAGTCATGAAAACTGTTGTGCTGCTTTATATTTTTGAGGAAACCATGATATATTTTTTCAGGATCCTTTAAATAATGCTTTTAAAAGAACAGCATTTATTTGAAATAGGATTTTTGTGCAACAATGTAAAAGTTTTTATCAATTTAATGCATCCTTGCTGAATAAAAATAATTTCTTAAACATTTCAAATGTAAAAATGTATTTCTTAGATTTAAAAAAAATAATAATAATAAAATACTGACCCCAAACTACTGAACAGTGGAATGTATTAAATTATTTTATAGGACAGAGCAATGATCAATTATTACTAAATCAGAATGTTAAGTAGATCATAAATCAGTTCCCTAAGGGGCAACAGTAGAACTCTGCCTGATCGCTGTTCTTCTGCTCCTTCCACCATCCCAGGTGTCTTACACTGCGGAGGCATTTTATAAGATGTTTCCATTTCAGATGCTGTGGCCAGCCTACTTTTTGCTCCATCAACTAAGTGAGACAGAAAAGAACAATTAAAATGTGTCTGGGTGTGTGTGTATATATATACACATATATATATATATATATATATATAACCTGAATAATACAACATTGTCTCAGTGTTTTTTGTCAATACTACGAAAGTCAATGGCATGAACAATGTCAAAAATAGTTGAAACGTTCTTCTAAATCTTTTTTTTTTTTTAAACAACAACAGAGTGAGTAAATGATGACATAACTTTAATTTTTGGAGGAAGGTGCACTGTAAGAAATTACTAATGACTTTAACTTGATGCATGAATGTGCAGCTTTAAATAAACTTAAATGCACTTACATTACAAAAGATGCAGCGACCTGGTGGCTCTTTGTTTAGCTGAAGTTGACAAGCCAAAGGGAGAAAAAGAGAGAGAGAGAGAAATATTAGTGAAATATAACAATACAACTTAAAAAGTATTAAGGTTTTGACTACCTGACTCACTTACAGCAGTGGTGTCCTGAAGGACCAACATCAGACAGAGTTCAGCTCCAACCTGTCCACACGCCTGCTTGTAAGTCTGTGGTTCTCCTGAAGACCCTGATCAGCTGGTTCAGCTGTACATGATTGGGGCTGGAGCTAAAGCACTCAGGACTAGATGGAAATCAGTACTCAAAAGACAAAGAAGACAAACATTACATTAATGGTATAAAACAAACAAACAAACAAACAAATAAATAACACTATGTACAATAATATCTAAAAATGTAAAAGGAAGAAAAAATAAATACAAATAAGTCAAGCAGTACACAGGTTACAGTTAAACAGCCAGGAGAAATCATTATACATTAATATGCTACCTTAATATTATTTATTATTTCCTATTTTACAAGATTTTATAAGCGTATAGCCGAGGTATTGTATTGTGCTACATATAAATCCCAGTTTGTGTTGCTATTTAAGACTTTAAAACACAGATTAGCTCCTTCTTGCTCGGCTATTATTAATTCATCGCGTAAACAGCAACAGAAAACGACAATAATCCAAATTAACACCAAAATGGACGTAAACTAACTTAATTCAGTGAATTTAAGTGCAGTTTTAAAGGATATATTACATCAGAGATTAACGTTACCTCAGAAAACGGGTTTTCGGCCGTTATGACCATTCGTCGTTTAAACAAGTGACGCACTTGTAATCAAATTTACCACTAAACGGGTGTAATTTAATTCCTATTTATTAATTCACAACCATTTTGATGAATTTCAATAGAAAATTAAGAATTTAACCAAGAAATTTAAAATCTTACCTGACTGAGTTGAGCCTGGGCGGTACCGGTTGAAGTCTGAATGACCGCTCATTAACGATGCAGAGTTCCAGCAGTTCGCGTTCTCATTGGCTAGAATTAATCACGTGCTGAAGAGCTGACGCGCCATTGAATGTATTATATCATTACATATTTATTTTTCCTTTTAGAAATATTTAATAAATTACGTCACTAATCAATACCAGCAACAATGAATAAATTAACAAATCAATGATCTGATTACTCAAATAAATTAATTTTATTTAATGATAGCCTACAATATGTTTATTTATAAATATAAATACATTAGTAAAACAAAAACTATATATATATATATATATATATATATATATATATATATATATATATATATATATATATATATATATGTATATACAGTTTCTGTTGTAATTTGGTTGGATTTTTGAACTACTTCAAAATGTTAATAATTTTAACAAAATCAGAGGGATCATGGAAATTGCATGTTATTTTTTATTTATTACTGACCTGGTTATAAACTATATTTCACATACCAGCTGTTCATATATACTCCACAAGACACAATAATAATTGATTTTCCAGCAGCATCTGCATATTTGAAACCTTTTCAGAAGTAAATGTAAGATTCTTAAGAAAGCAATACAATGCATTAAGAGCCAGGGGGTGTAAACTTTTTGAAGTGGATGATCAGGGTAAACTGCACCTATATTGTCTTGTGAGAGACATGTAAATATTTCTGTAGTCTGAAGTGCAATACTAAATCGAAAAACAAAATCTGTAAATAAAATATACTTAATAAATAGAATTTACACATCATCATTCTGTTCAAAAGTTTATACCCCCTGCCTCTTAATGCATTGTGTTGCCTTCTTAAACATCATAAATGTTTTCACCTTTTGTAATATTTATGTATGAGTCCCTCAGTTGTTCTCAGTGTGAAAAGATGGATCTCAAAATCATACAGTCAGTTTTGGAAAGTGTTCAAAAAAGCAGAAGATGCTGGAAAAACCAAATAATGTGCAGGAGCTGGAGGACTTTTCTGAAGAACAGCAGGCAGATGAACTGCTCAGGACAAACAAGGGACTCATGAACAGCTATCACAAAAGATAAAAACAGTTGTGGATCATCCAGGAATCAAAACACAGTATTAAGATTAAAGGGTATGTAAACATTTGAACGGGGTCATTTATATAATTTCAGTTATTATTTTGTCTTGTGGAGTATATGTAAACATCTGTCATGTTAAATAGTTTATTCAGGACAGTACTAAAAAAAAAAAAAAATCTTCTTGCAGAAGAAATGTTCTGCAAGGGGTATGTAAATTCATGAGTACAACTGTATTCAGTTTTTGTTATGGACTTGTTGTTAAACTTATTGTTTACATTTTACTGCCATTGTCACAGAAATACAATTTTAAATGTAACATTTGCATGTAGATATAACAATAATTTTAAAAAAAACAACAATTTTGATTAGAATCCAATCATAAAACATTTTTAAAAAGTTTAGTTTTAGCTGTCTTTTGCTGTTAACAAGACTGCCCACAGAAAAACCACATGGGGCCCCAATTGAGCAAACTGGTATAGGCCCCACATGGGGTAATCCACAGGGGGCCCACAGTGGGTTTACTGTGGGCAAGCCCACTGTGGGCTTGCCCACAGAAAACCATCATGAGGGCCCAAAAGGGCAAACCCACTGTGGGCCCGCATGGGCTAGCCCATAGGGGTCCCACAGCGGGTTTAGTGTGGGCTTGCTCTGCCCGCACTGTCCCACAGTAAACCCACAGCGGGCCCACGCGGGCATGTTTGCTGGGTTAAAGTTAGCTTGAGAAAGCCTAGCCTGATTGTTTGAAGCAGTTGTAAAAGTAAAAGCTGTTTTTTTCACCAGGGAGCTAGCATGATTTAAAATGTTGTTAACATGTTTTAGCATGATTAGCTTGTTGCTTGTATTTTTATAGGCTGACTACAATGTTGTTAGCATGATTAGCATGTTGTTAGCATAACTTGTAACATTGCAAGTTACTAGAATGTTGTTAGCATGATTAGCAAGTTACTAGCATGTTTCTAGCCTGATTAGCATGTTGATAGCATGTTTTGTGCATGATTAGCATGTTACTAGCATGTTTCTAACATGATTAGCATGTTATTAACAACTAATGTTGTTAGCATGATTAACAACTTATTAGCAAGTTCTTAGCATGTTGTTAGCATGATTAACATGTTCCTAGAATTCTGTTAACATGTTACTAGCATGTTAACATGATTAGCAAGTTACTAGTAGGGTTTAGCATGATTAGCATGCAACTAGCACGTTGCTAGCATTTTTCTATCATACTTAGCATGTTATAAGCATGTTGTTAACATGATTATAACATGTTACTAGTATGTCTGTTGCATGATTAGCATGGTGCTAACATGTTGCTAGCATGACAACTTGTCAGCAAGTTGTTAACATGATTACTAAGTTATTAGCATGTTGATAGCATGTTTCTAATACAACTAGAATGTTGCTAGCATGATTACCAAGTTACTAGTATGTTTGTTGCATGATTATGTTACTAGAATGTTTCTCACATGATTAGCATGTTAGTAACATGTTGCTAGTATGATTAGCAATTTATTAGGTATAGGAGGAGATGGATACCGAAATTTGGCTCAGAAGAAGAATAATAAGAACCTAATCTAATTCTAAATCTAATTTTGTAAGTTACTGTTATAGTGGTCAGTGTTTGCATTAGTTGGGCTCTTGACCCTTAACTTTTTAATATTAGATTTTGTTTGGATGTTGTAATTGAGTAATAACAACCAGACAAACCAGAGGAAAGGTGATTATGTGGTGTTGAATATGCTTTGACATAATGATCACGTAGTGACCTGAATAACTGAGTAAGGTTTTCTTTATTATGTTGGTATCATCAGACAGATGTCATTACAGTTTTTCTCAGTTGCTTTGGTACATTTCTCAAATCATCCTTGACATTTGCAAAACAGTAAGTGCATTTCTCAAAACAATTCGTACAAATAGCAAAACACCATGGATTACCTGCAAAAGCCAGTCTCTTGTTCAAAATCCTTAGTTCATCACTCAAAAATAAATATCTGTGTCAATGAACATGTCAGTGCCATCAGAATGACAAGTCCTTGTGTCATTGTGTATGGATAAGACAGTCAAATTGCTTAGTCATGATGTCAATATAACAGTGTACTCTGGAGGGATGTTCTGATGTAAACTACGGCTAAAGTTTTGATGACAATTATTTTAAATTGTAGGTTACACCTTAGTGTATGTGGGAGTTTGATTGCAATACACTGGACAAGATTCACATTTATGCTTTTATTGTTCGTACTGTAATTTGTTGACGGACCATGTCATTGCGATACAGAAAGGAAAAGACAGCACTGCATAGCACAAAGAAAAAAACAAAAGTAGAAATGTGAACATAGGACAGTCTCCTTAGGGAAAGCTGTACATGCAGTGCTGTAGGAATTACAGTGCAGTCTTCCTACACCTCCTGACGTTCCTGTCTGTTGGGCCACAAATTCTCATCCACATCACAATGAATATCTTCTCCTGTGATGCTTTAGAATGTCTTATCCAGTCTCTGCAGGCATCTGCTGTGATGTCATCACACGCTGCATCCCTGGCAGCCAGAAGAGCCATCTGTGTATGTGGCTGGCGATCATATACTTTCCATCTCCATGCTGAGAATAATTCCTCAATGGGGTTAAGGAATGGAGAGTAGGGTGAAAGGAACTCCATCAGCATCCTGTTGTGGGCCGCAAATCATTCCCTGATGATGTTGGAGCGATGGGAACTGACATTGTCCCAAACTATCACGTACTTTGGCAGGTCATCTCCAATCTGACCCCTCTCTTGTTCAGGGATGAGATCCCTGCAGAGAGTGTCTAAAAAGGTGACAAGACACTCTGTACTGTATGGCCCAATAATGGGAATATGCTTTAGCACACCATTCTCAGAGATAGCAGCACTCATGTACAGTACAGTACAGTGCCTGTTGTTAGATTACATACCTGTTCTGTCGACGAAAAGTCTGAATGATTGAGGACACAGTTGTTCTGCACCCTTTGACCAGCCTCAGCCATTTTAAGCCCATGATTGAGAACGTGGTCTACAAGTGTGGCTCTTATCTCATCAGGAATGCGCATATGTCCTCTGCCTCTGCCTTATCCTCTGTTTTGCCTCCCAACTCCTCCGCCACACAGCCTCACACCTCTTCCACTTCTTCTCTCTGGCTGCTGACCCTGTCCAATTCCTTGTCCTTCCATTGTTAGACATTGTAACATTGTGTTGTGCTCCGGCTATATATATATATATATATATATATATATATATATATATGTTGTTAAGTCTAAAAAAAGTCTAATAAAAACGTATAGAAATATGCTTAACATATTATTACAACTTGTTCAACCATTTTGCATGTAAAGATTATGAACTAATGCCTAAATGTTGTGGAGGGTGAGACTATTCAACAGAAACCCATTATAATACATTTTGATCAACATGACATAAGCAATTGATAATGTAGGAACCAGCAGAGAATTGTACATAATCATTTGCATGGATGTACCAAAGCATTTGCAACTTGTTCAGAGAAATGAGAAACTGATTTTTTGATGTGCACAAGGACACAATGATGTGAAGGTAGTTTTGAGAATTTCAATTCTGATCTGAGAAATGTACCAAAGCAATTGAGAAAAACTAAAACTTATTTTGACCAAAAAAGATTTTTTTTTTTTTTTTTAGTTTAGACACAGAGACGTCAAAAATCAGCACAACGGTGACCATCAAAAACGTACATTGTAGCCAATCAAAACTCATCCATGACTCCCATCATGCATTGCGACATGAAAAATTTATGAGCTGAATTGTCTTTGTAATTTCTTTTATTCTATTTTCTTTCATTTTCACTGTTTTTATATGACTTTTAGTCACTTTTTCTGTGATGTTTAGAGTTTATCTGTTTCTGAATATGCTGTTTGTCACCATTGTTGAGACTCATATGCTGATTCCTGATGTCTGTGTGTGCCTAGATGAATAACTTTTGATATTTTTTCGATCAGAGGGGTGTGTAAGAAATCCATTCAACATTTTTAGAAAATACAGGCTTTTAAACCGCAAGGAAGTTGTTATCAATCAAGAACATGTAACTCAAAGACTAGTCTAATGATTTTAGTGGCTCAAACTATGTTTATTTTAAAACAGAATTATCACCACCAGATGATTTTTGTTCTTTAACTCAGTTCCAGCAGCTAAACAAAAACTAATACTACAAATCTAAGGGTCAAGAGCCCAACTAATGCCCACTGACCACTATAATGGTGACTTACAACATTTGATTTTCTCCTTTTGGTGATTCTGCTTATTAACATCAGGTGTGTTCAAAAATGGTGGTAACACTTTAGAATACTGTATCTTACTTACTGCATAACTAATAAGAAGTTACTGCGGAACTAATAGGTTGTTTTTTATGAACCCTCAAGTCACTACTATTAACTACTAAGGAATATGTGTTAACTACCCAGTATGTAATAGCATTTTTAAATTGTGTTAAGTAACAATTAGTTAATCAGTAACTATTAAATTCAGTCACGCCTCCTGAAGAACTACAATTAAGTAACTAGTAATGAACAGCGAGGCACCGTGTCAGGTCGTGGCCCTTTCTTCTTCTTTGCTACTAATGTTATTAGCTAAACGTATTACTGTTAGATAAGCAATGTAAATATTTATTAACATTCTTTCGCATATGCGCGATGTATGTTTCTTTCGGTGGGTGCCCACGCTATAACGTTGCACTTTTTGCATCATTAAATCTAAGAGAGAAGACAATTCTAATGAAAGAGCACACAGAGATTGATGTGTGCACATGCAGGTCAAAGTTTGAGCGCACACATGTAATATTTGAGAGAGTGCGCGTCCAGTTTCATGCGAGAGAGAAGGAATTGGGATTCCGCCTATAAACGAGAGATTCATTGCTTGTGCATTGCTTGTGCTTGTGCATTTGGTGTGCTCTCGAGTTATAATAATGTACTGTCGACAATTTTCATGAAAATAATGCTGTAGATACCACATTAATGATTGTGTCTGAAATCTGCTTTATTTATTTTATTTTTTTGGTTAAACGAATGGTGAATACCTCGTGTTTTTCCGTAAGTGCTCGACCATTTCCGTGGGTGACGCTTGAGCATCCACTGTCACTAGGTGTGGTCTGCAACCAGAAACTCGGGATGGGACCCCATACCACTCTAAGTGCCCTGCCAACATACCTCAGGAATGTTTATGATTTTATATACATTATGTGTGTCTGTTTTCCTTAGGACATTTCACATCACTACTATAAAGTCATATTAAATGAATGGCAATGACTGAGGGGAAATGAGAATACAGGGAACCCATGAGTAATTAATAAAGAATTACCACATAATTCTGAAGGAATTACTTAGAACCTGGAACAGTATTCTAAAGTGAAAACACTGGGAACCCATGAACAATTAATAAAGAATTACCACATCATTCTCTAGTAAGTAATTAATAAAGAACCTTAATTTTACTTTAGAAGATGACAAATCATAAGAACATTAAAATGTATTGCAGCAAGTGTTTATAATGTTTTCAATGAATTTGTTTCTATTTCCATAGAACAAAACAATCAGTAGGTGAACACTGAAACAATACCAAAATTTTACATCAGATTACTAGGAACTTACTAAATATAACAACAGATGACAGTAAATATTGTGTATGCCTGAACTTTAACCTCGGCAATGTTTCTCTAAAACATTTAACTCAAGTTACTTTTTTTCTGGCAAAAGTCAATAAGCCTGAACTTTAACCTTGGCAATGTTTCTCTAGTCTAAAACATGTATCTCAATTTACTTTTTTTTCTGGCAGAGGTCAATAAGCATGCCATTCTTCTTTTTTTCCTTGATGACGGTTCAAAGTGGCTCCTTTGTGCACATTTCTTTGCACTGATTGGCAAACTCTGACAGTTTCTGGCCTCTGTGGAACTTTTCACGCAATGTCTTGTAGGCTTCAGCGTCACAAGCTTCTAGCTCTGCTATCGCTGCTGTATCAACAATTGTTTTGCGGCCCACCCCACACTTGTGGTATGCCAGTGTTTTGGTGATCCCCTGTTCCAGGTATTGCAGGACCTTTTTATATCTTTGTATAGCATCTTTTGGGAAAAACACTGTAAAAGATCAAAGGTGCATGCTTAGTATGTAACTCCATTAAGCCAATGACATATATGAAAAGTTCATATGCAAAAGCCTCTAATGTTGACTGACATGTTTTATAGCAAACAAGCATTTTTTTTTGTCTCTTATGATTAGGTTTAGTAATTTCACTTTAATGGTTATGGAAAGTTATTGACCAGTTATTAAAATGCTTTATTTTCAAAAATGTCACTTTAGTCAGTTCATTGACATTCACTGGATTAACCGAATGCGTTTTAAAAAGTTGATTGCCTTTTGCTGCAAAACCAGTTAAACATATATGTTAAACATCTTTTAAGTACTGTAAGGCCTCTATCGAACCAGTCACCAAAAGAGAAACAGCATCACAACATTCCAGGAGAATCTAAAGCTGCCCCCTCCAACCAGCATGAATAATAAACTTCATTTACAGCCATCCCTGCAAACTCTCAAGAGAGTATTGGAATCTTCTGATCCCTACAATGACACCTCCTTGTCTGGATCAATCCTGCGTTATCTCCCCAGGGGACAAAACACCCCCGTACAAACCACATGGTTAATGGTGCTCCTTGACTGGTCTGCTGATATAAGAAGAGACACAGGAAGAGAAAGTGATCAGCCAGACCCCTCACAAGTACCAAAGGAACGATAAAATAGTGATAAGAGGAATCTCCCCCTCTCTTCTGAGGCCATCTCAAAACAGATGGCCGGGGCAACTGCTGACCAACAATACATAAATTGGCAATCGAACAAACATGAAAGACAGATTTACATTGACGCGTCCCACCCGCAGGGTACGCGGGTCACTACAACATGACACTCAGCATTCCTTTCTTCCCCTCTCAGATACGGCAAATGTTCTTTCCCTCCAACAAAGAATACACAAACCTATATCCACGATCCTAAAGACAATCATTTATCTTTACTACTAGTAGTGCAAATAACCTATAATTATATGTAGTCTATGTTTCTTATATGCTTGGTGTGTTTATTATAGCCTATGCAGCTAATCAATGTGTGTATAACCAGTTAGCTAGACAAACGTTATTAGTGTGTATGCAAGATGCCCGATGTTTGGTATTAAATGAAAGCTCATTTTATTTCCAAGATGTCGACGTGAATGAAAGGTTGATATTATGTACAAGGTTTGCATTTCAATACTTATTGAAGAGACCAACAAACTCTTGCAGGAAAGTTGCCTCCATGTGACAGAAAGATATTATGCTAAAATATGCATAGATGAGCAACGGTATGGGCGGAGCCCCGCCTTGCAACCCAAATGATTGGAACGCAACTTCATGGAACGGACTTCGTCGGCCCGGTTAAATTCAAATGTCCAGCATAACACAGGGCCTTTCGCCTGTTGCATCTGCCCAGCTTGATCACAGCGTGACTGTGCCATCCAGAACTCTACAGAACCAGCTAAAGCTTCGCGAAACTCTCAAAGTCCTTGCGACCCGCAACGCCGACTTGCAAAGAACTTCCAGCTCATCACGCTTGATAACCAGTCAGTCAACCGAAGCTCGAACTGACCAAACTGCGTGAAACACCGAACAGCGGAAGCAGCTTGAAACACCTCGCCAGCGCCCACCTGAGCCCAGAGAGCATCCTCCGTGTAACAAAGCAACCAACCGAAGCTTCATCCAGCCTCTCCAACTGACGAATCACCACCGAAGGCTTTCCCAAAGACGTCATCCAAAGAACTAAGCAACCAATCAGAAGTGGCGTGATTCCCTCCGCTAGGACGAGCCCACCAAGGAAAACCCGAACGCAAGTAAAACAAGGTCTCCTTAATCTCTTGCTGAACTGGTGCTAAATTTCCTTAAGCAGCTAAAAGATAAATCTCTGCTTTTGTGGTTTCTCAAGTTGCAATTTAAGAACTAGTAGCAGATACTAGTAGTTTTGGGATTCCCTTCAAATCCATAGACTCTCATTCAGTGAACCGTATGCCTGTGTGTGTGTGTGTGTGTGTATGTGTATGTGTGTTTAATTGTTAGTAGTTTAGTTCATGTATCTTAGAGTAGTTAAATAAATTCTTGTTTCATTGAAAAGAACATTGTCTTGTGTTTATGTTCATCACGCTATTGCCTGTGCCCTAGATGTTGCTACCTAGCTCATAACGAACGTATATTTTGGTTTATATTATAATCCGATGGCCACGGGAATAATATAAACATCCAGAGTTGGTAAAATATCCTAAGTTGAACGTTCGCTGGACGAACAGTTGATAAAGTGTAAATTACTAACTTTAAATCAGTTAATCAAGTTAAATCCGAATCCTTTGGATTCGATTCTCAATTGAATCACTTGAATTTGACTTAAAACCCTACAGTACTTATAATAATTTCCACTATACACACTAAGAATGTCATCAGAATTAATCTGGGATTACAAAAAAATGGTTACCACAAATATTCATTTATGGTGTTAATTTAGAAGTATTTAAGGCATTGTTTTAATAAAACACTCAGACAAGATTTTACACTAGTATCTAAAGCTTTTTCAAAGTACTTATGGACACTGTTTTAACAATGATGGCATAATTATTAGGACATAAAATACATTATGACAATACCTCTTCTGCTTTTTTTCATGTGTTTTGCTGTATTTCTTGATTTTTTTCTTATGCTTCCTCTTTTTTGGGGGTGAAGAGGAAACCGATGAATCAGAGGTAGAAAGGAAATCATCTGAAGAGGATGAAGAGTTGACTTTGCTTTTTTTTTTTGTTTCTTCTCCTTTCTTCTCCTTTTCGCCTTCTTATTTCCTTCAGGCTGGTCAGAGGAGTCTTCATCGGAAGAGTCAGGGTTAACAATCATTTGGGAGGATTTAAAAAAAGCTCCCTGCATCTCTTCCTTTGTTGACAATGCTAATAAGAAATACAAACAAAGCTATTTTAATTTAAGACATACAAGACATTAAGACATACAAATGCCTTTGAAGACGACTTGTGTGCTTGTGAATTGTTTACAAAATTAAATGCAACTTAAAATACAATTTAAAGTAATTTACTTCTTAATAAATGTTTAAAATGCAGCACAATAAAATAAAGACTTTTTAGAATGTATTTTGCAGATGCTTTTATCACATACAAGTTGTTGTTTTGGTTTATTAAAGCTTCCTGGAACTGCGGGAAGTGTTCTATGATCAATGGATTGACTTTTTAGAGCTTCAAAATCCCACCCCGTTCACTGCCATTACAAAGATGGAAGAGCTAGGTTTTTATATATATATATATATATATATATATATATTTGTCTAAAATATTTGTGTTTTTTAAATATTTGTGGGTGTTCATCTGAAAGAATGGGTGAACTGTCCCTTTAAATGTTTAAACTATTTAAAAAAAATAATGTTTATTAGACCTAAATCTACAAAAAAAAATGAACAATTTAAATGCGTGCATATTAAAAATGTACTTGCTTTTATTAGACAGACAACATTTTACCATTTGTAAGACTGCTGCACAGGAAATCACTCTCATTCTCAAGATCCTTGCATTTGCCCTCAAGTACCTTGATTTTGGATTTCAAAAAGGAGTTTTCATCCTTAAGTTTTGATGCAAGTAGATTCAAAATGGGTTGCAGGTAATATTACATTAAACATAAAATATCATATAAATAAAAAATATGTGTATGTATATGTATGTATATATATATATATAAATAATGTGATATTTATTATTACAAAATGATGGTGTTATACCGAATCCTGCGACCCACCAAAGTACGTGGTCATATACATAATGTGGTGAAGGTAGTTTTAAGATTAATTTTGGGATTAGGAATAGAATTAGCTCCATACACAAGCCTAACGTTACTGTGGTTCCTTCGGTGGGTCATATAGAATTACCACGTGTTAACAAACTTAATGCTAATAATACACAAAATGTAAAGATTTATGACATACACAATTACCTGCTTCGTCATTGTCGTCGATCAGCTGTTGAGGTTGTGCCCTTTTGCGCTGCTTTCTCCTCACCATCGCCACGCTTTCTTCTGAACTAGAAGAGTATGTAAATCGATCCTCCAATCCTATTTGCGTATAACGCCCATCTCTACTGATGAATTCAGTGAACTGACCTGACTCCTCCCCGTTGAGTTCATTACTCCAAAGTGAAATAATATTAATAGCTGGCTTTAATCCAGTTATTTGAATATCTTCGAACAATTTAATGAAATTTTTATTTTTTATTCTGCCTTGCTCAAATTGTATGCACGCCATTGGTAATGAATGGCTGAATGAAATGCTGTATTCCGGATATTTTAAACCGTTTTTGAGCACATAGATCCAAATCCCTTTTAGGTTGTTTGTAGATGTAGATACTTTTGTGGTTGTCCAGTGATTGCTTGCCCTTTCGACAGTATGGCTTCGAAATAAATAATGCTGTAACACAATTAGCTGAAGATTGTCCAATGAGTGCGTACGTAGGCAAACGTTTGGCCCGAACGTAGAACGTAACTTTTCCAAATAAGGACAAAAAGGCGCCGAACGAATCAGATGTTTTCTTCTTCTTCATTTTAGATCATATTGTAGTTTTTCTTGGTGACGGGTTTTTTGAGCAGCGAAATAATGCGACTTGGAACGAAAATTGTTTCGCTTTGCGAGCAGACCAGCAGAAGAGGTACAAGAAGGTTAATTAAATGGCTAAAAAAAACACAGACTCATCAAGACAAGAATGAAATGCAGACTGTGTAAAAAAAAAAATGAAATTCCAGAGGACACAAACAGGCGATGGATACCAATGGTAAATGTAGAACAAATTTTATTGTTTAATTTAAATTATATTTTTAAAGCTACTTGCTTAATGGTAGCATCATGCATGATATATTTTTATGACATTACATTTCTAATGTAAATGATGGATGTATATGGTGATTTTAGGAAGATGAACACACAGTCAGAAAGTAAAAACGACATGTAGGGCGGGCTCAATTTTTGAGAAAAGCAAGGTCACATTACAAAACTGGATGAAATTCATATACCGTATACTCTTCATATTCATATACTCTTATATAGCAAAGAAGAGAAAGCAGCGCGGACGCGTCCTCCACTCGTTTTTAGCGCGACATTGGAACAGCCCCCGTGCATCTGTAAGATCTAGTTAAAGGAATTAACTTTAGAAAATTAACTTATCTTTTACTCATCCTGTTGTTGTTACAATTCCATGTCTTTCTATCTTTTTTTAACCTCAACATTTCATTTTAACCTCAACATTTTCATTTTCAAGACATAAGGCATTGAAACAACACCAGGATTAGTAAAAGATTAGTTAATTTTAATTTTAGATTGAACTATCCTTTTAAAGCAGCATAACAGTAATCATCCGACTCATTTTCAAAAAATTATTTTCACTTTTATTTTCAGATACTGTCAAGGACTACGATTAAGGCAGGTGGACATGATGCAGGATGGCATAGCTGGAAGTTCAGCAACCCTGAGTAAAATGAGTCGAAAGCTTAGACTGGTCTGTGTAGATGCTTTAAAGAGATATAGAATGAAGACTGGACAGAGAATGGGTGGAAGAACAGAGTTCATCGTTATAGATGAAAGCAACTTCTGCCATAAAAGGAAGGTGGGATATTATTTTTAATTTTATTTTTTTAACAGTTATAGGGAAATTTCACAGTGAATGCAATGTTGAAAAAAAAGAAAAAAAGTAAAATAGACTGTGTGTAATAAATGTGTAATGTAAAATAATTCCCTGTTAAATTACAGTAAACTACTGACAACTACATTTGACAGCAGATACAAAAAATAATTCTATATGATTTGTAGTATAATACTATCAATTTGTACCGATGTAATGTCCATTAACTGCATTAACTGTTAATTCATGTAATCTAAGTACTGTAGAATATGATATTTACAATATAACAATGCTGGAATGGTAGCATCAATTTTTTTTTTTTTACATTATAAACTTAAACCCTATGAAAAGTGTTTGAGAAGAGAAGAATTCTGAGGAGAATGACATTTTACATGTAGTTTTTTTTATTAGTTTTAATAAATAAATTATTTTTTTTAATTAATAAATTAAAAATGCTGGTGCTGACTGGCAATTGTTTTGTTTTTTTTTGGTATAAATGTGGGCAGGGAAAGAGTTAAACATTTTTGAAGCACAAAGACAGTGCATTAACTAAAGCAGTTATTAACATGTTTTTTCGTACTTATAGTATGCTCGTGGAAGAGTAGGTGAAACATGGAAAAGGAAAAAGTGGGTGTTAGGCATGCTCGGCATAAAGGCTCAGAGACGGCGACCGATTTTGCGACTTGTAAAACGGCGTTCAAGACATCATCTCATTCCCATCATCAGAAGATATGTTCGCCCAGGATCCAAAATCGTAAGTGATGATTGGAGACCCTACAGGACTTTCACAAGGCTGGGCTTCTCACACTACTCTGTGAAACACAGCAGGTTCTTTGTGAATCCAAAGCATGGAGGGCACGTACAACATATTAAAAGGGCTTGGTCTACATACAAAAGTCAGATATGGAGATTGAGAGGCAACAGGACTGAGAAGCTCTTGAAGGAACACTTGTCCTGTATTGAGTGGACTTTTTGGATGGGGATGGATCACTCACATGGCCCTTTGGGGCGTTTGCTGAAGGACATTAGAAAGTATTATGGCCTTTAAGGTATTACATCACATACTGTAAATCATTACATTGTTAAGTAAGGCTGTTTGGGATATGAAACTAATAAAGAGATGGAACAGACACTTGAGTCATTACTTTACAGATGCTAATGGTATGACAACTATGTACACATTGTACAGTTATTTTCAATCAATCACTTATTCATTAATGGGTTCCCAGTGTTTTCACTTTAGAATACTGTTCCAGGTTCTATGTAATTCCTTCAGAATTATGTGGTAATTCTTTATTAATTACTCATGGGTTCCCTGTATTCTCATTTCCCCTCAGTCATTGCCATTCATTTAATATGACTTTACAGTAGTGATGTGAAATGTCCTAAGGAAAACAGACACACATAATGTATATAAAATCATAAACATTCCTGAGGTATGTTGGCAGGGCACTTAGAGTGGTATGGGGTCCCATCCTGAGTTTCTGGTTGCAGACCACACCTAGTGACAGTGGATGCTCAAGCGACACCCACGGAAATGGTCGAGCACATACGGAAAAACACGAGGTATTCACCATTCGTTTAACCAAAAAAATAAAATAAATAAAGCAGATTTCAGACACAATCATTAATGTGGTATCTACAGCATTATTTTCATGAAAATTGTCGACAGTACATTATTATAACTCGAGAGCACACCAAATGCACAAGCACAAGCAATGCACAAGCAATGAATCTCTCGTTTATAGGCGGAATCCCAATTCCTTCTCTCTCGCATGAAACTGGACGCGCACTCTCTCAAATATTACATGTGTGCGCTCAAACTTTGACCTGCATGTGCACACATCAATCTCTGTGTGCTCTTTCATTAGAATTGTCTTCTCTCTTAGATTTAATGATGCAAAAAGTGCAACGTTATAGCGTGGGCACCCACCGAAAGAAACATACATCGCGCATATGCGAAAGAATGTTAATAAATATTTACATTGCTTATCTAACAGTAATACGTTTAGCTAATAACATTAGTAGCAAAGAAGAAGAAAGGGCCACGACCTGACACGGTGCCTCGCTGTTCATTACTAGTTACTTAATTGTAGTTCTTCAGCAGGCGTGACTGAATTTAATAGTTACTGATTAACTAATTGTTACTTAACACAATTTAAAAATGCTATTACATACTGGGTAGTTAACACATATTCCTTAGTAGTTAATAGTAGTGACTTGAGGGTTCATAAAAAACAACCTATTAGTTCCGCAGTAACTTCTTATTAGTTATGCAGTAAGTAAGATACAATTTTCTAAAGTGTTACCAAAATGGTCAGTCATCACTGAATGAATCACTTAATTACCTCATTAACTTTAACACTGCTTTAGTGTTCATTTTAACACTCTTGAGTATGGACTCAAATAAACCCCCAGGAGAGGTCATTTAACACTGGGATTTTTGCTGTGTAGACTTTACCTACTTTTTTTTAGTTTGTCATAGCTGTTAATTTTAGGTACTTCTTTACTCAAATATATAGGATAGAATCTACCCAAAGAAAATGAGTGCAAATTGTTAGCTAATTTTATTGAGTAGATTCTATAGGTTGTTGTTTACAGTGTAATTGAGGAGCTGGATCAGGAGAGACATGTGATACATGAGATAATGTGTGCTATAGATCATTTCCATTTATTTGCATTATTGCATTTGACTAATAATTTTCTTGACTTGCAATTTTGTGATATTAATGACTGGAACATTCTGAGTCTCCACAACTGACGGCATCCCCACAGACAGCAAGTGTGCCGCACAAGCCTTGAAAAGTGAAGCCAAAACGTTTTGATCGCCCCCAGGTGGCTGGTCCCAGTATAGGTCATAAACCCCGTCCTTTCCATGTAATCTAATGGGACGTGAGGCAGACTAAATAATTCAATTTCAAATAATTGTTTTCCAAAGATGGCTTTTGTCAATTTATGTAGTTTTTATCATCCTGATGGGTAACACTTTATAATAACTATTCGTTATAACTAGTTAATAGATCATTAATAAACTGTTAGTTAATGGGTTATAAATGACTTATTAAATAACAGTTAATAGTTTGTTAATTATTTATAACTATCCGTTATAACTAGTTAATAGACCATTAATAAACTGTTAGTTAATGAGTTATAAATGACTTGTTAAATAACAGTTAATAGTTTGCTAATTATTTAATTAATTATTGGGACGTTATTCTAAAGTTGCAACTATTCCTCATTTACTAACAGTTAATAAATAAAGAATAGTTGCAACTTTAGAATAACGTCCCAATAACATATATAAACTATTAACTGATACTTAACAAGGCTTTAGTAAGTAATTTACTAACAGCTTGTTCATGATCTATTACTAATTTATTAGGTATAGTTATAAATCATTAAAATACAGTTAACAAGTCATTTATAACTTGTTAACTAACAGCTTGTGAGTTATCTATTGGCTATCTATAAGGAACAGTTATAAATAATTAGCAAACTATTAACTGTTATTTAACAAGTCATTTATAACTCATTAACTAACAGTTTATTAATGATCTATTAACTAGTTATAACAGATAGTTATTATAAAGTGTTACCACAAAATCATTTAATACATTAAATTGCAATTAACTTAAACAGAGCTCTTCAACCCTTCTCCTGGGGACCCACTCTCCTGGAAAGTTTATTTCCAACTGGCTTCAGCACACCTGCCTGCAATTTTCTAGCAGTCTTAAGCCTGATTGGCCACTTCAGGTGTGTTTGATTAGGGTTGTAACTAAACTTTTCAGGATAGTAGGTCCCCAGGAACAGGGTTGAAGACATCTGCACTTAAAAAGCCTTATGAGTGAAAGGCAACGTAGGTCCTGGAGGGCCCCCAGAGTTTAGCTCTAACCCTAATCAAACACACCTAAACAAGCTAATTAATGTCTTCAAGATTGCTAGAAGGCTACAGGCAAGCGTAAGTTTGGAGCTTATAGTTTATAGACATATTCATGACTGCATATTGCCATGCATCATTTTATGCCTTTGTGTGACTAAAAAAAGGACTCATAACTCGTATTATGCTTAGGTATGAAATCTGTTACAATGTGAAAAAAGTTTTTGAGTAGTTTTCTAAGTTATGTACTCTTTTCATAAAAGGACATCACATCAGAAGATGATTGCCAAATCCACAGTGATACCTTTTTGTCTGAAAACGTATCATTTTCTCTTCATTTTAACCTTCTGTCCATACTGAGACTGTTTTTTTTCAAGCAAAACTGAGCTTTTTGAAAAAGCTCTCTGAAGTGGATACATTTGAAAACGCTGAAAGTGGAGGCTTTTGAAAATGATGACGCATGTTCAGTCATGTGGCATGTGTACCAATAGATATCTATGCTTATACCGGTATTGCGCCTGTTATGTGCTATTTTTCACTTTGACGCTGTTGCTAAAGACGTGACTTTGTACACTCTTCATATCACAGTTCTTCAAAGATAACATTTTCTCACAATTGCTGTTTGCAGCAAAACATGAGGCAAGTTGCGTTTTAGATCAGACATACAATACTGAGTGGATGCAACAGGAACATGTCAGTAAATGATGAAAGATTTTCCTAAATGATCCTGCCTGTCTGTATTGTCTTGATGAGCTTTATTGAGGAATTACAAATGGGCAGTAAAGCAAATGTAACACTTTCTGACGTTTCAGTGCAGATGATAAACTTTTGGAAAATGCTAATGTAGACAGTGTGTTCTAAAACAAAAACTCCACTTCCAAATGTATCTGGATTCATGTAGACATAGCCTTCAACTAGGGGAGAATGATACGTCTTCAACTTTGAGGTCTTCTCATGGTGGTCAGTGTTGATTTTGGGTGTGGACCTACCCTCAGAATGCCGTCAACACTTTTTCCTTCTGTTTTGGTTACCATAAAGGTTATTTTATAAAAATAAATAAATAAATAAATATAAAAAAAATTGTAATAATAATAAAAAACGCAAACACACTTTGATTAAGATTAATTGGAATGCACAATAAAAGAACATGATTTTTTAAAATTGTTAAAAACTGAGTTATCTGTTTTTGCAAATGAACTCTTCAAATATACCCATGCTACTTACGACTGGTTTTGTGGTCCAGGGTCACAAATAAGCAACAGCCTTTAAAAGGCTTTGTCTCTGATGTATTGGAAATATCCACATCATAGACAAAGTGATAAACTTAACTGCAACTTAACTATTTAAATCAAGTGTAAGGTCTTACTGTTGTGATCTGAGATGAATCATTTAATTCCTGTATCCGTTCTAGTTAAAAATGTTATTCAAAATGGTTGTGTACCGTGATGAAGAATGAAACGTGAAACAGGCAGATCCATCTGCAGAGCTTTATTTTATCGACAAAGACATGGTCAAACAGGCAGGGTCAGGCAATGGCATTCAGGTATGTTAGAGCAAGAAAAAGAGTAATCCGTAAAGCAGGCGAGGGTTGATTAGCGGCGAACGTAATCCGAAGGGGGGCAAGGCAAGGGGTAATTAGGCAGGCGGGAGTACCAAGAAGGCAGGCAGCGAGACAGACTAAACAATATAACTAGGCTAGGAGACAAAACTAGGAAAGCAAGGCAAAACAAAAAGAAACTAGACACAGGATAACTAGGACAAGGCTTTGTAAGAATGCAACACAATTCAATACTTGGCAACTAGTGAAAGGAAGTCTGGGGCTTAAATAGGGTCTCTGATTGGACGCAGGTGATAAGTGCAATGGCTGATGGGGAACGTAGTCCGGGTTGTGGTGTAACAGTCAATGTAATATGAATGTGAGAGGGCGACCTCTGGTGGTGAGCAGACCGAAGGTCACCGGACAGATTCGTAACATGTTTTAATATGAAGTCACTTTCAACCTGTTTTCATATTAAACATATTCAGCATTAAATGTGTTTATGTTTTAATAGTCAAGACACTTGCATGCATCTTTTAGGATTTACCAGATGAACAGAACAAGTGGCACTTTCCTCTTGCTCTTTGGCTCCTTCTGGACATTCACATGGTGCTGGGTCTCATTCTTGGGACCTTCAGGAGAGGTTACACAGAACATCTTTATCATGTGCTCATCTGTCTCCTTCTTCTGAGAGGCTTCATCCAAATGGCCTTCTATGGCCTTGGAGTCTTTCTCTTTCTCAAATCCCAGGACCTCCACCACTTCACTCGCCCACACTTCTTCCAGCACCTCACTGTCACTCTCCACCCAAGCAGGCATTCTTGGATTAATTTCAGCCTCCAGTAGTCTGGGGTGTTCAGATTAGGTAAATCACTGGCCCGGATGGTCTTCCCTGTGTACTTCACATACTCGTTCTCCTCATCCTCATCCAACTGCATGGGCAGTTTGGTCACTGGTGGCAGGGGTTTGAAGCGAGTGACTGGTAGAGTGAAGTGTTCAGAGACACTTGGAAGCACTGGAAGTTCTGCCTCTATTGGCTTTAAGAAGGAAGATCTCACTGGAGAACTGACTTGAGTTTGCTGAGTTTTGACCTGTCTTTCCCCCTTTTTCTCTGTATACTGTAAAAACTTTTTTTTTCCAAGGTTGTACATCAACATTGTTGCAATACATTTTACAAGACAATAAGTCTTTGTATTTCAAAATAGAGGACATATTCAATATGTTACTTGCAGTTTCTTTGTAATTAATTTTGAAATTTACTAGCAATTTTTGCATAAAAGGTATTTTGACATCAATTTGCTTTGTAAGCTCAGTTACTTGCCGGCATCTCTTCCTGCGTTTCCTGTTCTTGGCATTGCAGTCAAAGGCCTTACTCTCACCCGCCTTTGTCAGCGGTGCCTCTGGAAGTTTGATGAATGAATGACTCAAACGTGATGAATGAATGACTCAAACCCGAAAACCTGTCAGATAAGACATGAGGTAATCTAATCATAGATTAAAGACCCAGGTAAACAATGAATTAATCCTTTCTGTTTTTTATAGCATTACAGTTTTGTCCTGTTTGTAGTGTGATCAACATTTGTTTAAGCAGTAGATGTGTTAGGGAAGTAACACGTAACATTTTAATTATATTTTGCTAAAATGAACAAAATGACTCGAAAAAAAGATTCGTTCATTTTGCTGAACGAGACTCAAAGGTCCGAGTCGGTAAAATGATCCGAACTCCCCATCACTACTACAAATCACGTCAAGTTCATTGTCTGTGTACTCCGGCTCAAAAAGGTAGAGAATGGCGAAAAACTCCATCTTATTTTCTCCTACAACTTCAGAATTGTCCGACATCGCTGTAGCTTTTTGTTTGTAAACAGCGTTTGACAAACTTGCACTTTGTTAGTCTTTGCGCATTCGCTTTGTAAACACTGGGTCTGTGGTTCCGCCTACGTTCGGCGTGACCTTTCCACGTGATTCAATAGTACGTGAACGCGCATCCCAGTATACAAAAGTATACAAATTTTTATTTTTCAAAAAAAATGACCAATCATTTCGCTAGATAAGACCCCTTCTTTATCGGCTGGGATCGTTTAGAGCCCTTTGAAGCTGTATTTAAACTACATTTTGAAAGTTAAAAATCGGGGCACCAATAAAGTCCATTATATGGGAAAAAATCCTGAAATGTTTTCCTCAAAAACCATAATTTCTTTATGACTGAAGACAGAAAGAGGGGTGAGTAAATTATTTGTAAATTGTTGTCCTGGAAGTGAACTTCTTCTTTAAGGTGTTTCTCTTTATAAGTAAAGTTCAAGGTATATCCCCTCTCTTGGCTCACAAGCAGGCAAAAGTGGTACGTCGATGTAATTTTTGTTCATTTACGAGTTTAAAGTCATATGTGACCCTGGACCAAAAAAAAACAGTCATAAGGGTTTATTTTTCAAAATAAGCTTTCAATTGATGTTTGGTTTGTTAGGATAGGACAATATTTGCCAGAGATACGACTATTTGAATATATGGAATCTGAGGGTGCAAAAAAAAAAAATATTGAGAAAATCACAAGTTGTCCAAATGAAGTTCTTAGCAATGCGTATTAGTAATCAAAAATGAATATATTTACAGTAGGAATTTTATTAAATATCTTCATGGAACATGATCTTTACTTAATTTCCTAATGATTTTTGTCATAAAAGAAAAATCAATAATTTTGACCCATACAATGTATTTTTGGCTATTGCTACAAATATACCCCAGTGACTTATGTGTGTTTTCCATGTAATTGAATGTGTGACTGATGTTTGTTAAATATGCCTCCAGTTTATTTAGTTCTACGGTGTTGGTGTCCATGTCAGTGAGTGCATTAAACATCTGTAAAAAGGAACTTCAGCCTTTGCAGTGTGACTAAGGGTGGCATACACTATTTGGGGAAACCAAATCAAATTATGGAATTGGAAAGAGGAAAACATTAGAAAGAGGAAGAAAAAGTGGCACCAAGTGGTCTCATCTTGCAAAGATGTGATTCACACACGCACACAGAAGTAAAATAATAAGTAAAATAAAAAGCTGATTTGTCAAAAAACAATTAGAAAGTGAGACCATATGGTCAGTAAAGAAATACATACATATTGAAAGATTATATGTAATTTTAGACAGATGCATTTACATTGTGACTGTGACCCAGATGCAATCAACAGGAACTGTCTCTGTAAACGTGTGAACCAAATGGTCCATACATTTAGAATAACAAAGGAACAGCATTTCTCAGGAACTTCTTGTAGATTGCAGGATCTCCAGCGGGAGGTCCTGATAGTATCTATTGTTTCTAGCCATTTGTCTTTAGGTATAAAGTTCTGTCTTAAAGACAGAACTATGGGAGAAGCTATGTAGAAGCTATGCAGAACCTAGAGAGAAGCTAAGGAGAAGCTATAAAGAACTTTGGAAGAAACTAGGAAGAAGCTTCGAACCCTTACACGGGTTAAGATCTAGAAGATGGCTATGCTACACGACTTTCTTCAATAAACTCTTTTCCCCTGAACTTTGGTCAAGCTTACTTATTTTATGTATTAGAGAAATCTAATACATATGGCGAGCCATCCAAACCACTGGTCAACCAAATACAGCAAAATCTAACAATATAATGGCCTGTCAAATGTTTCAAAATTATGTGCACTTGTTCTGAGCAAGGTGGATTCAGAGAAGTTTTAATAAAATGAAAAAACAAAAAACAAAAAACAACGACACAGTTATACAGCAGTTATAAATGGAACAAATGGTAACTATGTTTTTTTTAATAGTCAGTGCGTTTCATTTTTTTGATTAAAAAAAAAAAAAGGTAGAAATTGGCATTTTCAGTTACATCGGACACACATTCATGTAGAGACATACTGGAGTTTAATAATGAAGATATTGGATCTTTCTAAGAATCATCCAGACATCAGACATCAAATCAGACATCAGTTCGTCAGCAAGTATTTTTTTAGGTGAGTGGCATTACTAAAGTGTATTTATCCATATTTATACATTTAGGCATTTCAGCGTTAATGTGATTATCATTGTTGTGATTGTTTCATTCTTTCTGTTCGATATGATTTTTAAAGGCTAAATGCATGATAGTCAGTAATGACACAGACAGTTTACAATGCACATGAACTTGTATTTCGTAACCGATATAACTAATAGCGTGTCGCAGATCAGGCAATTACCGAGTTTTAATAATTCATTAAAAGAACCGACTGTTCTGATGATTTGTCATACCTTGTCATATCTTACCTTAGCACAAAATTACAACTATATCTATCGGTCTGTCCTACCTTATCAAAAATTCCTACTGCAAGTTTCTGCTTCGCGTCTCTGACTACGTAAAATTATTCAGTGTAATTTCGGAGAAGATGCGTAATAAGCAATGATAGCAGTAAAATAATAGGTAGGATGATTTGACAGTGCAAAATACCTCATTAAAATAAACAGGCAGGATGATTTCACAGTTTAAATCTGTAGTTTCTATACAGATGTACAAACTCAACCTAAAAACTGATGAAAATATATATGTAAATATATATATTTTATATATATGTAAATTGAAAACTGAAATTATTGATATCATATATAATCAGGTAGAATAACATGAAAAAGAGAATGTTAATGTTAATAAAAAAAATTTAATTGTTCAAAATCATACACACAGAGGCATAATACAAAATATTAAAAACAATAGTTATTATTAATAGAAATATGGCTTAAATAAGACCACATAGTGCTGCGGATTGTAATCAATTCAAATGATACAGGAAAATACTCTCACATTTTATTATAAAGAAATAATTTTTTCCCCACACACTTTTTGCATATAAACACATTTAGGCTATTCTTTTTGAAGTTGCAACAAAAAATGTGCCCATCTATTCTGCCGTGCAAAGGCAAAAGGCCATAACTTCGATTTTGGTTGAAAATTAGTTATTGATATTTTTAGAATTCAACACCTCCTTTATCATGTGGATAAGTATCTCGAGTCAGTTTCATTGTTTTTTTTTTGAGTGTTGTCTTAACAGTAACTTCCAAAAGCCCTAGAGAAACAAAGGCAGAACACCGTAACACCTATTAGTGCTCTTTGGCTTTGTTTTGAAACGCTCTATTTAAGTTACGGTACTGTCTTTGTTTTACCATACAATAAAGTTTGCCACGTTTAAGTTATGGTGTTGCTTGTGTACTCTCATAACTCTGTCACTGAAGCACTTCTGACACACACACTATACCTGAATAAAAGATATTGTTGAGTGGTTGTTTTTAATAGTGTTTAAGGATGGCTCATTGCTCTCGAGGGAAAATGATGGTTGAGATGGCTTTGAAACGCAGACATCAAGCTCAAGGTAAGAAATTGTATAACGCAAAAGATGCATTAGACAAAAGAATTAGATCGCAATGTATTTCACTTAGCTAGCTAGCTGCCTATAGCATAAATATGCTACCAATCTGCACCATATAAAGCACTGTAAACAAGCAAAGACTAGATATATTGCCAGCAATAAGTAATTGTAATCTTTTTCTTTTCATGATCCATTTTCATTCAACAGTCTGGGGCTACCAACCAGTCGACACAAATGCTGTGACAGCATAGCATGTAGCATGATCACATAAAATCAGTACAGTTTGCAATTAAATCCATATCCTACCTTTTCTTGTAACCAAATAAAATCCATGGCAATGAATGTCATCAGAGATGTTTAATCCACAACAATCCACAAGAATTCTGAGGCATTATTCCTGTCTGCTGGCGTTCACATCAATCAAGACGTCCTTTAGGCTAGGCTATTTTTGTGAATGAATCTGTGGCTTTGAACAAATCGTGAGTCAATGATTCAATTAGCCATTCATAAATACATCGATTTGCTTTGTTAAAAAATGACTCGATGTCTCACTCAAAACAGTGACTTAGCACCACCTACTGGTGGTTTTAGTTCAACATTTAAAAGGATCACTTCATTTTTTATCATCATTGCATATTTGTCTTTTGAGCCTTTTTATTTAAAATATTATTTATTTTAAAAATGTATTCATACAGGTGAAAACAATCCATTAGAAAATATATTTAAATAGCAAATATTGTCCCTTAATGGTCAAAATTGTGTGAAAGAGAGGTACTGATAAACAGTATAGATTACTAGACCACGCCTATGATATCTACTGTGTTATTACAAACAGCAATCTCAAAATTCAAAAGTAACACAAAAGTAGTGTAACACATTACAGTTCAAACACAAAAATATTTCAATATTGTAAACAAATTACTTTCAACTGACAGTGACTAGTAATATATTATGTATTACATTTTGGAAGTAACTTAATAATCCAACACTTATTATTATTATTTGCTCTAATTTCTTTTAAGTGCCTTGTGGAGATATTCCTTGTGGTCCAGAAGCACCCCAAACAAACAAAAAAAAAGATTGTTCTGGAAGGTGGTAGGCATTTCCCAAATTTGATAACATTGACATGAATTATTAATATTAAAAATATTATTAATAATATTAATATTGTTTAAATATTTCATTTTCATGTTCCATTTTCCAATGCATGTCTCCAATTGTAAATCTGTTCTGTTCTTTTCAGTTACTTGTGGGGATACTCATTGTGATCCAGCACTCACAACAAAAACATGGATGATTCTTGATAGTTGCCTGGATATTAGTTTCCCAGCGTTTGGTTCTGATGAGCTGTTCTGCAGCACACCTGATACCACCCATGTTTCTCTTACGAAGTTTCCCCTCACTCCTGCCACAGCTCTACTACCAGCACCAGAGCCCACCCTTACTCCTGCTACAGCACCAGTGGCAGCACCAGAGCCCCTCACTCCTGCCACAGCACCAGTGCCAGCACCAGAGCCCACCCTCACTCCTGCCACAGCTCCACCAATGAGAGATCCATGTGGCCAGAAATGCAGAAGAAAATGCACAGACAAATTTAATGAGGAGAGGCTTAAACATATCTGGAACTGGTACTGGGACATGGAACATACAGACAGACATGCATTCATATTCCATAGTGTCAGCCAGCTACCAACTAAATTTTGTGTGGATGGAAAGACAAGTCGGCGTGGTAGGTCCTTCCTTTCATTAAAGAATGAAGATTAGAAGAAACTTTCTTCTTGGCCACTTTGGGGTATCACCCTGCGAATGACAGCCTGGTCCTCTCTGTGATGGGGAAGGAGAAAGGAAATGAGGTGATCCCAAGAGACCAAAGAGAAAGACATACACCAGCCAACAAGCTGGACATGCAGCCTGTGTATAACCATATTGAATCCTTCCATCCATCAGTGAGCCACTATCAGAGGGAGCATGCCCCACATCGTCGTTACCTCCCTAGCGACATTAACATCAAGCATTAATATCAAGCTATGCTGATTATTTGGAAAAAGGATCAGCATATGAAAAATGACCATAATGGGGATGGCCATGTTATGGACTGCTTGCAATGCCAGAGGTGGCGTGCGCATAAAGAGTCCGCCATGCAGAGCAGGATAATATACCAGGCTGATGCAGAGAAGGACTGGCCAGAGGACACATTAGTGAAGAGTGTGGACCTTCAAAAAGTAATCATGTTGCCTCGTATGCCTGGCTTGAAAACAACAATCTTCGCAAAAACGTATTGTGGCATTCCATGAGACCTTTGCCTCTGTAGGCAAGAAGAAAAATAAAAAAAAACACCATCTCTGTGGTCTGGCATGAGGGCACAGCTGGACGAAGTGCAGCAGAGATCACCTCTGCCTATGTGACTGTACTAAAGAAAGAAAGGGACATGTGCCACAACATCTTCTGGGTGGACAACTGTTCAGCCCAAAACAAGAATTGGTGCCTGCTATCCTCCCTGGTCTGCCTTGTTAATGGTGATACCACCTCCATGGAGACAGTTTTCACCATGATGTCGAGCAGGAGATGAGAAATTGTCCTGGAGGAGTGGTGTATGACTTTGAGGATTTTGTAAGTGTTGTGTTAAGCTCAAACTCCAAGAAGGTGGAAGTGGTTGAACTGAAAAACGCTGATGTGCTGAACTGGAAGGATGGCCACTCCAGTGTTAAGACCAAGAAGGCACCAAATCTGAGCAAGATGGCAGTCATTCAGCTGCGATGTGGCTCCAGGAGCCTGTTCTTCAAACTGACCCATGCAGATGCTCACTTTACCGAGCTGGACTTCCTCCAGGCTAAGTTTGAGCTGAAGGAGCCTTCTGTCCTGAGACCACATGACCAGGGAAAGAAGAATGACATAATCAAAAAACTATGTCCTTTTATGCCCCCAAACAGGAGAGCTTTCTGGTGTTCACTGCCTGTGAGCGATGTTGTGGAGGATGTGGAGTAACTGCAACAGGATTCCAAAGTTCACTTACTTGTACATGATTTGTTATATCTTTGCAGTATTAAATACATTTTAAATAAATTTAATTAAATAAAATGTTATGTTTACTCATTAGTAATGTGAAGATCTTTACACATTAGAAAATCTTGTATTTAGTCATATAATTCGCTGTCACCTATCTGCAGTCAACCTGTTAGTTTTACTGCACACCAATTAAAAATACTCTTTACCACAAAGTATTGTTTCATGTCTAATGTATTAATAACGGCACCAGAATGCAACCAAAACAGGATAGCAAGTAATTATCAATCATCCAAAATAAATACCATGATCTCTAGATTTTATACAGTTGTTACTATAATGATTTTGTTAATGGTGATCAGCAACTGAATATTGATAGTGTGGAAGTTACTGCTCTTTCCCTTGGGATGACTTCCCACTTTTTGCATACTATTCAAAGGCAGAGGACAGTAACTTAAAAATAGGGGTCAAAAGTCAAGTTTGAGTTCAAGATTTTTTTTATGTAAATAAATTGCATTACTAAAACATCTAATTGCCAGATTTCCAGTGTCCTATAATTAATTTGGCTGGACAACAAAAAAATTTTAAAGTCATTTTTCTCAGTTCCACACTCTAGCGAGTTAAGGTCTTTTGCCTTTGTAGGGCAGTATTGCAGCTCTCACACTGTACCTGAAAATACTTTTTATTTAGGTTAACTTTCATTTAACCTAAAAAAAAAAACAAAACAATAAAACTATTTTTTTAGATTGGGTATTATATGTTGTTTATATACCATTTCAATCATGCTTTTGTAAATAATCTGTTGAAGTATTTTGCACTGTCAAATCATCTTACCTGTTTTTTGTATATTTTACACCAAGCAATCAAATAATTTTGAAATGGTTCACTAATCAACGATGCATGCCCCATATCTAGCCTAACTTTTCCATGAAAAGTGCTAACAAACATGATCACTGATGCTACATGAACATGATGCAATCTTGCTTCGCAATGTGACCGTAAACAGTTCTCATTAGCTGACTTAGTATAACACAAACTATCAGAAACAGACAAAAACTGATCTTACATGAAGAAATAGTCAAAAGCTTACCTTACATAAAGAAATACACGCGCTAGTAATTAAAAAAGTATGTTTTTCAGCATGACAAAAATGACGCAATATTGATGTGCGCATGCGCAGTAAGCCCTGGTAGGACTCTTAAACCAGAAGTCCACTTCCAGAACAACAATTTAAAAATAAATTACTCACCCCCTTGTCATCCAAGATGTTCATGTCTTTCTGTCTTCAGTCGTAAAGAAATTCTGGTTTTTGAGGAAAAAATTTCAGGATTTTTCTTCATATAATGGACTTCACCTGGCCCCCGATTTTGAACTTCCAAAATGTAGTTTAAATGAAGCTTCAAAGCTCTAAATGATCCCAGCCGAGGAAGAAGGGTCTTATCTAGCAAAAAGATCTGTAATATTTTTCGAAAAATAAAAAATTGTATACTTTTTAAGCACAAAAGCTTGTGTAGCACAGGATCTTGGATGTGCATTCACGACACTACGTACTATTGAATCACGCCAATAGGTCACGTGGAACCACAGACCCAGCTTGAAAAAAGCAAACGCACAAAGACTAAGAATGTGCAAGTAAGTCAAACGCTGTTTACAAACAAAAAGCTACAAAGTGTCGGACAATTCTGAAGTTGTAGGAGAAAATAAGATGGAGTTTTTCGCCATTCTCTACCTTTTTGAGCCGGAGTACACAGACAACGAACTTAGACGTGATTCGTAGTAGTGATGGGGAGTTCGGATCATTTTACCGACTCAGACCTTTGAGTCTCGTTCAGCAAAATGAATGAATCTTTTTTTCGAGTCATTTTGTTCATTTTAGCAAAATTAAAATGTTACGTGTTACTTCCCTAACACATCTACTGCTTAAACAAATGTTGATCACACTACAAACGAGACAAAACTATAATGCTATAAGAAACAGAAAAGATTAATTCATTGTTTACCTGGGTCTTTAGTCTATGATTAACTCACCTCACCTCTTATCTGACAAGTTTTCGGATTTGAGTTGTTTGTTCATCACGTGACAGCCCCATAAGATGAACGAACGACTCGACTTGCAACAGGTAAACTAATTCCAGTACAGAACCTAATAGGATGTTGCGCATGCGCGACTGAACAAATCACTCCCCGAGACGACTCATTCTTCCCGAGTCACTTTAAAGATCCATTCCAAATGAACGAATCATTAAGAACATGCATCCCGGAGCCTGTGCTACACAAGCTTTTGTGCTTTAAAAATATACAAATTTTTATTTTTTGAAAAAAAAACAAAAACAAAAAAAAAATGACGATCATTTTGCTAGATAAGACCCTTCTTCCTTGGCTGGGATTGTTTAGAGCCCTTTGATGCTGCATTTAAACTACATTTTGGAAGTTCAAAAACTTTCCGCGGAGTCATAAAATATCATAAATTTAATAATAAGGATTTTAGGTCATTAAAAGACCTAAAACAGCAAATAGACTTGTGGGAATGAAAAAAAAAAAACTCGCGCGAATTTCCAACTCTCAAACGTCGCCTACTGTTCGTCTCCTCAGCTCGTCACTGTAAGTCGTTGCTTAGTTTAACGTTAACTGTTTAGTTTAATTATATAAAAAAATGGGAAAGTGTACATTTAACGAGCTATGGCTCCAAGACGGTGCTTTTAGTTTTTGGCTTAAGCCCGTCGTAAACAATCGGCATCAAGCCTATTGCACACTGTGTAAGAAGGCGTTGGAGCTGGCTAGTTTAGGCATACAATCCTTAAAGTCGCATGCCAAGTCAGAAAAGCATAAAACTGCTGTAAAAGGTCTGCAGCGGGTGCAGGCGATCAGTCAGTTTTGTTCGGCTCCGACAGTAACGTTACCCGGTCCAAGTACAGCGCGGGATTCCGTTTGTCTCGCATCCAGTGCCACACACAGTGGTTTCGGATCAACCTCCACACTGAAAGCGGAGGTCCTGTGGGTGTTGAACACCGTGACTAAACACCAGTCGTACAAGGGGAACGAAGATATTTCCGAACTTTTCCGAGCAATGTTCCCAGACTCTGACATAGCAAAGAACTTTACGTGCGGGAAATTGCAAGTTTTGTTCCTGTGTTCTTGACACCAAAAAAAAATGTAACCTTTAAATAATAAAAATTTTTATTTTCATAATTCGTGTAGGTCATAAATTTAAATCATAATGGTCATAAAAAGTCATAAATTTGACTGGCTAAGCCCTGCAGAAACCCTGCTCCATTATATGAAGAAAAATCCTGAAATGCTTTCCTCAAAAACCATAATCTCTTCACGACTGAAGACAGAAAGACATAAACATCTTGGATGACAAGGGGGTGAGTAAATTATTTCTAAATTGTTGTTCTGGAAGTGGACTTCTCCTTTAAGAATGGTTTTTTATTGTATTGGACTGTATTTTTTTTCCCCAATCAGTCATCGGTCATTATTACCATGATTATTACCGTGAGAGAGAGCTGCTATGTGCTTATTTTATTAATACTGTCCTGGCCTCATTGAACCCACATTCAATTATCCGGCAAGTTAAACACCTTCACGCAATAACTCCCAGAACCACGAGGTGATGTTAAGAGTGTAACTTTATCACCTGAATGGTGTGAAACTGAAAATAAAAATACATACAATAATTTGCATGTTCTATAAAAGTTTAATATATTTTGTATGAGCATAACTAATGATTATAGTGACTACTCGGTCAACAGATTCACTATACTTTCAAAAATATGATTCAACTTTATAAAACAATATCATATGTGAAGGATGAGAAAGTATTTACTGTACTGGCAAGCATAAACAAGCCATTCTAAATAACATCGAATATGCATATTTAACTACACAAAATGCACTGAACACAATCATAAATAATGGCAAAATAAGATGACTTACAGGGAATGCCTTAATAATAATTTTGCATGGAAGAAGGCTTTGGATTAATGAATGCCCATAACATAAACGATCTGGCTGCGTTTGGAACCGCATACTTCCCTACTATATAGTAAGCGAAAAGCATTAGGCGAGCGAATGAGTATGTTTGAATCTTCAGTATTCATGAAAGAGTAGGCGAGAATTAGTAGGCGAGTGCACTCATTCTCGCGAGATTCGGACGTACGTATACTTAATTTGCGTTCTAATATTTATCTAATATCTAAATAATTATAAAATAAAATAAAAAAATGGTTATACTACAATCACAATAAAATGTAAAATTGCTTTAACAAGACCACAAAATTAGCAAATTATCAACATCAAAATATTTACGTATAGATCAAACCTGCCGCTCATATCTTTTAAACTGTTGCTCTTGTTATGAGCTGGTAGATCACATGATCACGTAAACATGGCGGATGACGTCCGAATTACATTCATATTCAACGAGATTTGACTGTAAAGTACGTACTCTTTTAGCGCTCGTTAAGTAAGTACTTATTGAAATTAAGTACCTACTCATTGAGTAAAAGAGTAGGTACTCAACATCCAAATCTCGTTGAGTATGAATGCGATCCGCCATGTTGACGTTATCATCTGACCTATGACGTTAAAACAAGCGCAACAGCTTAAAAGATATGAGCGCCTGGTTTAATTCATCTGTTTGTAAATATTTTGACGTTTATAAAATTTGCTCATTTTGTGGTCTTGCTAAAGAAACAGCTGCCCTTTTATTGTTATTGTATAACCAATACATTTTGGGTTTATTTTTGTAAGTTGATTTGGGAAGTTTTTATATTTTGAAATATATAATATTAATATGACCCACAGGTTAATCCTTAACGATAATTATTTTTATTACGAAAACCCAAAACGTTTTTTTCTGGAATGTGTTTGTAAAATATTTATTTATTTTATGTGCAAAATTCTTCATTCACACGTAAAACTGGCATAAATCTCCTGTTTTCCTTTTTCTTGTTGAATTTCTCTCTCCTTTCATCACAGAGGCTTATAAATAACAAAAACAATACAATTTTTAATGCATTATGATGATATGAATATAATGATTTTGTAATTTTTTCTATGTACATAATCTCATACTATAATGTACGAAAACCCTTTTTATTTGTCATTGATTGTTCATTGTTAGACATACTACCGTCTTTCCCTGAGTTTGTATGCAATAATATGGTCTGCAGTTATAATAATAAAAAATAAAATAAGAGCGACAGGTGCACAAACACCTCATAGACAGTAACACAACAACCCTACCAAATAAGTTTTTGTTCATGTTTGCAATGCTTGCAATATCTGCATAAAAGGAGACGTCAGGCAGCTGCTGGAAGATCTCATCATTGGAGAAGACTGTTGATTTTACACTCAAAAATGTAAGTGTTACAACTTAAAAATTTCAGATTACCTCTGAATTCATTGCTAGCCCACCCCAACACTTATGAACAATAATAATGATAAATGCTGACCAATAATTAATTATATTTTTGAGTAAAACAAGCATAATGTAATTTTACTCATCTGCCACATCATGACTACACAATAGATAAATTCAGCCAAGGCAAATACATATTAATTTTCAGTCAAGTCATGAATACATTTATTAGTTAATGAAACAATTCTGTTATTTACTTGTAACAACAGAAAACATGAATAAATGAGTAAAATAATAATTAAAAGTAACCATGACAATAAATAATGACACATGGAACAAAGCTTTATTCAAACATATTGTTCTGACAATCATGTATTTACATTCAGTGAACCCACATCCTACTGCGTCTCAACACAGCTGTGCCAGTTCTGCAGCTGACCACCGATACCACCTTCACCTGTCTTTGCTGGGGTCCCTGTAATAAGAGCACTGTAAGTCATTTTGCATGAAAGCATCTGCCAAATGCATAAATGTAATATTTTTCTACATTCTTTTTCATGTCTTGGGCAAAAACGCACAATAAAGCTGCTCATTTCTTACAGTTTATTTCTTCAAAGTACTACTATTATATAAATGCTTACATACATTTCATATTTTTATTTGGGGCTTTGAAAGGTTAGTTCATCAAAAAATACAAATTCAGTCATTATTTACTCACCTCCACACTTTCCATCTGTTCTTGTTTTTTGTTTTATTCTGAACACACAAGGTGATTTTGGTTAAGTCTGTCCTGCTGGTTTTTGTTCGTGCAACATCAGTCAATGGAGCCTGAGTTTCAGAAGCTTCATGACATTATTTGATGATGCTTTTGAAGCTTCTGAAACTCAGGCTCCATTGACCGATGAAACCAGCAGAACAAACTTGACCAAAACCACATCCTCAGTTTCTTTTAGTCTTTTTCAAGATGCTCTCACTGACTCTGAGCTCAGTGATGATGAAGAGGCCGCAGCAACATCTGGTCCAGATGAGGAACAAGGGCAGGTGGAGTGACGGAGGGTCTCATCCATGGCACCAGACCATTTCCAGGATGCTGCTGTGGATTTCTCCTTTCTCAGTCCAAACACCAGTCTGCAGACATTTCAGATCATACAAAGATGCACAAATATAATACAAAACTGTCACAGCACAATATCATTTGATCTTTGTATTAGAAGTACCAAAATAATCTTAATATTTTTATATCAGGTTTTCCTTTTTCCCCCACAATCACAGTCACCAATCATTGTAGGTCCTGCTCCACCACAGAAGATCTGTGTCAGGATTATGTTCTGTTTGTCTTGCCTTCCTTGTGTTTTTTCCCTTGTGTTTCTTGTGTTTTTGGTTTAGTCCAGGTTCCCCCCTTAGGTTTTAGTGCACTTGGTATTGTCTTGCCCATATTTGTACTTCCCCTCATTATCTCGTTTGTGACCCCTCCCTTGTCTTTATGTATTTAAGGTCTGTTTGTTCCACTTGGTAGTGTCGGTGATTATATTGTCATTTCTGTTTATGGTCTATGCTGTGTCTGGTGCCCTGCCGTTTCCCTGCATTTGTTTTATGTTCACTATTGGATTACTTAATAAAACTACACCTGTTGGGATCTCCGCTCTCCTCCAGCTTATTCCCATGCACACCGCGACGACGTACAGCGTGACAGAAATCACCGACCTAAGACAACAACATGGATGCCGAGAGGAGGATCATGAGCATTCGTCGAGGGATGAGGCCGGTGGAACGATATGTGGAGGAATTCTTGGAGGTTTGTCATCTGGTGAGTTGGAGCGATGCTATGATTAATACGTGTTTTCTAATGGGGCTAAATGATTCCCAGTTGCTCAGTTCCATACCCTATGAGGATCGCTATAAATCGGTTGCTGAATTTATCAACCAGGTCCTCACCCTCAGTCATTCCGATTTTTACGTTGATGTGAAAGATTCCGATCTTTCCCCCATTAGAGAACACGTTGCCGCTCCAGCCCACCATCAGCCAGCTTCCTCCACATGCCGTCCCAACCGGCCCGCTCCCTCTGGTCTTCCTGCGCTTCCTCTTGTTCGTTATTCCTCCTCTCTCATCGTCAGTCCGGAGATCGCGGCCAGCCCTCCGAGGTCATGGCCAACCTTGATGGCCAGTGTGCTGGACCCACCACTAGAGTCTGCACGCAAGATGGCTGCCGCCACGCCAGTGTCTGCACGCAAGATGGCTGCCGCCACGCCAGTGTCTGCACGCAAAATGGCTGCCGCCATTTTGCAGCGCCCTCCTGAGTCTGCGCGCCCTCCTGAGTCTGCGCGCCCTCCTGAGTCGGCTCCTCCGTCAGCGCGCCCTCCTGCGCGCCCTCCTGAGTCGGCTCCTCCGTCAGCGCGCCCTCCTGCGCGCCCTCCTGAGTCGGCTCCTCCGTCAGCGCGCCCTCCTGCGCGCGCTTCTCCTCCAGCGCGCCCTCCTGAGCCAGCATCTTATCCAGCGCTCCCTAGGGCTGTCAGAACCATAAATTCCCCCAAGAAAATTTGGGGGGGGGCTACTCCCCTGTTCAGCCATGGCCTCCTGAACTGTTTACCCGGCCATGGCTTCCCAAACCCCCGGACCCGCCATGGCCTCCTGAACTGTTTACCCGGCCATGGCTTCCCAAACCCCCGGACCCACCATGGCCACAAAGACTGTGTGCTCGGCCAGGGCTCCCTGAATCCCCAGACCCGCCATGGCCCCCTGAGCTCCCTGATCCGCCCTGGAGGCCGTCCCTATATCCGGTGTCTCCTGTGTCCCTGCATACCGGCCTTCAGAGCGCCCACCCTCCCACCCCAGTGTGTGTTACGGCGCGAGTCGCGCCTTGTAAGAGGGGGGGGTAATGTCAGGATTATGTTCTGTTTGTCTTGCCTTCCTTGTGTTTTTTCCCTTGTGTTTCTTGTGTTTTTGGTTTAGTCCAGGTTCCCCCCTTAGGTTTTAGTGCACTTGGTATTGTCTTGCCCATATTTGTACTTCCCCTCATTATCTCGTTTGTGACCCCTCCCTTGTCTTTATGTATTTAAGGTCTGTTTGTTCCACTTGGTAGTGTCGGTGATTATATTGTCATTTCTGTTTATGGTCTATGCTGTGTCTGGTGCCCTGCCGTTTCCCTGCGTTTGTTTTATGTTCACTATTGGATTACTTAATAAAACTACACCTGTTGGGATCTCCGCTCTCCTCCAGCTTATTCCCATGCACACCGCGACGACGTACAGCGTGACAATCTGCAGCAAAGGCACAGATATCAAGTATCAGAAAAGTGATGTAGTAGCTCTGTTTGCAATTACAACAATTCAAATAAACTACAGCTTAAGATTTAAAAAAAAAAAATTTAATTAATTTATGTAATGTATACTCACTCAAAGCCTTGATGGCAGCATTCCTTCTACACTGGGTACACAGACGTGTCTCATCTGTCCCTGTAACATTCAGACAGGATTCAGTTACCTGTGATTTCTACTACATTTACATGTTTAGGTAGTTGCTGATGTGTTAACTGACTTTTTATCCAACACAATTGCTCCTCAATATGTCAACAGTGCTATGGACAAATGAACTACATAACTCATGTTTAGTTCATATATGTATGTTTATCACTTCCATTCAACTAAAGCAGTATTGGCAACAGTGCATTCTACATAAGCACACATAAGGTACACCACTCACTCAGATAAATAGACATTTAGTAATTATCTTTAAAATGTATATGATGTGTAAATCAACTTTGTAGACGTACGTGTGCTTACTGGAGCTCTACTGTCCGATATACATATAAATCGTCTTTTCACAGCAAAATCACAAATATACTATGCTGTTTAATGTCTTTACACCTTACTATACAGTAGATAAACAAATACAATTTTAACACAAGGAACCGTGTTTTGGTTTGTAATACAAATTACCTTTGTAAACACCTTCGTCGCGGTTCTCAATCACGTTCGATGATGACGTATTGCTCTCCTGTGGATTCTTGGGATTGAAAAGTATCCATCGATGAACACTCCAAAAGCTGGGCTGAAGCAGTAGGACATCCGGGGATTTCTCGCCTACTCTTTTAGCTTTCAAACGTACTTCTTTCTTAACATACTCTTTTTGCCTACTAGTAGGTAAGTAGGCATATTCGGACGCACTTTAAGTAGACGTACGTCTAAATCTCGCGAGAATTAATGCTTTTGCCTACTAATTCTCACCTACTCTTTTATGAATACTAAGGATTCGGACATACTTATTTCCAACACAAACACATATGTGTGGATTTGTTCTTGAGGGGTACCATGTTTGCCTCGTTTCTCTAGGCACTAGGTGGGGTGGGGGAGGGTGGGATTATACCAGACCTGTTTATCTCTTGGATTTATTTTATGTATATCTTTCTTCCTTTCTATTTGCTTAGCCAGATGTAGATTTCAAGTGTGCTAAACCTCTTAATCAGTAAGATATGACTGATCCTAATTCTACTAGAACGCTGGATGGATTCTCATCAGTGAACTTTATGAGCTGGAACGTTAAGTCACTTAACCATTCAATTAAGAGAAAAAAGGTATGCACCAAACTGGGACAATCCAGAATTCTTTTCAAATTTTTTTTCTTGTCTACCAAACATGGCATCACACCATCTTATACTTGGTGGCGATATAAATTGTGTACTTTCCCCTACCTTAGATCGCAGTTCCTCCAAAAAGACGCCTTTGTCTAAATCGGCACACACAATCCAGCTTTTTCTTAAAACATATGGTGTAGTGGACGTATGGCGGTTTCGTAATCCCACTGCTAGAGCATACTCCTTTTTTTCCCCAGTGCATAAGAGCTATTCTCGTAAAGATACCTTTTTCCTGGATAAAAGACTTTTATCTTCTGTAACTAAGTGTGATTATGATGCCATAGTCATTTCAGATCATGGTCCGCTAACCATGAAAATCAGTATTCCTAATACACAAAATAGTTACCGCCCTTGGAGGCTTAATCCTCTTCTCTTTTTAGAAGAGTCTTTTACCAACTTCATTTCATCTGAAATACAAATTTTCCTTGACACTAATCAAACTCCAGGAATGTCATATTCAATTATATGGGAATCTTTAAAAGCTTATCTACGAGGCCAAATCATTTCTTATTGTGCAAATAGGAAAAAAATAAATACAGTGCGTCTTAAAGAACTAACAGATCAAATACTGAAACTAGATATGCTATATAGCCATCAACCATCTCCTGACATAATGAAAAAACGTCTGTTTTTGCAGACCGAATTTGATATCCTAACAACACAACAGGCGGAATATCTCCTCTTCAAATCTAGACGCGGATGCTATGAACATGGGGAAAAAATTGGACGCATTCTCGCACATCAGCTACGACAAAGAACTGCCAATCAGACTATACCTGCAATCAATGATGAACAAGGTTCAAAATGTATGGATAACCTCAAAATTAACTCCTGTTTTCAAAATTTCTATCAAGTGTTATACACATCAGAATGTCCAACTACACCCTCTGTGTTGGAGAATTTTTTAAGATCCCTACATGTTCCATCCGTAGACCCAAATATAGCTGATTCATTGGAGAAAGACTTCTCGGCCCTGGAAATGATATCCGCAATTGGATCTATGCAAAGCGGCAAGTCCCCAGGGCCGGACGGATATCCGACAGAATTCTTTAAAAAATTCTCAGACCAACTTGCCCCTTTACTAATGTCAGTTTTTGAAGAATCACTTTCACTTAAGACCTTACCTCTGACCATGCGCCAAGCAGTAATCTCTGTAATTCTCAAAAAGGGAAAAAGCCCTCCCAAGTCGTCCTCTCACTTGATGCTGAAAAGGCTTTCGACCGGGCGGAGTGGGGCTATCTCTTCAGCACGCTGGAGAGATTTGGATTTGGTAATAAATTCATATCATGGATCAGACTTTTATATACTTCTCCAATAGCTGCTGTTCGTTCTAATAATAATTTGTCCCCTTTCTTCTAGCTTAAACGTGGTACAAGACAGGGATGCCCTATGTCACCGCTTCTTTTTGCGGTTGCAATGGAACCACTAGCTTTAACTCTGAGGCAAAATAATGATATCAGAGGAATTCACCGAGCAGGGAAGGAGCACAAAGTCTCGCTCTATGCGGACGACATGCTATTATATATATCACAACCCCTTTTGAGTCTTCCTAAACTAATGGTCCTACTAAAAGAATTTGGCAAACTATCCGGCTACAAGGTCAATGTTCAAAAAAGTGAGCTGATGCCTGTTGGCACTAGTAATGATAAGACTTCCTTAAATTCACTCCCCTTTAAAATTAGCCCTAAAAAATTCAAATACCTCGGCATATGGGTTACAGATAAGCATAGAGATCTTTATGCTGCTAACTATCAGCCCGTTATCAAATTTAAATCAGGATATCGATCGATGGGATCCCTTACCTCTCTCTCTGGGTGGAAGAATTAATACAGTAAAAATGAATATATTGCCCAAGTTTTTATATATATTTCAATGCCTTCCCATCTTTTTAACTAAGTCTTTTTTTACGAAATTAAATAATCAGATATCAAGTTTCATTTGGAACAAAAAACCGCCCCGGATAAAAAGAAGTGTACTTCAGAGACCCCGCTCAATGGGAGGAATGGCACTCCCTAATTTCTTGTATTACTATTGGGCGGTTAACATTCGAGTACTGTTATACTGGATGGATAACAATAATGATAACACTGACACTGAATGGCTAAATCTGGAGGGGGCATCTGTAAATTCCACTTCCTTAAAAGCCTTACTGTGTTCTAAGTTGCCATTTATTTGGCCCATTTCTAACTTTACCTCTAACCCTGTGGTTTTGCACTCAATCAAGATCTGGAACCAATTCAGAAGATCCTTTGCACTTACAGATCTTTCTCAGGCTGCCCCAATTGCACTGAATCATATGTTTGTCCCATCATTAATAGATGGGGTCTTCGATATGTGGTCCAGAAGTGGTATGGTATCGCTGTCTGATTTATATATCGACGGCAGCATTGCCTCCTTCGAGCAGTTGGTACAAAAATATCACATTCCCAATTCACATTTTTAGCGATACTTGCAACTTCGGAATTTTGTATTCTCAAACTTTATATGTTCTCCCTTACGTCCTCCAACTGGCCTGTTGGATTCGATTTTTGACTGTAAACTATTCAGAAAGCGAACTATTAGCAAAATATACGAAATACCATATTCTCATAACTTGATGCCTTCTCAAAAATAAATGGGAGACGGATTTAAATGAGCAAATCACAGACGACACTTGGCACAAAATAATACAGGGAATTTTTTCATCTTCCATCTGTCTTAGGCATGCTGTCATTCAGTTTAAAATTGTACATCGTCTGCATTGGTCTAAAGTTAAACTTTCTAAGATCAATGCTGATATAGACCCCACTTGTGATAGATGCGGGCAAGATCCAGCCACTCTCCTACACATGTTCTGGACATGTCCAAAGCTTTGCGTTTTTTGGCAGTCCATCTTTGAGACTTTTTCTAAGATCTTTACAAAAAGGCTTGCACCGTGTCCATTCATTGCACTTTTTGGCATAACTCAGATAGACTCCCATCTAGAGATGTGGGAAAGAATAATGGTGGCTTTCTGCTCTCTCCTAGCTAGGAGACTGATATTATTGAAATGGAAAGACCCAGCACCTCCAACATATAGTCACTGGGTTAGGGAAGTCATGTATTATATCAAGTTGGAGAAGATCAGATACACAGTCAGGGGGTCTACTAGAAAATTTTATAACATATGGCAGCCTTTTTTTATGTTTGTTGAAGATATGGAGGCAGAGAATATAGTAATGTGAACCCCTATTGTTGCCCTCAATCATCTTCATTTTTATTATTGTATTTTACTTATTGATTTTTGGATATCTGAATATGTGAGCTTTGTATATTGAACTATATATTTCATACTGTGAACATTGTTTGTCTGGTATTTGTGGGGGGCAGATGGGCTTTAGTTCTGTTGAACTTATGTTATACTGTAAACTACAGCTTGTAAAACTAAATAAAAACACCTTGAAAGGGAAAGGGGGGAGATTGATTGGGTGGGCTTCTTATTACCTAAAAACAGGGCGACTGATTTCGAGAAATTTATCTTATACCCGGAGAATTGTCCAAACTCCTGAATAATATCTACAATTTTTGGCACAGATACCTCGGGATCTGAAAGAAAGAGCAACACATCATCTGCATATAAAGAGATTTTGTGCTGCCTACCTCGCAGTGACACTCCAGACACAGCTGCCTCCTCTCTTATCATCTGAGCAAATGGCTCTATTGCTATTGCAAAAAGCAATGGGGAGAGGTGGCAGCCCTGTGTGGTGCCCCAAAATAAGGGGAAATTGATCTAAAGACCTGTGACCGTTAGTAATAACAGCTGCAAGAGGATCTGTATAGAGTATTCACACCCACTTTATAAAGTTTTCTCCGAGACCAAATTTTTCTAAGGTATAAAATAGATAAGGCCACTCCACGGAGTCAAAAGCTTTCTCTCTGCATCTAGAGACAAAATAAGAGAATTAAAACTTAAATTATGGGAAAGCTTAATAATATTTACTAACCGCCTAACATAGTGAGCGGAACTTCTACCTTTAATAAACCCCGTCTGGTCTTCATTAATAATAAGGGTAGAACCTTCTCCAATCTTAGTGCTAAAATGTTTGATAACATTTTAAAATCAGAGTTTAATAAAGCAATGGGCCTATAGGAACTGCAAACTTCTGGATCCTTGTCTTTTTTTAATATCAGAGAAATATTTGCTTCATGAAGTGAAGGGGCAGACTATCAGTCAGAAATGAATGATTAAGCATGGCTAAGAGAGGGTCTAACAAAATTTGCTCAAATTCTTTATACAGTTTGCATGGAAGGCCATCTGGCCCAGGTGATTTACCAGATTTCAAACTATGTATATATATATAGAATCTATAGGGTCTATAGAATAGAATATTTGAGTGAGACTGTTGAGTTAGCAATGAGTTTAAAGATGCCCGTATCATATTTATTTTTTCTAAGGAAGCAGGTGAAGGATCGTTCAGATAGTTATCAGTGGCAATATTTAAAGCTGACTCTAGGTATTTTTGTTTTTCTAATTGTTTCTTTATTTTAGCAGTGAGATATGAAATAGAGAGGTCTCTGATGTATGCTTTACAAGTCTCCCAGAGAAGTGAGGGATTATCTGTGGATGCTGAGTTAATAGAAAAAAATATCCTAAACTCTGAGAGGAATTTGTCATCTCTAAGTGTCAGACCCTTTGGACTGTTTTTGTGTGTTTTTCCCTGTATGCCCTTATTTGGTCCTTCCTCTTCCATTTGTAATTATGATGTCACTGTTTGATTGTTCACCTGTCTCCCCCCTGATTGGTTCATCTGTGTATTTAAGGTTGGTTGTGTTCCCGTTTGGTGTTCGGTGATTGTTATGTCATACCCGTTAGTTTGGATTGTTACTCCGTCAGTTTACGTTGTGGTTGCTGGTTCCCTGCTGTTTCCTGTCCGTTCTTGTTTCCCTGTGGATATTATAAATAAAACTCTATGTTTTGGATCTCCTCGCTCAACCTGATCATTCCCAGCACACAACACTGTGACACTAAGCAACAGAGTATTGAATCTCCAACGTCTATCTGATCTTATAAACCCCTTCATATAAACATCTAGTACGACTGTCGCATGATCAGAAATAATAATATCTCCTATGTAACTGTTAGAAATTGTTTGCATCAGAGCCTTAGAAACAAAAAAGTAATCAATCCTAAAGTGATAATTATGAGAGTTATGAAAAGTGAATTTTTTTTGAGAAGGGTTCAGAGTATGCCAAATATCTATATATCCTAATTCTTTACAAAGTGCAGAAAGAGCTTTAGATTGTTTGGTGACAAGAGACTTTCTGGGGGGGAATCTATCCAGTAAAGAATCTAATAAACAGTCGAAGTCCCCTCCAATAATAGCCAATCCAGACGCAATCTCTTTAAAAACAAAAAAGCTTTTAAAAGAAATTCTGAGGAGTAATTCAGGGGACAATATAAATTTAGAAGTGAGATCTCTTCTCCATTCAAAGTTCCCTTAATAATAATATATCTTCCAAATTTATTCTTAATATTCTCTGTAACTCTAAAAGGTATATTTTTATTAATTATAATAGCTACACCTCTGCTACTTTTTGTAAAAGATGAGTAATGAACCTGACCAATCCACTTGTGTTTTAGATTCAGATGTTCGCTATCACTCAGGTGAGTTTCTTGTAGCATAGCAATATCTATATTCTCCTTACAGAGATGTGTAAAAACTTTCTGTATCTTTATCTGCCCATGTAAACCCCTTACATTCCAAGTACAAAGTCTTAAGTTACTAACCGCCACAACGTACACCAAATGATGAGTGAATAAGGTAGTGCTCTCCCCCTGTCCAACACCTTTAGGGTGTACTCATACTAGGCATGGTTGCCGTGAACCGGGCCTGGGTACGATTGTCCCCCGTCCCCCCTTACTATTATAATAATAGTATAGGAGATTCATGAAACATAAAAAGGAAAGAAAAACAGAATGGGGGAGACAAAATCCTCACCTCTTAGACCAACAAGTTAATCACTCACTGTCACTCTGGCTCAGAAGAAGTCAACCAAAATAAGTCTCTTGAAAACCACCCACTCAAAATACGAATTTAATTTATTAAAACATCCCCTCTTCAGTCAGTATAAAGGAACAAAAACAATACAAAAAAGTACTCAAGCCTTGACTCGTATAAACTATAAAAGAACAGGCATATATTCTGTGAAAACGAATAATTTAGCCCCTTTCCATCGTACGGCAGCACGAAGATCAGGTATTAAAGCTTGCTGCATTCTTATCCAAATACTTGCGAAACTGCAGCCACCATTTAGAAGACTTTGGAAGTATTTCCAATAGACACCCGTAGCTTGGCTGGATACAACATCGCGTAGCAAGCGCCCATCTCTCGAAGTCGCTGTTTAACGGCGTCAAATTCCTTACGCCTCTGTATCACTGAAGCAGAGAAATCCTGATAAAATGACACCTTGTTGTCATCGTACCACAAATCACCGTCCCTCGAGAGCATCCTGCTGGCGTCGAGAACCTTCTGCTTGTCCCCGTAGTTATGAAACCGAACGATCAGCGGCCACGGTCTGTCCTTAGCACCCAGTTTTGGAGCCAACGTACGATGCGCCCTCTCAATCTTGATACGGCCGTTCTTAGCCTGCAAGTGTAGAAATTTGGGGATCCACATTTGAAGAAAGGCAACAGCATCAGTACCCTCCACCTCTTCACGAAGGCCTAAAATTCGAATGTTTTTACGCCGGCCTCTGTTTTCCAGATCCTCGATGTGTTCATTTAGAATAGCGACTTGTTTTTCAAGATTGAGTGCGTGGGTTTGCGCATCCTCCGAAAATGCCTCCGCCGCCATAATTCTCCGTTCCACCTCAACTAGCCGGTTAGTTGCGCTCTCTAATTGTTGAGTGTGATTATGCACAATTTCAGCTAGCGGACCCAGTTTCTCATCTATTGCGCTGGAAATTCTCTCCGTCATGATTTCAAGTGCTTTAGCAAGCGTCGGGCTGAGTTCGGGTTCACTATTAGTGTCACCTGAGCTATGCTCCAGTTCATCGGCCTTTTTTCTAGTTTTCTTAGCAGGTTTTGGCATCTTCAGCAAAGATTGTGACCAAAACATCTCTCGTGACATGCCACACAAGATTTGTAACCAAAAATCAATGGCTTGAGTTCTCTATTTACAAGTAAGGGATAGAAAACAAATGAGTGGCTCAAGAGCCTTTGAAAAACCCTACCGCTTCCAAGCCGCCATCTTGCGTGCCCCCACAACACTCATTTTGAAAATAATTGCTTTTACACCTTTTTTTATCATATCAAGGATTATAATAACACTAAAATAAACCCTACTGTCATAATGAAAAGCTGAAATAAACAAAAATTATAGCTGTCTATGGCTATAGATTAACTATGGCTGTAGATTAATTGGAATAACTCACAAACTTGTTGTTTGTAGGTAATAGCCATTAATTATTTTAATAACTTGAAGGTCCTAATTAATACTAATATTAAAGAGACTTACTAACTTTTCAATAGATTGCTCTTATTTCATTAAGTCATACTTGCTGTACCTATAGATGTAGGTTTAATATCAGGTAAAGTCCGCTAAGGCACTTTTGCTACATAATGAGTAACTAATGATTCTCATCTACAAAGTAAATGATACTAAGTAAACGAAGTGTGTCTTCTGTGTGTCTCTGTGAGACGTAGTTGTGTAAGCATTAGCTGAGAATTCGTGTCAGTTGTTTGTTAATGTTATAGGTAGTTAACAACAAATATGTGACCCTGGACCACAAAACCAGTGTTAAGTCGCTGGGGTATATGTGTGGCAATAGCCAAAAATACATTGTATGGGTCAAAATTATAGATTTTTCTTTTATGCCAAAAATCATTAGGAAATTAGGTAAAGATCATGTTTCATGAAGATATTTAGTAAATTTCCTACTGTATATCAAAACTTAATTTTTGATTAGTAATATGCATAGCAAATAACTTAATTTGGACAACTTTAAAGGCGATTTTCTCAATATTTTGATTTTTTTGCACCCTCAGGTTCCATATACTGAAATAGTTGTATCTCTGCCAAATATTGTTCTAACCTATCTTTAATTATTCAGCTATCAGATGATGTATAAAGCTCAATTTCGAAAAATTGACACTTATGACTTTTGGTCTTTGTGGTCCAGGGTCACATATGGTTAATCACGATTCATCTTTCCATAGCAATTATATTATATAGTATATTATTTAGTGATTATAGTATTATATAGTGATTAAAGTGGCATAACTAGTATGAACTAGTATGTAGCACCATGGTCCTGTGAGACTTGTTCTACTATATGTCCACACATGTAGCAGAATGACAATAAAGCTCGACTTGACTTGACTTGTATAGACGGCCAGCAGTATCCTTGGAATTAAGGATGGCTCCAATGTATGATTCTATCACCTTCAGGAAAAAATGTAGAAAAAAATGAATCATTACAAGCTACAGTTACAATCTAGCCTGACAATGTACTTATGTAGCTGGACTCATGATGTTTTCTTAAAACACTTATTTACATTATTGCATACATACACTTATTTATTAAAGATAAACAATGTGGTGCATCATTTTTAATGATGAACTTGCCTCGCCTATGATGAGTTCATCAGGCTTCAAGCTCAGAAACTCTCTGTGCTGCAGAGTGAAGTGCACCCTCTGTTCACGCCTTACAACAACAACAACTTACTTACAACAGCAACTACAATTTCTGTCGGCTGGCATGTCCAAAGGGCATCAACCTACAAGGATACATAGAAGAAAACAAATGTGTTTTACCAAATTATTTTAATGTATAATGTTAAATATGAACACATTGGTTAGTAGTGCAAACCTTTTTACCGTTTACTGCACTTCTTTATTCTTTTCGTTATTTCCCTATACAGCGCCTAATGAACCGAAAGTCTTGCACAATGACAGAAAACGGCTTACCTCTGCATTTAAAAATAAGATGGATAGAGCACGTCTGTACATTTTTTAATCTATCAATCTATCTATCTATCTGCCTGTCTGTCCGTCTTTAATCTGACTATTTTAAACATGTGTAGAGCATACATTTTATTTGAATACTAATCAAAACATACCTCTGTGACAGGCTCTGACACTTCTCGTGAGGTTGATGGTGCGGTTATTGAAATCTCTGCTGCCTTTCTTGATGGACTTTGCTTTTTTTGGGAAAGGAACAGCAGATAGAGCAATGTTAAATTTGTACTTGGCAGTTTTCAGTCTGACAATTGCTATCTATCTTGAGTCTGTCTGTCTGTCTATCTATCTATCTATCTATCTATCTGTCTATCTGTCTGTCTGTCTGTCTGTCTGTCTGTCTGACTGTCTATTCAATTCAATTTAATTCAATTCAATTCAAAATTGCTTTATTGGCATGATTGTAAAAATACAATATTGTCGAAAGCATTGAATATATGTGGAGGAACATAATAATAACAATGAGAATATCTAAATAAAAATATTAGAACAATTTCCCTGGTGAAAAAAACAGCATATGCTGGTTAGGTATGTTTTGGTGCTGGTTTAAGCTGGTCCTTTGCTGGTTCATGCTGGTCCTTGACCAGCAACATGACCAGCATAAACCAGCAAAGAACCAGCAAAAACCAGCAAAGGACCAGCTTAAACCAGCAAAGAACCAGCTTAAACCAGCATCAAAACATACCTACCAGCATATGCTGTTTTTTCACCAGGGTTAACCTTAAATAAACAGTGTAACAAACAGAACATGTGAACATTACCACAGTATTTAACATGTAAACACGCACATACTGAGGATCACTGTGGTAGACAGTAGGGAAACTATCAAACTTAAATCTTTTTAAAACTTTGTCAACTTTTTAAAACTTCTTAAACTTTTTAAACTTTACAAACTTTTTAAAACTTTCTGTTCAGGCTTTGTCAAGCCAACTTAAAGTTTGTCTGAACAAAGTTTTTTATCTAGTTAAGTTGGCTTGAGAAAGCCTTACTGATCTACTATTTAAGATTAGTATCCATCTCTTCCTATAGCTAATAAATTGCTAATCATGCTAGCAACATGTTAGTAACATGCCAATCATGTTAGAAACATGCTAGTAACATGATCATGCAAAAAACATACTAGTAACTTGTTAATTATGTTAACATGTTAATCATGCTAACAACATGCTAGTAACTTGGTAATCATGCTAGCAACATGCTAGTTAGACTAGAAACAACTAATACTAATAAGTTGTTAATCATGCTAGCAACATGTTAGTATTATGTTAATCATGTTAGTAACATGCTAGTAACATGCTAATCATGCAACATACATACTAGTAACAGGTTATAATCATGTTAACAACATGCTTATAACATGCTAAGTATGAGAGAAAAATGCTAGCAACATGCTAGTAACTTGGTAATCATGCTAACAACATGCTAGAAACATGCTAATCATGTTAAAACCTACTAGTAACTTGCTAATCATGTTAACATACTAGTAACATGTTAACAAAATTCTAGTAACATCTTAATCATGCTAACAACATGCTAACAACTTGATAATAAGTTGCTAATCATGCTAGCAACATTAGTTGTTAGTAACATGCTAATCAGGCTAGAAACATGCTAGTAACTTGCTAATCATGCTAACAACATTCTAATAACTTGCAATGTTGCAAATTATGCTAACATGCTAATCATGCTTTAATCATGTTTTACTGGTAAAGTGTTTTATTTAGTCTTTAATCTTGTTTGTTTTAGTTTTAATTAGTGGAGGGTGAAAAGCATATTTTTACAGATTTCTCAAAATAATCACATTTAAATATTTTAGGTAAATGATGGCAAATTAAAAAGAAGGAAAATCTATTTCATATGTGCATGTTAAAGGGAAATAAATGGCTTGCATGGAATCATACAGTTGTGTGAGATTAAAAAAAATATATAACTTTACAATGTTGTCTTTGTTGAGCTCAGAAAGCTCCAACTTAATTACCTTTTTTTCTCTCTAAAGACCCATTTTACAGTTGATTACTTTAGATATTGTACTGTACATTAAATATTCATATGCCTCACAGAAAATATATAAACATCAAAAAGTATTTGCAGGAATGAACTGATAAAAAACTGATAGAGAATTACCTATTACCTATTACCTGTCTAGTTATCTGTCTAGATTATGAAACACTCACCTTTTAAACATTCTGTTGACGATAAGTAACGTTGCACATTCATATCTACTAACGCTCACTAGAGTATCAGTATCTGATAATCTAATGCTGAATATCTGCTAACTATTTATTGTGATGTACCATCAAAAAGTCAAATGAATCAACAGATGCAAGGAGTATTTGAAAGAAGCCCGTGTGCATAGAGATTTTTTACAGAGGAAACTAACAAATATCCTGCTCATTTTCTCCGGCTTTGAAGCACAGTCTACTGCCACATAAAAATTTATGTGATTGCCTAAATATGAGCATATATATATATATATATATATATATATATATATATATATATATATATACATACATACATACATATATACATACATATATACATACATACATACATACATATATACATACATACATACATACATACATATATATATATATATATATATATATATATATATATATATATATATATATATATATATATATATATATATATATAAAATCACCATTGTTTAGATTCATTCAGATTCTTGGTGTCTGTGACATATTCTTGTCTAAATTTCTTCAAAATGATATACAAACTTTCAAAATGGCAAAGTGGGATTAGATTTCATGCCTTAAACTTCTAATACTACAGAAAAAAAATAAATTAATTATTTTAATTAATATGCTCAGACACTCGATTTCTGATGAGGTTAGCAACTCAAGCCACTATATGATGACAAGATCACCCATAGTAAAGAGGGCGGACTGTGACCGCTGATTCGAGGTAAATCGCTTATGTCAATCAACTATTGTGGGAGCGGCATCTGTCGGTGTGACGCCACACTGACAGGCATCTGAGAACGGCTCGATTTGAAAAAGGGAATATTATTTTTACAGATTAATTAAAAACCACTGCATGGATTTTTATCATTATAGGGTAGATTTGTACATACACTGCCAACACACATTAATGTTCAAACAGCATGAAAAAATGAACTTAGCATCTGATCACCCCTTTAAGAAAATCAAAGGTCACTCCACAACGGTGACTTCAAACTTTAATAATTTCAATTAAACATCAACATCTGAACATCTGTTAATTATCAATAAGAAGTTTTGTATGAAAGGAACAAAGTCAGACTGGTTTGTATTAAGTGAAGATGCTGTGATCTAGAGAGATCTGGCAAGTGTTTCAAGTTCATTTGGGATTTAAAGGGTTTCTGTTGTCTGAGTTTTGTGGGTTACTGCTGTGCTGAAGAGCAGAGCGTGTGCTTTAGTCCAGGAGAAGGTAGTCAAGTGTTGATCTTATGCTGCATGTCATTTTATTTAAAGGCTGTAACTGTGGAGTTGTTGATGCAGTGATAGTTAAGATAGTTTTTGTATGTATGTTGTTGCTAGCTAGTAGTTAACAGCAAAAAAATCTTGTTTCATGATAATCCAGACAATACCTGTAAAAAAAAACAATTTAAAAAAAGAAAAGAACATTTAAGAAAATGTAGGATATTTTACCTTAATTTGACAGTGTTTGTTTGATAAGCCATTGACTGTTTTTTGAAAATGCTGCCATGCATTTCACTGTTTTTTTTTTTTTTTACGCTTAAATTTTTTACAGTGTGTACATCATAAACAAAAAAGTCAAATGCATATTTTCTCATTTTCTCATATTCTATATTCTAAAAATTTTCCCCTATTTGTTTATTTTCTCCATCGTAAGCTTTGCAGGTGTTTCATAACCAAGAAATTCTTGTTTATTATTCAGCTTTCTGGAATATTCATTCTGACTGGTGAGTTGCAACATTCTAATGTGAAAAGACCACTTAAGTAGTTATTTGGCTGCTGTTCGGCAACCAATTTTATATGCTGTGCTTTATGTCTTTGTATTACTCTGCACTCTCCTTCTTGTCTCATAATTAAATTATTTTACATTAAATCAGCGTTTAACTGTAATTTATCTACATTTGGTAAATTGGCAGGGTAATAAGAGGAATAAAGAAACTGGCAGAACCTGATTTTACCAAGTATGACATGTTCCTGGATCAACATCTTTGTTGACCCTGAAACAACATTGTGATTAACCAGTCAGATTTGAAAAATCAGTTTATAGTTTTTGTGAAGTTTATATATATATTACATTGCATTTGAAATGTTTATTTGTATGATTGTTCACTAAGGGTAGAATAATTAGTTAGATCAGAGGAAAGAAAGTAAGAGAGCCCCCGGGGATAATTGGCAAGTCACTTGAAAATGTTTAACATATAGTGTTAAAAGTGTTTGAGAGTTTGCTGTAGCTCACCTCCACTTCAGGATGAAACAGTCTGAGAGAAAGTTATTATGCTGGTGATGATAAAATAAGATTGTGTGCAAACCTCAAAGACAATAAAAATCTAAACATACAGTTAACCTAACAACCAAGTGTAATAATTCAGTCTTACATTGTGACTGTTGGTGTATCATGACATGTTTTCAGGTTAAAAAGTGTTGAATGTAATTGTCTTTCAGATCTGTCTCTCTGTAACCGTTTCCGTACTTTATTTGTCATTATACGAAACATTCAGTTTCAGTAAACGTATTCCAACTAAACTGCCAAGATCCACTATTTTACAAATTTATATTTTCCAAAAATAAAATCATTGGGATAAATAATAATAAATAATAATTTTCATTTTTGTGCCATAACAACTGAAATGTCAATTATTTACATTTGATTCCCATAATAATCCATTGGATGATGCATATCAATCATATCCATGCTAAACTCATGTGTTAAATGTGTTAGTTTATCAGTATATGGGGTTTGTTCTTAAGGTGGGCTTCTTCCTAACCTAACCTAATATAAATATCTTAACCTAATATAATCTTAACCTATAACCTATATAATATAATCTTAAAACCACTGCATGAATAAAAGAACAAAAATTAAAGTAAAGTTCAGTTACAAAAGTTCAAAATGTCAAACAACTTGAAACTCGTTCCAGTCAGTCCGTCCCATGTCCTGTCAATCTTGCATTATTGGTAAGATTGGTTATCTTTGAAGCACCTTTGATATCTGCTTACAGTAAGCCATAACGGTTTATGATAAACAATTAATTACAGCTCAGAGAGATATATATTGCAAGGGTAGCCAGTCTCTTCTCTGCCAGACTTCACAGTACAACCTGCACTGAGTGTGAATTATGGAAAAGATGGGCTTATTTCACGTTTTATTTTTTTTTAGCTTGTCTGCATGCAAGGAGTGCTTTAGGTAAGTCAAATTTCTGAAAACGTTATTACAGGACAAAAATCTTAAAATGCTCTTAAGGTTTTAGTTTTGATTATGTCAGGTTTCAGTAACTCTGATTTGCTGCTGAGGCAACAAACAATTGAAGTGAAGATTTGAGATTGGCAGCGGAGCCATGCCACTAGCATTTCAGCAAAAGTTTAGTATTTCAGACCAGTTTTTACAAGCAATGCTTAACTTGTCTGATTTGTGTGATTTCATTATATATTGTGTGTGTGTGTGTGTGTGTATATATATATATATATATATATATATATATTAACATAGTGTGTGTTACTCAAAGGAATCTACGAATATTTTAGCTGTTCCAGGTTCTACAGAGGTAAATTGTGTAAGTGGAAGTAATATCAATCTAGGGAGTATCGAGGAGGGATATGAAGGTATGCCCACATATATAATATAATATATTTTTATTATAACATTCATATAAAATGATGTTTTCACTCATTTTAATTTGTTGTTAATATTTAGCTGAAAGAACTTAAATGGACCTTGGTAATTAAGGAGCATCACAGTTGCAATGCAAAAACAATGTTTGTGCGTTAAAATATGTATTTAAATGTATATTTGATCTGGCTTACAGGAGTCATAGAGGTTATCACTAATATCAGCCCAGATGTTCGTCTGGTTCTGGAGCCATATATGAGTTCCATTGTTATGAAATATGTGGAGCTGGTTTACTCTGATGGAGACTCAATCGCTATTGTACGGACCATCAAACCGTTGGATGCTGAGGAAATAAAGATGGTTTGTTCTACCCTCACTGATCCAGTGCCGATAGACAGATAGATTTTATTGCATTTTTTCATATAGTATGTCTCTTTGTATGTTTTATGTCCTCTAGGGTGCAGATGCTTTTTATTATTTTGTCTCCTGCGTAAGAGGGGTATGTTTTTTTAAAACATCATAAAAATCATTAAATAAGAAAACATATTATAGAAATAAAGATTCAGCAAATAAACATTGATTATAAAGTCTTAATTTTTCATTTCAGCCGAAAAACGCCCGGGTACTATACGTTCTGGATGTCAATGACAACTCTCCAATCTTCCAGAGCAAATCATACAGCGCCACAGTGTCGGAGGTGTGTATAATCTCACATTTTCAGCTGTAGAGTGTTTGGTTTCTAAGGACCCTCTAAGGCATCTCTTAGTAAACAATGTCTTTCATTCCAGGCAATGGCTGTGGGTTCAAATGTGCTCAGTGTCACGGCTAGAGATGCAGATGTGTATATGGACAACAAAAGAATTACATATTCTATACTGGTGAGTCATGAATGGTTCTTATATATTTCATATACGCTATAGGCTTCCACAAAACTGCATTAATGATCAATGCAAAAGTTCTACATACACTAAATGAGTGAAACTGCATCCTCCATCTGATCTGACTATGTTCAAAGCCCAGCGCTCTTGACATGTATAGGAACTCTGGACTTTGATGTTGATAATAAGTTCCCGTGCAGCCTTAGAGCCCTATAGCATCCCGAAAACGAAAGGAAAAAAAAAATACCATTGCACTTTTATGTCCTGATCATCTGGTCACTCTCTCATAAGACTCCCCCAGATAGCAAGAGAGCAGGTGAAAACCATTGAATCAATGTTAAAAACAGCTGATTTGTCAGTGTTAATGGCATTGAATTAATGTCACTTTTGCGCCCTGAATTAATGTTGAAAAAACGTTAAAACAAACTACTATTATTGTGATCAGTAGTGTTGTATCCGAGTCCTAGTTTTTAATCAGTTGAGCAGAGGTGGGACTTTCAATAAGTGAATGAAATAAAAATTAATGAAATAATTGACTAATTAAATGAAGATTGTGCATTAGTAACGTGCACCTGCTGTTACTGAGAATTACATAGAGTCAGATGTTTGAGGTTTTATTGGTTAAAATTATGTCACCATCATGGGGATCAGACTCTTAACCCTTGACTTATTGTTACATTTTTCTCTGTAGCAATGTATGTGGTGTTGTAAAGCAGAGAGATCAGTGCACTTCAATGACCAGCTGTTAACTATTTTCATATGATGAGATCATCATGAGCTAGCATGGTTATAATCATTTGATATTTTAAGTTTTGCATAATCAGCCCTGTGAAACTACAAAATTGTTGCTCTAATAATTATTATTAATAATATTATGGATGCATTTTAAATCCATGTAAGGCATAAAAAATTTAACTCCAGTACTGTTTTGACACACACAGACATCAAGAACCAGCATCAACAATGGTGACAATCAACAAAATGCTTAATGCTGCAATGCATGCTGGGTAACACCATAGTAAAAACTTGCATCAACACAACGTATGAAAAATTATTGTGGATCATGTGAAGTTTTGATGTTCACTCTTTAAGTATCATAATAGGACTTTTTTTGCAGTTCAGTAAGAGAGAGACCACTCAAATATTCATTTATGAGTTAGACAAAGTATAAGCTCATCTGCTATCTCAAGGTTCAGTTCAACAACGCACAAATATTTGTTGTGAAACAACACTACAGATGATTTTGATTTAGGGAAAGGGTCAAGAGCCCAATTAAAACGAGCACTGATCTATATGATGGTGCCGTAATTTTAACCAATAAAACCAACATCTGATCCTCTCTAATTCTCAATAACAGCAGGTGTTCATCACTAATGCACAATCATCATTTAATTAGTCACTTAATTATCTCATAAAATTTTATTTCATTAACTCTTTGAAAGTCTCACTTCTGCTGAATTGATTAAAAACTAAGACTCGACACTGGACTCGGATACAACACTATGTTGTAAAGTGAATGCTTTAGTTGGGCTCTTGACTCTTGCCTTTAAGTTAATTCTCTTTTTGTGCTACAATAGTGTTTCAGTGTACACACTTATGAAAAACGAGATGTTTTAAAATGGAGTGGATTACTTATTGTTATGGGTGTCAAGCTGCGACAAAATTGAGAAATAATTCTAAACAATATTGGTGATCTTTCATTACTGATGTAAATGTTCTGTGTCACAAGTGCAGAAAAATCTATGGTAATGCACAGAAAGATTTAGACATGAACAGTCATCATACAAACCTCAACAATGGTGACAAGTAATTCAGCAATTTAAAGATTTTTTTTTAATTCATTGAAGTATGGTAGCTGTACCTCTGCTTCAATCTCACATTCCAGTAGCACACATTTTAAAGGGGTGGACTAATGGATTTTTCGAAGGCTTGATTGTGTTTATGGGGTGCAAAGCAACATGTCTTCATGCTTCGTTTTTTAAAAATCACATTATTTTTCAAATATTTTATCTTTATTTTACACTGCTTTGCCGGGTTATCTGGGTGTATGACGTCATTAACCCGGAAATATTTTGTTGTAGTCTCTTACCAGCCGTTCTCTGTAGGCGATGCTATTCTAATTCTGTAAAAGACAATTTCTCCATTTGCATTGAACTTTGAGCTTCACAACTTTGCAGATTTTGTTTATGAGCACACAGCTACATTACACACTAACAAAAGTTAAAAAAGGTGAAATCGTATTATATGACCCCTTTAAAAAAACAACACACTTATTAACAATTATTTATATAACCTCACAATAATTAGAAACACCTTCACCTGAAACCAGTGGATTTTAATTTTCATTGCCTCAGCCACTGCATTTTTAACACATTGTTACAAAAGACAGAAAATCTAGTACTAACTTACAGAAGAGTCAAGAGCCCAACGAAACACTGATCACAATAATGGTGGTTTGTTGAAATGTCAACATTTTTTCAACATTAATAGCGGGTACAAAAGTTATTTTAATTTAGTGTCATTAACATTGACAAATTAACTACTTTTAACATTGATTCAATGGTTGCTTGTTATCTGGGTTTTAATTCATCAGACCAGATTAAATACCAATAAATCTATTCAAATCTACTGAAACACTGAATATGTCTAATCTTAAGTTTACAGAATTGATGCATGCATCTCATTTTTAAGGAAACAAAAGAAAATGAAATATTGTGTAAGCTCAGTTTGTGTCTATAAATTTATGCATGTCCCTGTTTTAATTCACCACTTCCACTCTGTTAACAGCCTCCAGATGAATTTGAAGTGAGTTATGACCTACAAATGAATGCGTGTAACATCAAGTTGGCTAAACCTTTGAACTACAGCAATGCTCAACAGTACAACTTTATCGTGGAAGCTAAAGTAAAAACAAATTCTCTTACATCCTACCAGTCCTGCATGCATTTTACTTTCATTACTATACATCATTGTACTGCTCTATAAAGCATAGCTCATCCCAAAGTGAAAATTCTGTGATCATGTGCTTACACGTGGGACACAAAAAGAAAAGTTTAGCAGAATGTCAAAGCCATGCCATACAAGTAGATTAGGACCAGGAACAGCTGTCATGATCTTGATTATTGGACTAAAAACTATCATTTTAAGATTTATTCTAAAGTTGGGTTACACATTTGAAAACAAAGTATTCCTTTATTTAATTTTTTATTGTTAATTTATTTCTTTACTTATTTTTATGTCATGAAAAGATTACAATAAAGGTACATTTAGTGGTTGCGTAAAGTTTAATCTATAGTTGAGATAAATTACAATGTTCTACTACATAGTTAACATTTTAAGTGCTTTTGTTTTCTTGCAGGATATAGAAGGACTCAGTGACACAGCAACAGTTACAATAACAGTTGAAGGTTACCCTTATTTTGATCACTCACTTTACAAGGCATCCATTGAGAAAAATAAGGTAAAATTACGATTGATGCTTTAAATGCATGTGTGAACACACAAATAAAGCCCTCTTTTCTGTCCATGCACAGGTAGGACACATCTCAGATGTCACTCCTGAGGCCATAAAAGTTCACGAAGACAACAGGAGCATCAACAAGCCTGTAGTTTACAGCATAACAACAGGTACCATTAACAGAAGATTTACAACACACTTATAACATACATCCTATAATCTAAACAATAATAAAGAAATGTTCTCATATCTGAATGAAGTTTCGGATATATTGACATTTTTGTTCCAGTCGTTCCAAATGAATATCAGAACAGCTTTGAAATTGACCAAAACAATGGGGTCATCTCTGTGACAACGGCACTAGACAGAGAGGAAACAGAGCAGATTGCTGTTTTCATACAGGTATCAGAAGTTTCTGAAGATATTCATGAAAACCAATAGACAGATCTCATGAATCTGAAGAGATTTCAGTGCTTTGTTTGTTTATATTTTCTAAACGGGGCTTCCTTGTAAAAACAGGCAACTCAGAAGGACAATGCCAGTAAGACGGCGGACGCTGTGGTACTCTTCACCGTCGTGGATGTGGATTAATACAGCTGAGATGATTTGACAGATGCCAGATCTTTTAATCGTGATAACTAATCTCAGGGTAATTTGGTTCTTCAAACAAGTCAGTAGATTTGATTAAAATACCTGGATTAAGTTGTCTGATATTACTGTGTGTTGGCATGTTCTTGGAAAGAGCAGATCAATACTCTAAACCATGATATAGCAATGCAGTGATTGGCTGGTGGTAGGACAGAAATGTAATGATGAATTTGTACAGGCTTTGCATTTTGCTGTAAAATACAATTCATTTAATTTTGAAGTGGATTTGTTATACGTGACAGCATTAATAAACGTTTCTTAATCCATAAGATCCACCTTAACACATAACTGACTGTTTAAATGAATTGAGCATCATAAAAGTATTTTAAGGTTTGAGAAAAGAGTCTGCATTTCCTGCGATGCATCAAAGCCTCCCGCATAAAAGCTCATCATTCAAATGAATGCAAGACTCAGACAAATTGTATGTGTGTATGACTGCAATAAAATTATGAGATCATATTCTTTCACAAATATTGTCACAGTGAGCAACACTGGTTGTGTCTGTTATTATACAGTAGATTTACACAACATTTTAACCATTTTCAAAATCATTTTAAAATGAAGACTTTTTAAAATGATTTTTCCTGGCTTAATAAAGTACTTTGTAAGAAAGTAGCAGTTGGCTGGGGGAGACTTTCGCTATCACCTTCACTTTAAAATGATCTAATCCTGTTATATGGAATGAGCTGCTGTCTGGACTAACAGACCTGCTGCTATGACAGCAACTCCAGGATGAGCTTCAAAGAACCTAACAATCATGTCAAATCAACTTATAAAATCCAGCTAATTGAGTAATCCACATATGAAGAACGGACCCCAGAGCCTACTGAAATTCAGAAAGGAGAGGTGTGTGTAATCACAGCCACAGACTGTAGAAAACAGAACCGGAGAAAACGTGAACAGTTCAGCTTCAAAGAGGTGGGAGAATTTTACGAGAGCTGTCACTGATGCTTTGAGCGTCTATCCACATATAATATTTTTTATAGGCATTTTAATGTTCATTTTCAGATTGTGTTCACCTTACACAAAAATGAGTTCCTTCTGTGTTAGGATGAGACTCTACTAGTAATTGAGGAGCTGGATCAGGAGCGACGTGATTACAATTTTGTGATTGTAATGACTGGAACATCACAACTGACGGCATCCCCTCAGACTGTTCACAGCAAGTGTGCCGCACAAGTCTTGAAAAGTGAAGCCAAATCGTTTCGATCGCCCCCAGGTGGCTGGACCCAGTACAGGTCATAACCCCATCCTCTCCATGTAATCTAATGGGACGTGAGGCAAACTAAATAATTTAATTTCACTTCAAATAATTGTTTTCCAAAGATGGCTTTTGTCATTTTATGTAGTTTTTATCACACTGATGTAAGTTCAAGTGTTTTTAAATAAGTTCGGTTTTAGTTATGTGATGCTATAAAAATGGCAGTCTGACATCATTACTGACCGATGAGATTGACAGATTCTCTGAGTAAACTGAGGCACCAACTGACTTTCAGGATCTTCAAAAAGAGATTGTGGTTTTATGTACCTTATTTTAACACAAGCCTCTAGTACTGCAATAAGCAGACAAAAATGGGAGCAGTCAGGCTAATTAGGGGCGTGTACTTGCATTCGTTTCTGCGGGAGTGTGGGCGGGACTCGGCTCTACTTTGCTCGCTACTGCACAGACTCTGGTCCCAAATCAGCACAATATGTCAGCATCCTATTGAGAAGGGTATAACTGCAGTCTGAAGATCTCCAAAACGGGGTGGGAGCTCCAAAATAAGGCGTGGTTTCTTCCCACTGACAGACAGGCACATGACATGCATGCGCAAACCCCACAGCTGATTCTAAAGGTTTTATTGGTTGTGTCAATCACAGTGTTGATTTCCTACCCCACACCTGACTCTAACCTTAACCAGTGAAATTGACTGCACGGTGGGATTGGCACTGAATAGCATGGTAGACAGTTAATAAAATTATGCAATATAAGATTGCCGGGCCGTTCCTTAACTCCCCAACCGGACCTCACCGGACAATGGGATATTTTTAGTTAAACCCAGCATCACTACTCCCTCCTAGCCTGCGAATTTCAAGTCCCGGGATGCCCCTATTTCTTAAAACAAAGCGATAGAGTAAAACCTTTCCCCTGTGCTGCGCAGGATTCCTGTTTATATCATTAAGCGGAGGTTCTAACTCTAGTCCGAACACCACTGGTCACAAGCTTTGTGCTCTGCTCTTACTAAGCATATTTATTTATGTAGCATATTCAGCTTTATTTTAAAACAAAAAGAAACAATGTTAAGTTCATAAAGTTTTATTTTGAAACATAAGCCAATAACAATTGGCTGAAGCCAGAGCCAATGGTGAACGTCTTTGTGAGGCAAGACCCCGCCCCATTTTGGAGGTTCTGCCCACTTTTGGAGTTCCCGCCCCCATTTGGAGATCTCCGGTCTGCAGTTTTACATACTTGGTCCTATTGGGGCGCTGGCAGCTTCACTTTTTCTCAATGGAAGAGAGTGAATGTGCGTCGTCCTTTTTTTTTTTTACAGTATGGTTCACAGATTGCCTGCTTGCTATGGCACATGACCAAGTAGAGTCAGCGTAGCTGTCAACACCCTCTGCTGGAGAAAAAAAATCACTACACGATTGCTCTGATAACCAGTAGGCTGCTGGATGTCGGTCTGTTTTTTTTTGCAATGCATTTGTGGATTATTTTAAATGCGAACTCATTATAAAACGGGGACATTTCTGGGGACAGCTCCAGTCTGAGACAGAACACCAAAAAGTGAGATTATCCCCAGAAAATGCAGACGTCTAATCAGCCTAGCACAAACACTTGTGACACAAAAAAGGCTTGGGTGGGAAATAGCTAAATACAGCTAAAGTTTTAAAAAGTATGAAGTAAAAAGGCATTTATATGGACCTTAACTTTTTGGAAGAAATATAATCAGAATCACTGCAAACGTGTTTGATATACACACCATCAGAGCACTCAGTGAAGACAAACTAATTGTAGTAAGAGTTAAGAGCTCAACTAGTGAGAACACAAATCACTATATGGTTCTCAAAAGACCTTTTGTAGATCTTTAACAGAAATTAAGTGAATCCGGTCAGTAATAAGTGAAGCTGGTGATGCTGTTTTTGGAGTTGTTTAATTCTCCTCTGCTGAGATCTTCAGAGATTTAATGCCTTGTATCTTCAGTTGATTTCATCGAAGGCTGTGGCTGCAGTCAGTTGTAGCTCTTGAGTTTCTGTTTATCTCTTTTTTTGTGTTCTCTTCTTTCCCTCAGTGATTTTGTTTATTAACAAGCTTAGACAAGCTGAGATGACTCTACAAATAATATATGAAGATTCTGTGGCCGTGTGAAGATACGGTCCAGTGTCATTTATTTCTTTGGGTTAGGCTGACATGTGGCATTGCTATGGCCTGCTTGTGGCCCAAATCTGGCAGACAGGATCATTCCACCCAAGTGCCATCATTCCACTCTACATGTGGGCCGGATCATCATATCACATGTGGCAGATGTGGGCTGGATCTGGGCAGACACTATGTTGCTATCTTGGAAGCTATTCTAGTCTGTAACATCCACATGTGTTTGCATAATCAAATGTAGTATACTTTCCCAGAAAAAAAAAACATCTGTATAAATGCGTTAGATAATGTGTAAAACCCAAAGCATTGTTTGTGCTTAATGGGGCATTCTCACAGAATGTGTTCTTGCATTTAAAATGTTTTTTAAACCCATTGATTTGGATATGTATGTATGTTTGTATGTATGTGTGCGTTATCTATATATGCATACATATATGCGTGTAAGTGCACATGTGTGTTGTATGTACATTTATACCAATATGGCAATATATATATATATTTTTGACTGAATCATAATTAGACTTAATGCAACAATGAAACCACTTGGGAGAGAACTTGAGAGAGCCATGTGACTTATTTCTTACAGTTACGTGAGAGTAACAACAGGGTTTCTGCAGGGCTTAGCCAGTCAAATTTATGACTTTTTATGACCTTTTTATGACCATTATGATTTAAATTTATGACCTACACATTATGAAAATAAAAGGTTTTATTATTTAAAGGTTACATTTTTTTTTAGTGTCAAGAACACAGGAACAAAACTTGCAATTGTAAACTGGAACATTGTAAATTGTAACATTGTAGCATTGTAAATTGTAACAATTATTTTACGGCATTACTTTGACTAAAAGTCAGTCATTCAGTCAGTGTCTACATTTTTCTCAGTTCGTCCCCTTTAATTGCGATTTCCTCCTCAACCTTTTTCAGCTCAGCCAGTTTTTCCCTGCTTGCCCGCCTGAGAGCGTTTGATTTTGAAAGGAGCTGGGCCATCTTTGACCCCGATTTGCCCTCTGCTTCCTCTGCTAGCATGTCGGCCTCTCTGGCTAGACAGGTGGAAACCTCTTGAACAGTGGATTTCTTTCGTTTAAGGTCGGTCAAATACTCCTCTGCCAGCTTTCTTTTCTGTGTCTGTGCATCACTCTCCTTTCTTGCACGCTGCTGATCAAGGAAAATGCGGTACCTCGACCTGGCTGCACCCACTGATACCAGCAGTTCTTTTGTGAGGGGAACTTTGGTCACCCCACCATGCAAATGTACATAATCACACACAAGTCTATGTGCAACTATTGTCTCTTTCTGCATGTTGTCAGTCTCAACTTCCTTGTTCACAGAGAACCCCCTTTCAGCTGAAGCTTGGCCATGGGAAAGGAGGAGCAGCTTCTGACAAAATGCCCAAGCCACTGGATAGGCACGGCTTAACCAGCCGCACAAGAAGGTGTCCAGCCGTTTTATCATCGGCTGGAAGGAGAGAAACTCTTCAGTCCTACACTCAAGAGTCAGGAGAGCCTCAAATTGTTGTAGAATGACATCCCCTAAAAAAATAAAATAAAAATAAACTTACAAAGGGAATAAATTAGAATTGTATTAATACATATTTACTTTAACCTCTATAAAGACTACAACAACATAACATTTGGTTATTATGGTTTAAATTCCGGGTTTTCCCTAAGATTTCAGAGGGCATACAAACTCCACTAAACTCAGATAAATACAATTTAAAACTAATGACCAGAAAATGATTTAATCTGTAACACCTGCCTAATCGCTTATCCATATTGTTTTGTTTATTACTGTGTTCAGGATACTTTTCCATTTGAGATTAAGCTACCTTCAGATTTTTACATTTATTTTATCAAATGTGTTACACTTCTTAGGTTTATGTGCTTCCTAAAAACACTTTATACTGTAAGCAAGGAAAACCCTATATAAAATAATCCTAAATCATGAGCAACTTCACACAGAACAGGTGCAGGACAAAAGGAAATGACAAAAGCTAGAGAGCCACGCTAAGAATGCCCTAAAAAAAGTTATAGGAGAAAATATAAGAGAAAATGTATATAAATGGTGCAAATGTATGCAAGATGGCACAGTTATAATGCTGTAAACACAGTCTAATAAACACTCAGAGTATAATTTAGCATGGTACTCTAACTTTGGTCAAAGCCCCTTCCAGAACTACTCCTACCAACAGATACACCTCCTGTCAGCTGCTTAGCCTGTAGAAAGGTCTGCACCAGACATTTCATTTGTTCCTTGCACCTGTCTGGGTCTCTGAACATGTTAGAGGGGTCCAGACAGGCCATCTGCCTAACTGTGGACTATTTGAGTGGGCTCTTCTCCTGCATTTTTCTGACTATATTAGCCAGCCCCTGCATGCAGTCCCTTCTAAACTCAAGGACCTTGAGATCTGATATTTTAGTGTCCTGAAGAGGGATGTACAATAAAAACACAAATAAGTAGAATGTACAAACAATGATTCTTGCTTCTAGTATCCTGACCATAATTTATAATATTACTTCAACAAAATTGACCACCGTGCTTTCAGGGCTTTCTCTGCACCAAGGCCGAAGTCCAGCTTGGTGAGCTGTAGTTTTGTAATGTCCTGCAGGACTTCTCGTGTCACAAACCGCCTCAGTACACTCTGTCAGAAGAAAATTCCAGATGAAAAATTTAAGTGCCCTATATCCGTTTTTCATGCAACAATGTCAGAATTTTAACAAGGTTGAAGTATTTCATCCATTAAACACAGTGTACATAATACATTGTACTCATACACATATTTAATACATCATAATAGCTGAGGAGCCAGACAAGCACACAAGTTAATTTTAAATTACCTTCATCAACTCAGCCAAGTCTTGGAAGGAATGGCATCACTGGCTCATCCATCTGGTACCTCTTCAGGAAGGGCTCAAAGGTACGGCGATGGTTGCGAAAAAATGCAACTTTGCCAAGATCAGGGGATCCTTTTGAGCGGCCTCTATTGTATCATATGAGCCTGTACACTGAAAAAAGTGATTTTAGAGAGTGGTAAATATAATCTGTGGAAACCATATAAAATTTACATGATTATTGCAGCCAGCCAACAAATTCTAAAGTAATGGGTAAATTCTACATATGCTATCCATTCGTCAACAGTAAGAACCATCACATAGAAAAATGCAGTAAAATATACCCCCAAACCGTGAGGTTTTTTTTGCTTTAAATTGCGCATGCGTCAGCCCGCGTTTTTGAGTGTGTGTGGGCGACGCTGGATCCTCTCTCTGGCTGCCATCGAACAGCAGAAGTGAAGGTAAGCTATTTACATAGGAGTGCTGTATATATATTTTTTAATTATGCGATATTACACTTCACTTGTATTCGGCGTTAGTTTGTTTAACCTAAAATCATCTGTACAAAATCTAACCCAGGTACTTGTCTGATAATTTGTTTTGTGTAATTTTTGTTTTTATTTCTGTTGCAGGCAGAGTCTGTGTATGTGGACACTCACTATTTGCCCTCTCTTCAGTTCCTCTTGTCTGTCCTCCACAAGCAGAGACTCACTGATAGACCACTGTTACCAGTTCTAGTGTTGACACATCCACCCACGTCCCCACCACAAGTGTATCCTGTACAGGTATGCAAGTTTTCCAAATAAAATAAATCACATTGTCCTTAAAGGTATAGTTACCTTAACTAAAGTCCTCAGTTATGGGAAAATGAACTGGAAATGCAAGTTGTGCGAATTCACAACATCAAAAAGATTGGACCTGCTGAAACACAGCAGACTAATACATGAGCATTTAGGTCGAGTCCACTCCATACCCTGCCTCTATGCAGATTGTCCTTGCACAGTCAAGACATGGGGTGCATTAAGGACACATTTGTCAAGGCATCATTCTCAGTCAACCCAGCCAGGAAACATCATTTCGTTTACATGCATTGTCTGTAATTCATGCTCTTTTGACAATGAGAGGCATTTTTTTGAACATCTTGGTGGCCATCTAAAAAAGTTTGAAACTGTGCCATGTGTTTTTGAGGGTTGTGATTATAAGACCAACAAATATACAACATTCCACAGCCACAAGAGTAGAAAACATAACCCACATTTGTTGGAAGATTTCAAGACTAATGTTCTTTATCAACACCAAAACAACCCGGATGAAGAAAGTGATTTTGTTGAGGATGAAAACGACTGTGGCTTAGTCCTTGAGGAGGATGAGGACTTAAACAAAATTATTACTAAAAGAGTGGGGTTGCTCCTCCTGAAAATGGAGAACATTTTTAATGTCTCCAATTCATGCATTAATGAACTAGTAGAGGAATTTCATTTCCTTACAGCGTCTGCATCTGGTCCCGTCCTTAAAGAGATCATTCTGAGTACTTTGAGAAAACATGGCTGTACATTTGAAGACTCAGTGATATCAGAACTGGTCAAAGACCTTTGCCAGCTAAGCCCTGTCTGTGCTGCTTTACGAGTGGATGGGCCTTTCAGCAGTAAGTTCAGGACAGAGCAATTTAGTAAGGAGCATCTCTCATCGATTGAACCAGTTGAGTACATACTTGATAGTACACAGAAAAAATCATTTCAGTATATACCAATCCTCCCATTATTATCTCAACTTGTGAACAACAGCCACATTCAAAACACAATATTACAAAACAAAAAGCCATCTGATGCCTCTTCTGGATACAGATCGTTTAATGATGGATCTTTACTAAGAGAAAACAGCTTTTTATGTGAGGATGAACTTAAACTCCCACTCATATTATATATAGATGACTTTGAGATATGCAACCCTCTGGGAACATCCCGCAAGAAGCACAAAGTCACAGCAGTGTACTGGGTGTTCGCAGACATACATGCCACATTGGGATCTACACTGACTTCCATTTACTTAACCATTTTGTGCAAGGCAAATTATGTCAACCAGTATGGCTATGCAAAGGTTTTGGACCCACTGCTCAGAGATTTGAAGTCCTTTGAAGATGAAGGTATTTTTGTTTCGAGTCTGGGCAAAGTGGTCAAGGTCACTGTACTTGCTGTAGTCGCTGACAATCTTGGTGCTCACTCAATAGGTGGCTTTGTTGAGAGCTTTTCAGCTTCACATTTCTGTCGCTTTTGCATTGGAGAACGGTCACAGATCCAGGAGCATGAAGTAGGAGAAGGACTGTTTCCTCCACGGACTAAGTCCAACTATGCCATGCATGTCAAAGCAGCACTGTCTGATCCAGCAGAAGGTCACCACTGCGGAGTTAAAAGACAGTGTCCCATCTCAGACAGACTCAGTAACTTTCATGCTATATCAGGTTATCCCCCTGATGCTTTGCATGATTTGCTCGAATAAATTGTACCTGTGGAAATATCACTCTGTCTTGATGTGTTAATCAGAAAGAAATCTCTCTTCAGGAGCTCAACCATTCCATACGTTGCTTTCCTTACATATGGAGTGACAAAAGAAACTGTCCACAACCCATTGCCCCGAATTTCAACTTACGAAAAACCGTAGGAGGTAACACACAAGAAAACTGGTGTTTGTTAAGAATGATGCCACTCATGATTGGTGACAAAGTCCCAGAAGATGAGCCTGCTTGGGAGGTTTTGATGACCCTTAAAGATGTTGTGGAGCTTGTCATGGCTCCTCTCCACACAGATGAGACAATAGGATACATGCAAAGTAAGATCTCAGAACACCGTTACAGATATTTTGAAGTGTTCCCAGAGGAGAAAGTTCGACCAAAACTCCACTTTCTCGAGCATTATCCATGGCTTACAACTGTTTACGGGCCACTGGTACATTTCTGGACTATGCGGTTTGAAGCCAAACATCGATTCTTTAAAAGGATTGTGAGGCAGACTGGGTGTTTTAGAAACATTCTCATGACAATGGCAAGAAAACACCAATCAATGATTGCGTATCATACCAACAATTGCAACGACCAAAGGCCAGCACTGTCAGTGTCCCAGAGGACTCTTGTGGCAGTTGATGTTCTTAAAGATGGCATTAAGGAGTCCTTCGCAAGGAAGTTCCCTGGGGAAGAGTTTGTGAACATGACAAATAAAGCAACCATTTTAGGCACAGACTATAATATTGGCATGATGCTGCCGTTTGGCTCAACAGGAGGCCTACCTGACTTTGGAGAAATCCAGCAAATAATCATTGTGCGTGAAACTCCTGTCTTTGTTCTGAAATTGCTTAGTGGTTGGTATTGTGAACACCTGAGGAGTTTCAAAGTAGAGCCAACAGGAGAGACAGAAATCCTTAAACATTCTGAATTAAAAGAAACATACCCCTTGGCTGCATACAATACAGCAGATGGCCGTATGGTGACCCTTAAACAGTTCATTTGCACATCAGAGTAAGTGTAATGGGTTGATTTTATTTATGTTGTCAAATCAAATATGTGTGCACTTTTCAAGTGAAAATGTGATGCATACTTACTCTCCTTTCTTCTCCTCCTTTCCTCATCTACCTCTTCTTAAAATAATAATGACAATCAAAGATTATTTATTGAAATTTCCACTGAACTAAATATCTGTTTATTGCTTTGGCAGAAGAATATTGAAGCAAACCTATGCAAGTAAGCTCATCAACTATTAATAACCTGTCTCAATTTCTTTTCTTTCTCTGTCTCTACGGCTGAGGAAACACACACCAAACAACAATGGCGGTCCATTTAAGAGTCATTTTAGAAGAACACAAAATTCAAAAGCTAAAACTTCCAACAGGAATTCCAAATACAGTGGAAGATCTTGTTTCCATAGTTACTGAAACTTTTCAATTGCATGGGGAAATTGGACTACTATACCAAGACAAACACTTTGACAATGAGTTTTTCAGTGTCACCTAAACTGCTGACTTGTATGACAAGGCCACTGTTAAAGTGATCCTAAAAGAGCCGACGATAACCCTTGACCTACACCCAGTACTTGAATCATCTACATTGAGTTCAGTGAGCACCTATCCTGCAAGTACTACTGAAACGGACATCTGCCCTGCAGATCATGATGCATCCTCAGAGGTGTCAAACTATGCATCGTCAAGTTCCAGTGACACCATTATTCTCCCTGATTCATGTCGCTCTGCTGCATGGCCAGTGCCATTCCAAGTACCGGAGTTTCCCGAGACATAGAACTCATCCTCGCAGAGGCAAACAACTCATATGATGCCACTGGAAGACACTTCATGGATGCCAGTGTTAAATCAGCAATAATGCAAGAGCTTGCAAAAGTAATTTTTTCTTACACTGCTTACCCAATCAATGAGCAAATCCTCTCAGTGGCTGAAGCCTTGGATTCTAAGTTTCCGTGTCTTAGGGAGCCGGGATCATTTGCAGGCTTATATGGCTGGCAGCAGCGCATAAAAAACAAGATGCACAATTACCGTGTCAAGCCAAGATCTCGAAAATATTCTTAACCGGAAATTGAAATCAACACCTTAAAAAGGAAGCATCCAGGTGATGTAGTGCCTTCGAAAAATATAAAAAAGCCCAAAAAAGCAGAGGTTAATTACCTCCCTCCGCACCCTACTGGTGAAAGCCAAGAGACTCTGGAGAAAGAGAGGCTTGAATTAATTTGTGAAATTACAAAGAAAAACAATGCAAAGATAATTGCAGATAAAATGAATAAAACCTTCTCTAGCCGAAGAGTTGAAGTGGTCAGCCTCAGCCCCTCTGTGGGTGTGTTTAAAGAAAGGTGGCCAGCATTATTCACTGAGGCTCAGGTGAGAATGTCTTGTAATTTTTTCGTCCCACTAGGATACATTCATGTGATTACTATGAGAGCTGTTCTTTAATTTAAAATGTAATTTTTGGTCCTTTTACTTCCTAGATCAAGGAGGAGTTTAGATGCATCACAACAGTTTCCTTGGAGGAGACATTCATGCGGAAGCTTGATGAGTACACACCAGGTCTTTTGCGGCTAATGCGTGCCAAAGGAGGAGCAGCTGGTTGCAAGATGCCTCCTCTGCTGGACACTTTAAATGACGTATGTTATTTTATTTTTTCACAAATATGTAATTATTGATATGAGTGAATTAAAAGTAAAGTAATTTGTAAACAATTGCTTTGTTGTGTGCAAAGTTGAGCTCCTTACCAACTTAAACTACCTTTTAACATCAATGTGTGAATTCGGTCTTATCCATTTATTTTCTTTACTGCTTTGTCCATTCGGGTCACAAGATTTTTGAGCCAACCCAGCATTTATCAGGCGAAGGGGCAGGGTTCACTCTGGACAGGTCGCCAGTCTGTTGCAGGGCCGGAATTCGGTCTTAGTATATGTAAATCACTCCCCACTCCGCTAACAGTCTTATCACTAAATTGTATCTCCCTACAGACACAGAACATTGAGAAAAAAAGAGATGCTGTTGTCTGCTGCCTCATTAACTACCTCGGTGAAAGACAAGAAGATCTTTTCCATGACTCCCAGGTATGTCATATTGATAACAGATTTTTGATTAACTCAAGGGATCCTCCTCTCCTCTCCTCTCCTCTCCTCTCGTATCCACCTTCTCCTTTTGCCTTCTACTCCCCCTCTGCTCTCCTTTTAGATAAACTAAAATATATTGAAACAGCATCTTAAATAAAATAAAAATGTGTATGCTTTTTGTTTGTTTCTTTTTAACATATAGGAATGTGTGGACTACACAGACAAAACGATGAAGGTGATTGTGAAGCACAATGTCATGGCTGAGGAGGATTCATCAGATTTGTCTATTGTGATCGAGGGAAACCAAGTGATGGAAGGATGTGGAAGCCGAACAAAGGCATGCATAATGCTGATGGGACTCATTTATGCAATCAACATTGAATATCCAAAGGAGCTGAAGAACACGTTTGAAGCTTTTCAAAAACTTTTTTTGGAAATTGATGGGGCAAAACTACTGAAAAAGGTCCACAGCCTCAAAAATAAGCTCATGCAGTAGACACACATTTCCCCTCTTGTTCGAAGAGGATCTTTTGTCTGGACATACTTTTAATGGAGTTGTAATGGAGCGTAGTTTTATATTTTTCTTCTTTTCTCTTATTTGCTCCACACACAGACACAGATCCATCCACACTCTCTCAGCCCACTCCATTGCTCTGTGATTTCCCCCAGATTGACAGAAAAGGAATACCAATAGAAAGTGGCCTGAAGAATTTTGATCTCTCCTTCTACCCTCTTTCCCTCCCCATTTGTTTGTTTCTTTTATTCTCATCCTATCTTTGAGAGTGAGATCAAGCTCAAAAACTAAAGAATGTTGGTGTTCTGTTTTCTTTATCCAGATATTTGATACTGTACATGCACAGAAACAACCATGTGGAGTTTGTGTGTGTGCTTTTGATTTTTAAAATAGAATAAGTGGCATGTGTTGTTTGCAGCAGCCAATTATCCAGAAACAACATTTGAAACTGTTATCTTAGTGAGTTACAAAACAAGTCAATTCGTTCATTGTTGTGTGAAGCTGTTGTACTTTATTTAGCACTTCTGTGTTTTTTTGATAATTTGGTGCATCATTGCTGCATGTAAACAAGGCTGTTCGGTTATTTGTTATATGAATGTACCTGGAGCACAGATTTGGTCAGTCACTGTTGTGTAAATCTGAAGAGACACAAAGAGTTTAGTCTAAGAGTTTAGATACAAGAAAATCTTAATGTGATTGGACATCCAGCACTGCTCTGATCTCCTCACTTCTCCTTTCATTTTCTGTTCTCTGCTCCCTTCTCTCCTCACTTCTCTTTTCCACTCTGATCTGGATGTCCTAAAACAGGGATATGTTTTATTATCCAACATTATTGAAACAACATTTGATAGATCAGTGAGTTATAAAACAGGTTCATTACTTGAAATGTTGTGCAAAGCTGTTGTGCTGCACTATATTTTGAGTGTTTCATAGGATTTTTTGGATTAAAAACATTGATCTGATGAACCATCTGAATGTCTTTATTGTGGGGGGTACATTTTACCTTCTCTGAATAAGTAATTGTTATTAACTGATATTAATTAACTTTGATTTGAAGGGATAATTTTTACCTAATTTTAGTGAGTAAGTAGCTGTTGAATATATACATAAATGTGAGGTATTGTTACCCAATTTATGCAAGTATTTAATAGCTTTTTACTTCAGATAGTTTATACTCAATATATGGGATTAAATCTACCCCACCAAAATCGATGCAAATTGTTACCTCACATTTATTGGGTAAATTCTATAGATTCGTTTTTACAGTGTACCAGGGTTTGGCAGCTCTTTTCTTTTCACCGCATCCACATACAGCTGAAGTGAAGGCCATACCTCCAGAGCTCTCTCTACCACAGGCAGGTTCTCCAACCATCAATGCCCACAGAATGCTAGCGGGAACACTGATGACTTTGTGACCTCCACATAGTCTTCCCTCCTCGCTGGAGCATTGTTGAAGAATGTATGCATTGATCTTAACAGCTTTTCCATCTGCCACATGGAGAAACCTGTCTTGAATGCATTGTGCGGTGTATGAAGCACCAGCTGAGCACCCCCATACATTTCATTTAAGTCGGATTGGAGAAGCTCAACGAACTTAAAATTTACATTGGGCCCATCCATTGATACGGAGACCAGCCTGCTGAGATTCAGCTGATCCACACACTCCTTGAGGGAAAACAATAAAAAGAAGAGGATAAATGTATAAATATACCACTTAATTAATAACACACACATGCACATACACTTTTCTAGTTCAAGTTCAAGTAAGTATCACCATACACCCATGCCGTGCAGTTGATGAAACAAATTAAACAATTTAGATTACATTGGGCTAAGTTAGTTATTTTTCTATTTTCTCAAAACAGTATGGCTAGAGTGGGGCAGAGTAGAGCCCATTACATGATATTGCGTTTTCCCTACTCTGCAAATTGGTTTGAATGAATGGATCTAACACATGTTTTGGGCTATTTATAGTCGTAGGTTAGCAGATTAAATTATTTAAAATATTACATGCAGCTAGGGCTGGGCGATTCTTTCGATTAATTCAAATTTACGTTTTCAGACGATTTTAATTGTAATTTTTTCTTAAATCGAGGTATCGCGATTTTTTATAAAAAATATTAGATACATTGTAACTGCACCAATGGCAGAATAATTAAGAGGCAATATTGTCTGACCACATGATGGCGCACCTAATTAACTGTTCACTTGTGAGAGTAGAGCACTCTATGATGGAAAGTAATAGGCAACATCAAAGGTCACTAACACAGGTCACCCGCAAGGACCCCATGAGTCGCCCGCGAGCCTTTTCTAAAAATAGCTCACCATAGCGCCACTAGTTTTATATTTATTTATTTTAATATTGCATTTATTGCAAATATATTGTAATGCTTTTACATTCTCTCACAAATATAGATCGGTAATTATGTTGTATTTTCAGGCATCAGTGTTCCTATATCAATATGTTGAGTTTTAAAATCGCGTTCGATTTCGACTTTTTTAACTTTCACTTTCAATTCACTATCGCATGAAGTGTATGGGAGCGGCAGTGATTGGTAAGTGATTGATTTGTGAGCACTTTTATTACACAAATTAATTAATTTGTGTTATTTATTCAATGGCAAGCTTTAAAATCAAAACGTGTGGATGTTTATATAAATGAGTCTTAAACGGGAACTGTCAATGAGCGCTGAGCTGCTGGATTTTACATTTACATTTATTTACACCATTTTTTATTTGACCAATTTATGTATGGCATGGCCATTAAAAATACAATGTTCCTTAACCAGATGTTTTTATCAAGTTACATACAAAGAGAATGTTACTTCAGTCATGTTTTTGTAATGTTTTAAGTTGACTAGTGACACATTAAAAAAATCGAAATCGTGAATCGAAATCGGTCAAACTTTATGAAAAAATCTAGATTTTTTTTTTTTTGCCATATCGCCCAGCCCTACATGCAGAATTAGAAATCATATTTGTTTAAAGATTAAACTTTAATTACTTACTTTAAAATGCTTTAGCAAATCCTGGGCCGTGGCATGGCCAATGAAGTGTGATCCCAGGTACCGGGAATGCACCTTGTCATCATCCCAGAACCGAACATGTATGTCCAGCTGTTTCTTCTTGCTTGTGTGATTAAAGCTTTCATCAAACATGAGAACGTAAGGCCCCAAGACTTTGGAGACGAGGTCTTTTTTAATAAATTCTGCCAAGCCAAACCGGGTGATGTATGAGGTCTTATCTTTCCCGCACATAAAGTTCTTTGATATGTCAGAGTCTGGGAACATTGCTCCAATGCCTTCTTACACAGTGTGCAATAGGCTTGATGCCGATTGTTTACGACGGGCTTAAGCCGAAAACTAAAAGCACCGTCTTGGAGCCATAGCTCGTTAAATGTACACTTTCCCATTTTTTATATAATTAAACTAAACAGTTAACGTTAAACTAAGCAACGACTTACAGTGACGAGCTGAGGAGACGAACAGTAGGCGACGTTTGAGAGTTGGAAATTCGTGCGAGTTTTTTTTTTTCATTCCCACAAGTCTGTTTGCTGTACTGCCACGTGACATGGACCTTGTAGTTCTGGAACGCTGTGTTACCACACAGATTCCTCAGAAAGAACTACAAGCGGCGAACGAATGAATGCCGCTGCCAACAGCGGGAAGGCGACGGTTGAACCAATGAATGAAAAATCATATCAATTTAAGATGTGGCTAAATGTAATTTATGACCTGGCTAAATGTAAGTTAGGACCTTATATGGAAAATCCGGACGTTTTTATGACTTTTTATGACCTAAAATCCTTATTATTAAATTTATGACATTTTATGACTTTTTATGACTCCAATTTACAATTTACAACTTTACAATTACATCTTTGTTTGTTGAGCTTGGAAAGCTCCAAAATAATCACATGCTTCTTCTTTAAAGGCCCATTTTACAGTATAAACATTGTACTATAATATATACTGTATATACTCATATAAATAGCAAAATGTATTTTCAGAAATGAGGCATACATGTTTTATTAATATTCTGATTTTACAAATAAAACTAAACTATAAACTATAGAAATGAACAGCTAATGTCTTCAGTGTAAAATGAATCACTTATCTTGAATTTGAATTTTGTATCGAAATGTGAATTGCATTTTACTTTTGTTCGTGTCACATTTGGGTTTTCCTGTATTGTTTTAATTCTGTTACAAAAGTCACTTGATCTTAAAAGTCTCATTGTGTGTGAGAGAGAGAGATTCTCAAATAATAATACACTTTTAAGAGACATAACTCGCTTTATAAATTATGGAATCAACTATATTTACATGTGTAAATAAACACATGTTGTGGGAGAAAAACATTATAGGCGTCATATTTTAGCTATAAATGTACTTTTTTATTATAATTAAGAATGAACACCTAAAAAAGAACTTCATGCCAATTCATACAGATTAGATACACGAGGATCCAGTAATGTGTTGTTAACCTTAACTTACAAACAGAAGTTAGCTAGCTGTCAGCCAACAATATTGCTCAACGTTGGCAGATAAACCACCATGTTTCTAAACACCTTTGGTAAATAAAAAGATATTAAACTTGTACAGTAATTCATTATACAGATTACAGAGTGAAACTCTCACTGACACACCATTATCATATTATTCACAAACACACAGTCTGTATGAAATCACTTAAACAAGGGCAGACAATTTGTGCAGTGTTCAGGTTAGTTTGACAATAGGTTGTTTAATAGGTTGTTAGATGAACAACAGGTCCATTTCATTTATGCATTTATCCATTCACACAAGCATTTTTGCCAGTATTTGTTACAGTGTGTCTATCTATATCTGTTTATCTATCTGTCTGTCTATCTATCTATATCTGTCTGTTTATCTGTCTGTCTATCTATCTCTATATCTGTCTGCCTATCTATCTATCTATTTATCTATCTGTCTATCTATATCTCTCTGTCTATCTATCTATATCTGTCTATCTATCTATATCTGTCTGTCTGTCTATCTGTCTATTTATTTATCTGTCTGTCTATTTCTGTTTCTCTATCTATCTATTTATCTATCTGTCTGTCTTTAATCTTAAATGTGTTGCATACATTTTATTTGAATACTCATCAAAACGTACCTCTGTGACAGGTTCTGACACTTCTCGTGAGGTTGATGGTGCGGTTATTGAAATCTCTGCTGCCTTTCTTGATGGACTTTGCTTTCTTTATGAAAGGAACAGCAGATAGACCAATGTTAAATTTGTACTTGGCAGTTTTCATCAGTCTGTCTGTGCGTTTAATCTAATAATCTTTAAAATGTTTAGATTTTATTTGAATAATCATAATAGTGAATAATTAACATCAAGAGAGACGGGAAACGGTCAGATCCAAATGCATAGCTTTATTAAACAAAGACATGGCCAAATACAGGCAGGGTCAAACAGTGGAAAACGAGTATGTGAGGACAAGACATAAGAGTAGTCCGTTAAACAGGTGAGGGTCAGTCAGCAGTGAACGTAATCCAAGGGGCGAGGTATATGGGTATTCCAAATAAACAGGCTAGTGTTTATACGAGGGGCGAACAGAGTCCGAAACGACAAGGCAAAGGGTTAAATCCACGACGGGCAAGAATCCAAGACAACAATGCTAGGGTAAAGACAAGACAGAGTGACAAAACCAGAACACGAGAAATAACTTGACATGGAAATTAGGGAAGGGCTCTGTAATTGTGGCTAACACCAGGTGAGTGCTAAACGCTCAACAATATTGGGCGATAAGAGAAGGAAGTCTAAGGCTTATATAATGTGTCTGATTGGTTGCAGCTGTGTGTGTGTCATCAGCGCAATGGATGATGGGAAATGTAGTCCGGGGTGTGGTGCAACAGTCTGTGTAATGTAAAATGGTAAGGTGACCTCTGGTTGTCTGAACTTAATTGGTTTTGGGAGGGAATGGAAAAATCTTGACCCACCCTGATTTTTTTCCCCACCACCATGTCCCTACCAGGGCTCAGTAGATTCCTTATCATGTGCTTCTCTAGCAAGTCTCTGATAACATTAATATCACAGCCTAATAACATAGAGCAGTGTTATCAGGCGAATTTAAATGATTTACTGTGCAGTTATGTAAATAAATTAGTCTTTGAAATGACTGAAAATGGATGTCTGTGAGTGTCTGTGCATTGTTTCAATCAGGCTTGTGCCCAATTCAGAATTGAATTGAGAATGACTCCTAAATTCCAATTAAATTCTTGAATTTGAATTGAATTTGAATTGATGTCAAAAACAGGATGTAGAATTACAATTCGAATTTGAATTAAGGGAAGCAGAATTGCAATTTAATACAAATTCAAAGAAATTCATATACATAAGTGAAGTGTTTAACAATGAAGCTTTACAATATATGTCAGATATGATTTCATTACATGTTCTATAAATGATATTAGTTTGAACTACTTGTACAGATTACATTAACTTTATTTGATTACTTTGAAATGAAAATAACATTTTGAACAAAACTAATCAAACATTGAGGGAGTAATTATTTCAAGAATTTGATCATTATCTATATGTTGGAACAAAATGTATGCAGGGAGTGACTAGTTATGTGTAATGAAATTATGCTATTAAATTACAAAATTAATGTAATTGTATGTGAGATTCAATTCAATTTGAAATTCAATCTGAATTGTGCACAAGCCTGGTTTCAATTAGCCTAATCCAGCAATCACAGATAATAACAATAACGAATAACGATGTATTCAATCACAAAAAAAATTGCAGTTACACTGCAAACACAATTAATGGGACAAGACATGCTAATATTAGACCATCCTTACCTTTAACTTCATTCAGCACCAATTTATAACAACGCACTGATTCACTAAACAGCACAACAAAGCAAAACAGCAGTTGAAGCGGTTCTCAGAAGCCCCACGCACAGCACAAAACAGACTAATCACCAAGCATCAATGTAATATTCGGAATGTGAGGTCACAGATATAATGCCGCTACCTTTTCTCAGTCTCCATCACTTGCAGTTAGTTGCTCATTCTAGTGTTTCTCACTAGGTGTAATTACTAGAGCCTTATTCTTGCAGCGTACATTACTTAACCATTACGAAATAGTATTATTTACCACACTGGGTCTAACTGCCCTTCTTCAAAGAGAAAGCAAAGTCAAGAAGACCAACTCAGTCTGGGTAGTACTGATGGTAAGTAACCTGTCAATTTTATGAGAATATTTTACTACATAATTCTCAGTTGTGACACAGGAGATTTACATTTACATTTAGTCATTTAGCAGACTTACAATTGTCATTTAGAAGACTTACAAGTGACTTACAAACAAGGACAACACAAGCAATCAAAACCAGCAGAAGTTTTTTTTTTTAAATACATAATTTAAATATATTTTACAGAAGATGTCAACATCCTTTCTCACACAATATTAAATTTCAATCAACGTTTGGATGACCTAATTAATTAATATTCACACTCCGCAACTCTGTGGAACTGAAATCTTGAGGTACATTTTTAAAAGTTTAAATATTTAGTTTACACTGTTTAAATGTTACTGACAAATGTAACAAAATGACAAATGAAAAAGTGGACGTCAGTGCCCGCAAAATCATGTCATAATTGAAAGCAAGTTTAATTGCAGTAATATGAGGACCAATAATATGGTTATGCAATATTTAATTCATTGTTTGAATAAAACAATCTAAAAATTCATATTTTCCTCTTTAGATCGAGAAATCCACAATGACAGAAGTTAAGATTCATCACTGGAGGAACCTGTCAATGGTCACCTTGAAGTCGAGGCTGTTTTGAGGATGACTACACAGGAACCTCTTACCAGTGGCCCTGAAAATCTCTCCACTGCAGGAGACACGATCACCGGTGACCCCGAATTCCTCACTGCTACAGAGGTTTCTGTCACGGGTGAACCTGAAGCCTGGAGCAGAGGAGTCCATTACCTGGGGCTCCAAATTCTTGATTACTGCAGAGGATCCTGTCATATGTGGCCCCAGTTCCCTCACTGCTGCAGAGGATCAGGTCACCGGCAACCCCAAGTTCCTTGCTGCCAGAGAGGATCTGGTGTCCGGTGGTTCTGCATTCCTCATTGACAGTGAGGGAGTCGTCCCTGTTACAGAGTGACGTGTTACCAGAATTTTGGCTGCAGTTTACGCGAGGACTTGAACCTGACCTTGCCCTGAGAGAGAAGGCCTACTTTCAACAGCAGCAAAAGAGATGGGCTCCATACTTGTATGTGCGGCCTGATCAGGAAGAGCTGCTGAATATAAGGAAGTTACAGTTGAGACAGCAGCCGAGAGAGAAGGCCCTCTTCCAAAAGCAACAAGAGATATAGGGTGTATGTGTGAACTGATAGGAGGAAGAGCTGAAAAAAGCAAAGGCTGCAACTCAAATCACAGCAGTTAGCAGCAGTTCTAGCTTGTATGGCACACTGGGTGAAACACCCCTTCCGCCACCTCTAAATTTTTCTTTTATAGTTCCCACTGCTTTTTTGAGTTTGGCCTACAGTTTATATTTATTTCTCTCTAGTAGAACAAAAGCGGTAAAATGGGGTCTTCAGTAGTGCAATTTCTGTGTGACCGCAGTGTGAATGATGCGTTTATGAAAAAGTAATATGCCAAATTTCAAAATGCAATTAGAAAAAATAAAATGGTCTGATCAGTTATTGTGACCAAGCATGGGTTGCTAAACTCAGTTCAAACTTTGTTAGGCAGAACTGGACAATATGATGATTTCTCTCAAGAATGTAAAATGTCAAATAGAGATTTTTCCATATCATAGTGTGTAAATAGTACATTTCCATGCAGCTTTAAGTGTACATGCCTGCTTAAACTTACCAACACATTACAGTTTAAAAGGCATAAACAACACAGTAGGCTTGATATTAAATAGACTAATATGAAGATAAGTGAAATTGTACTATCATACTGACAAGTGGCTTTGTGTGCCCGCGCTTCAATCCCCAGCTGCAGGGTTGCCAAATCTGCTAAACAACACAAACCCAATGGCCAAACATAACTATCCAAAAGAATCTAGACCAAAGTATGAAAATATGTCACTCTTACACCTAAAACCACATATTTTAGTCACTGCTGGTTTGTTATGTGGCAATAGTAAACCAAACTTTGTCTTGGAGTATTTGAGAGCTTTCACTGCAGAATTGAAAGTGGTTCTGCATTAAGGTATGCATTGTAAGGAATGGTACTCGGTTTAAAGTTACTGTCTTCTCCTTTGTTTGTGATGCCACTGAACGAGCATTTAAACATGAAGTCTCACAATGCCTTTTTTTTTTCTGTGACAAATGTTTACAGACTGGACTATGGTCCAATAAAATGGCATATTCTAAAACAGATAGTCCTCTACCTTCAGATATGGATTATGAAATGATGAGAAGTGAGGAACTCCATTTAAATAATTGTTAAACCCCTTGACAGGACTAGTAAAAATGTAAAAACAGTTCCTAGTAGACTACATGCACATTAACTGTCATGGAGTGATGAGGAGATGCATACAAATGTGTATAGAAACAGTTTATACTTACACTCTAAAAACAAATGGTGCTATATAGCACTAAAAGTGGTTCTTTGACTCGTAATCATAGGGGAACCACTTTTAGTGCTATATGGCACCTTTGTCAAATGGTTCTATGTAGAACCATCAGATGTACCATACACAGTTAATGAGATAATTAGGTGATTAACAAAGTGATGATTGATCATTATTGAAGACACCTGATGTTAATAAGCAGAATCACCAAAGGAGAAAACCAAAATTTTTAAGCAACCATTATAGTGGTCAGTGTTTGCATTAGTTGGGCTCTTGACCCTTAAATCTTTAATACTAGATTTTGTTTGGCTGCTGTATTTGAGTTGAAACAGCCAGACAAGCCAAAAGCTCAAGTCACCAGGTGATTATTTTTTAACATATTCATTGTTTGACGTAAATCACCTAGAGTCTAATCTCTGAGTTAGGTTTTTTTTTTTTTGCTTATTGTAATAGCCTTGACAATCCACAGAAGATCCAGCACTTCCTATACATTTTGGAAAGATTCTTTTTACAACCTGTTTTTAAAAAAAAAAAAAGTGTTTCACCTAGGCACACATAGACATCAAGAACCAGCCCATGAATCTCAACAATGGTGACAAATGGCATATTCAGATAAACAGATCAACTCTGAACTCTCATAATTTATTCATGCCGCAATGCATGATGGGAGTCATGGATGAGTTCTGATTGGCTACAACACGCTTTTTTATGGTCACCGTTGTTGTGATTCTCACACTGATTCTTCTTGTCTGTGTGTCTAAATTAAGATAAACTTTTTTTCATCATCTGTCTGATTATGGCAAAACTAATTGATCTTTTGTTCACAGTTTTTTTGTAATCTGTAAGGAAATTCTATGTCAAATACTCAAGTCACTATACGATGATTAAGTCAAGCGCAGTCAATGCCATCTTATTGACTTTTGCTCTTGGCTTGTCTGGCTGTTATAACTCAGTAATTGCAGCCAAACAAGACCTAATTTTGATGATTTAAGGGTCAAGAGCTGAACTAATGCAAACACTGACCACTATAATGGTTTCTTAAAAAATTTGGTTTTCTCCTTTGGTGATTCTGCTTATTAACATCAGGTGTCTTCAATAATGATCAATCATCACTTCGTTAATCACCTAATTATCTCGTTAACTTCAACACTGATTCAGTGTTTATATGTGTCCACACTCAGAGTGTTAAATTAACACTGGGGATTTTGCTGTGTATAGCATTTTATTACTTCAACAAAAATGGTGCTCAATAGAAACAATCATAGGGGCTTGTATTACTACAATAGTAGTAAATATATTTACTACAATGGCAAAATGTCTTGAATCACTTTTATGCTTTTCTAAGGTCAAAAGGTCTTATGTGGGAAATATTTCCTTATGGGGGCCTTAGGGGCAAAAAGATCTTCAGGAAATACACTGTATGTTAATGTTGTTTTTAATCCTTTCCCCAACTGAAGAGTTTAAGAGAGAGTTAGAGATCCTTATTCTTTGTATGGCAGTGGTGCTATATAGCACCTTAACGACCCCAAAGAACCACTGAAGAACTGCTGAAGAACCAGACAGGGGCTTGACCGGTTCTTTATACACTAACGGTGCTATATAGCACCACAATCACACCAAAGAACCGCTGAAGCACCATTTTTTTTCTGTGTGTAGGATTTGGGATAGACTTTGCTCTCTGTTCTTTTACGTCCCAAGAGTTTGCCAGGAAGCCTCTTTCTTTAAAAGAGGTGGATAGATGGAAGCACACAGTGTTCTGGCAAAAAAACTGAATTGTTTTACACTTACCCATGTGACTCCTCTGCAAATGGATGGAGTCTTTGTCCAGTGTGAAACATCTATGTCCTTCCTGAATATGAGAATGGGTTTTTCACAATAACACTTCTTCATTGTAGGTAAGGTGCTTGACAGATGGTGGGTGTACTGCCAGGCTTTTGGAAATGTTTTTCAATTTAAATAAACATAAAATATTGAAAAAGCAGAAATAAATTGTTTAAAAGTTGTAGTATCATATCCTGAAGGGTTAGTACACATATTATGTGCACATATCACGTATTAGACAGTATCCTGTCACCCTCTGCCTTGATGCTATTGGAGGACTTGTTTGAAAAAAAATTCAAATCAAGCAGAAAATGTGCTACACTACTTCCTTACACTTGCAGGAGGAGGACAGGATGATCTCCAGTGTTGTCCAATATACATTAGTTTCCTCCCATTACATTCTGGCTGATGCAGTTTACACTGCATTTTTTATGATAGACGCAAAAAAACACCCTGCAGGTGGAAACCAATTATAGCTGGGCTCTAATGCAAAGTGTTTTACTTGCATTTAACAAAGAGCATGTAATCTCATGTCTAAACAGAGTCTATGACATTTGCCAGTAAAAAAGTTTGTTGGATGAACCAAAAGCATTCACTGAGTAATGAGGGAGGCGACAACAAAGTTGGGAATCCAAATGCAGGCTTTATTATTAAGAGTGCATTGAAGCAACCCCAATAATGTCATATTTAGCCCCTGGAATGCGAATTTACCAGAGAAACCCCAACAAAAAATGTGTTATTTACACTCTAGAACACAATTTTTAATGGGGGACCCCCTCAAAGCACGATTGCGCTAGCTTTGGGCGGGTTGTCAAAAGCTGGCACCCTGGCTACCATTGACAAAGCATGACACCAAAACAATACTATAATGCTCCAATCTGTTCTTAAAATAATGACATAAAACATTTTGTTTAAGACTTACGCAAGTGAACTGTGCCCACTGCTAAAGTTTAGCTGTTAAACTGTAAACACTTAACGTAACGCGGCAGCCGTGGCCTAATGGGTAAGGAGTCGGGCTTGTAATCGAAAGGTTGCAGGTTGGAGTCCCAGGTTTGGCAGGGATTGAAGGTTGGGGGAGTGAATAACTGGCGCTCTCTCCACCCTCAATACCAAAACTGAGGTGAGTCCCTGGAGCAACTGCTCCCTGGGTGCCACAGCAATAGCAATATGGCTGCCCACTGCTCCGGGTGTTTGTTCACTACTCACTACTGTGTGTGTATACACTTGGATGGGTTAAATGCAGAGCACAAATTCAGAATATGGGTCGCCACACGTCACCATCTTTCCCTTTTTTTCCTTTCCAAAACAATAACGTCACTAACTGATTAAAACGACACAGTTTGTAAACCAAAATATGTTTATATTTATTATTACACAAAGTAATTAGAACGACAGTCTACATTAATTGACACATTCTTAAAGGAGAACTTTCAGAACAACAATTTATAGATAATGTTCATTTAGTTCAGTGGTTCCCAAACTGGGGGGCACGGAGTTATGACAAGGGGGGTGCAGCAAGGCTAGTGTACAGCCGATTTTTATAGAAATTCGAAAGAGATAAACGGCCGAAAATATCTGCCGCGCAGTCCGGCAGTATTCAGTGCACACCACTCAATGTGTGACGCTCCGCTCAATATTCTGCCCTATGAATGTACGTTCCGTTGAGTTGCTCACGGCCCATATAAATGCTCCACTCGCGTACCGCTTATGCTCAACAGAAATACAAATACCGCTCAAATAACGCGCCGACAGAAAATGTCTATGTATACTTCTTCCTGTTTGCAATAGCATTGCATACTGTGCTGTAACATGCTGTAGTACTGCTGTACTGGACAACGCTGGTAAAATGACACGACCCTCTCGTGACAGTATGCTCTGCTCACATGCTCTGATAATAATAGCTTTGTAGGACTATACAATATTTTGATAATTAGTCAAAAAAGTTAGATCTGATTCTGTTTCACTGAAGTGAATAAAAATAATATATTGAGATTTAATATCCATGTATTTTCTATCCAATTTTATTGCTACTTTCAATAAACGTGGTTATTTTATTGGCTTGTGATTTTTTTTATTCAGTATCATTAATATTATTGAGTTAAATTAAAAGGTCTTACAAAATGACTATATTAATTAATAAAATAATAAATATTACAAAGCAGTTTCAGTTTCAGCCAAGAATTTTCATTTCGTTACATCCCTAGATTTTTATGTAAAAATAAACGTTTTCAGGGTGATACAAGACCCCACTGTGAAATTATCTTGCTTATTATATGGCTACTTGCCACATATGTAAATAATTCAACACAAAATATGAATTTCATCATATTTTATTACCTCAAGACTCGCAGTACCCGCTGCAGCTGTCTGTAATCAGTTGTAGCGTTTTTTGTCGTAAAATAACAGACCACTAGATGGTGCAGCTGATATCAGAAATGAGAACTGCCATTAGCAAAGTAAAATTATGAATGAATGATGCATAGTAGTTCTGCTCTAAGCACAGACAAGTTTTTCAAAAGACAACAAGTGCCAGGTAAACGTAAAGTAGGTGAATCTACTTCAAAGATTGCAACTACAACAAAGAGAAGAAAATATGAGAAAATCTGTTTAAAAAACAATGAATGCTGTTACATAGTACAAAAAAAATAGTACTGCATGCTTACTGCAAAGCTGCATGCTTTACTTTTAATGTTTCTACTCTGTAAGTGACTAGCTCCTTATTTATTTAATTTTTTTCAGTAAGTTATGACACACTGAATCTTAATTATTAAGTTTCAAATAAATCCTTCTGAAGTTGTGTTTATGTGTATGTGTAAATTCGGGGGTGGGGCTTAATCTTTTTTTTTATTCTGCAAAAGGGGGGCCCGGCAGAGAAAGTTTGGGAACTAACTATTTAGTTTATGCTCAATGTTCATGTCTCTCTTTCTTCAGTCATAAAAAATTGTTTTTATGGACTGATATGGTGCCCTGAGTTTGAACTTCCAAAATGCAGTTTAAATGCGGTTTCAAACGATCCCAGCTGAGGAAAAAGGGTCTTATCTAGCGAAATGATCGGTTATTTTTCATAAAAAGACGAGTGTTTGACATTAAAGAGTATATAAATTGTATTATATCGTTTCACTAGATAAGACCCTTCTTCGTTGACTGGGATTGTTTACAACCGCATGTGGGATCGTTTGAAGTCGCATTTAAACTGCATTTTGGAAGTTCAAAATCAGGGCACCATATCAGTCCATTATATGGTGAAAAATGCTGAAATGTTTGCCTCAAAAAACATAATTTCTTTACGACTGAAGACAGAAAGACATGAACATCTTGGATGACAAGGGGGTGAGAACATTATATGTGAATCTTTGTTTTGAAAGCGGACTTATCCTTTAACTACTGTCCTATCAAATAAAGGCAAAAACACCAAAAATAAATCTCTAAAAAGTTGAAACTGGCAAGGCACACATCTGCGTCTCTCTTACAGTTTTGAGAGTACGTTGTGAGTGAATAATTTGTTCAAATCTGCCAGAAGCAGCAGCCATTTTGAACAGCTGATTTCTATGGAGACATTTGATGACCAATGTTTACAATGCACGTTTTTAGCGAACCGTACCTTCAAATGAAAGATCACCTCCTGAGTTGGTCTCGGTTCAATTCACTTCTGAAGGATCTGAAATGGATTGGAGTGTTAACAAGTGGTGAAAGAACCTCTTTAATGCAGTAATACATGACTACATTAATATAATAAAGTTCTATTTACATTTCATATCCCTGCGGAAAAAACTAGCTAAAACCAGCTTAAGCTGGCTGGCTGGTTTTCACTGCTCATCCAGGCTGGGCTTAGCTAGTCAGCAGGCTGGTTTTAGAGGGGTTTTGGCCAACTTCAGGCTGGTCTTAGCTGCAACTTCCAGCTTAAAACAGCTACCAGTCAACCAGCCTAGGCTGGTTCAAGCTGGGGTTTTTTTCAGCAGGGATTTATGCTAAACCACGGTGCAGTTAGTGTTATTACAATACATCCAGGAAAAAAAGCCTTTAAACTGGACGGTGAATTTTCATATGGACTTTAAGGTTTTCATGTCGGTCAAAACTTTTTCCACAATGGGGGCAGGTTTAAGGCCTCTCTCCAGTGTGAGTTCTCATGTGCCTGTTATGGCTTCCTTTATGATTGAAACTTCTTCCACATTGATGGCAGATGAAGGGATTTTCTCCATTGTGTATTCTCATGTGGACTATGAGGTTTCCATGTTGACAGAAACTTTTCCCACACTGACCGCAGGTGTAAGGCTTTTCTCCAGTATGAATTCTAACGTGCCTTTCAAGAACTATTTTACGAGTGAAGCTTCTTCTACACAGTTGGCAGGAAAAAGGCTTCTTCCCAGTGTGAATTCCCATGTGCCTGTTAAGGGTTCCTTTTTGAGTGAAACTTTTTCCACACTGTTGGCAGGTAAAGGGACTCTCTCCAGTGTGAATTCTCATGTGGACATCAAGATGTTGTTTATGTGTAAAACGTTTTCCACATTGAGAGCATGTGTATGGCTTCTCTTCACTGTGAATTTTCAAGTGGTTTCTAAGGCTTGATTTTCGATTGAAGCTCTTTCCACACAGTTTGCAGGTGAAAGGCTTTTCTCCGGTGTGAACTTTCATGTGCATTCTTAAAGTTTCTTTAAGAGTGAAACTTAATCCACATTGAAGGAATGTGTAAGGCTTTTCTCCAGTGTGAATTCTCATGTGGGAATTAAGGTTTCCAGATCTTTTGAAACACTTTCCACACTGTTGGCAGGTGAAATAACCTCTTTTTGCAGTCTTATGAGCTCTTATTTCTGTCTTTTCAGTCTGTGAGCACCTAAATGGTATTTCTCCAGTTATGAAATTATGATCTTTATCTTCCTTTTCATCAAATTCTTGAATCTCCTTTTTTAGTGACATAAATTCTAAAGAAAAAAAGACAAATGCAAGTTAAAACCAGTTTTAATGGCGCAAAGCAACAAACATCAAAACCAACAACTTGTACACAAGAGTTGTTCAATCTTAACAAATTTCAAAAATTGTTATTCCACTTAATATAATAATAGTAATGACCAGTGATGAAATTGGCCAAAATTCACTGCGGGGTCTCTAGCTTGGAGGGGGGATGGGGATAGATGTCCTTTCGGCTGTATTTAATTATAAATCCTTTTGTAATCTATAATAACATTAAACTTATTTAATATTTTCTCTAAATCTTTTCTGGTAAAATCTCCAATATTACTCTTTAATTAGAGCCCTGCACAGGCCTAAAATCTAGGCCTGGCCTTTGTCCGACAGCTCATCAGAATTCTTGGCCCGAGTCTGTATTTTTTTTCCCCTTCTCCCAAAACAACTTATAATAATTAGATATTTTAATAGCTGAAACAGTAGTATATGAAATAGCAAAGTGATTGTATTTCGTTTCGTTATTTTATTAAGTTAATTTAGAAAAACGTTTGGAGCATTTTTTTATTTGTTAAATGCAAGTTTTTTTTTTTTTTTTAAAGTAACGACCAAGCCTCCAGCGGCAGGCAGTGAGTCGATCAGCCAGTAATGTTTGATCAGTTTAGCCTCTCAGATCATCACGACTTGCCTAAAATTAAATCTATAGGTATAAAACAGCTCAAGCATATCACAATGTTAGTTTAAACATTAAACCCAAATAAATGTGCACTGTTAGACGCTTATCCAATGTGCGGGGAGTGGAAGCTAAAACGCGCTTCACACGAAATGGAGGCGCCAGCGCGATCACTTGCACTGGAAACATTTAAAAATAGAGCTAAGACGTGAAAATTGGCCTGAAGCCTGTTTCATATTTAAACCACACATTAGCCACACACCTGCACTTGAGGACTCCTATGCAGTGCTCAATGATCAACCTCGTTTATGAGTGCACATAGTTGTATTGCCTTTCCTGCTCCGTTTGGGGTACCATGACAGGTGTCATCAACCACTTCTTTAAAGGGTAGCCACTGTCGCCCAGCATTATGTCAGAAAGCCGTCCTTCATCACACAATTTTGCCAGTGTGCTTTCCCTCAAGATGCGTGCGTCATGTGCAGACCCATACCACCCCGTGACCACATCTATTAATTTCATGTTTGCATCACACACAACCTGCACATTGAGTGATAGCCATTTCTATTTACAAAAAGATACTCATTCTTAGATGGCGCCTGAATGCGCACGTGAGTACCATCGATACATCCAAAAATACCGAATTTGCCGGAATCTTTTCGAAATTTGTCTTTGGTGCGTGTGGCCTCCTCCTGGGTGGGCAGACGAACGTGTTTTTGAACCCAATTTTGAAGGGCCAGAGACACTCATCGTATCGCCCGGCAGGCTGTACTTCTACTTACATATACCATATAAGCACATGTATTTTGGAAAGATCCACTGGCATAAAATCGAAGAGATATCAGCACCTGCAGTGTTGGGGACAGCGCTCCGTTCCTGTCTGTTACATGCTGTAAACTCGTTGATTAATTCTAACAGTTCAACCCTGCTGAAACGAAACCTTTCAATAAGTTCTCTGTCTCCATATATATCTAAAGGATTAATGCGGTCTCTCTTTATTCTTTCACGCCTGAAAGCCCGCCGATCGTGTAGCCTGTATATCAGATGCGCCATTGTCTTTTATTGTTTTTATTTACAATGTTTATTATCACTATGCAAACAAGTCGATGCTTTTCACTTTACACCTACCTTTGAAAAGGCGTAATATTTGGTCTCAGACGTAGCACTACGCCGAGATGGTGCAACGGGTATAAATTCTACGCACAACTTAAGGCGAATTTACGTCCAGCCTAGTCTTACAACTGGGTGTACGCCCAGCTGGTGCAACCGGCCCCTGAATTTCATTTTGGAAACTCTTCTCTTTTGCAACTGTTTACATTTACTTAAGAAAAACCCGACAATGCTTATGAAAATACTTGCCAGGATGGTCATTTTAATGTCATTTTATGTGTAGGCTATTTTTGCCGCTTAAACGCAACAAGCTGCACCTTGCATTTTAGCCTGCGGGCTGGGCATCGGGATTGTTTCAGTCGTCCTCCTTATTTTTATATTTTAGATATCCATCAGTTATTATGGTCATGAAGACTACCGTGACTGTCAAGAATGGCGCTGACGGTGTTTAGTATCCTGCCAGCAGCAGCGAATGCTGGAAGAGTTTCGCATTAATGTGCATGCAATAAAGCTTGCCGCAAAAAAAATGTAAATTACAATGATGAATGTGTTGGGTCCAGGGGAAACAGAATATCCGCTAAGTTTAGGCTCATTTTTGTTCTGCTCAAGTCCGAGAAGGCAGAAAGTGCATCCTGTTTTCTAAAAACAGCACAACGTATGCTGATATTGTGAGTGCACACAAATAAAAGTAGACCCGTAACAGTCCCGAATGATATTTTACTCTTACCTTTATGAGCAAAAAATTACAGTTGTTTTCACTGTTATAAGAAAAAAAATGCAAGTGATGGTGCTGCCGCCTCGCCCTGTAAAGCGCGCTTTAGCTTTCACTCTCGGTACAAATGATTGAATACATGCCTAAAGAGCACACATTTGTTATGCTGATGATACTCAACTATATATGTCAACAAGACCAGATGAAGTTAACAGAGTGTGTTAAAAATGTAAAAGATTGGATGACCAATAATTTTCTGCTATTAAATTCAGATAAGACAGGTATTACTTATTGGACCAAAAAACAATACACAGAATCTTTTGACTTACAATTTACAACTACAGTCAAAAGCCTGGGTGTTATATTAGACAGCAACTTGTCCTTTAAAAATCATATTTCCCATGTTACAAAAACAGCATTCTTCCATCTTAGAAACATTGCCAAGCTGCGAAACATGTTACCTGTTTCTGATGCAGAAAAGCTAGTTCACGCATTCATGACCTCTAGACTGGACTATTGTAATGCACTACTAGGTGGTTGTCCTGCATCTTCAATAAACAAGCTACAGATAGTCCAAAATGCAGCTGCTAGAGTCCTTACCAGGTCAAGAAAATATGATCATATTACCCCAATTTTAAAGTCTCTGCACTGGCTACCTATTAGGTTCTGCATCAGCTATAAAATAGTACTTCTTACCTATAAGGCACTTAACGGTTTAGCTCTAGCTTACCTAACTAGTCTTCTACCATGCTACAATCCATCATGCTCCCTAAGGTCACAAAACTCTGGACTGTTGGTAGTACCTAGGATAGCAAAGTCCACTAAAGGAGGTAAAGCTTTTTCACATTTGGCACCCAAACTCTGGAACAGCCTTCCTGATAACGTTCGGGATCAGACACACTCTCTGTGTTTAAATCTAGATTAAAGACACATCTTTTTAGCCAAGCATTCAAATAATGCATCTCATAAACTTTTCCTGCAGTTATATCTGATCAAATGTTCATTATTAATCTTTTAGCTCTGGTTTAACAAATCTTCCTTTTCTTAGTTTGAACAGCAGCTACGCTAATTATGTTCCTATTTGTTCTCTGTTTCTGCCTAGGAATTCACAAGCTCCAGTGTGGATCCAGAACACTTAAGAAGAAATGATGCCAACCCCACAGAGGACTTCAGATGATACCAACCCTGAAACAACATACAGAATTCTTTTACTAATTTATAGTGTTCTTTGTCTGTTTAATTACATCATTAATTGATCTTTACCACACATCTCTTCCATATGTACATCAAGCTACTACTACATATATTGTAAAAATGTCAATTTGGTGTAAAGTTCCTTTGCAACAATATGTATTGTGAAAAGCGCTATACAAATAAATTTGAATTGAATTGAACATTTGTCTAGGTTAAACATTTAGACATTGTAATATGCTTTTTAAGTAATTTATATATAGATTTTATTTTAGTTTTTATAAGGCTAAATTGATCTAACATAACTCACTGTCTGCCACTTGGTCGTTAGGCTACTTTAAAACATAACTTGAAATTCAAACCTACATGCTATATGCTACTGCATAAGTGTGTGAATATCCATAATTTTAAAGTCGAAAGCTGCAGGAATGAGTAGAACTATGCGATATAGCCATATGCGCAATCTGAAATTCAAGACGTAATTAAACAATTCTATTATAAAGAGATTTGTGGAATTGACTTCCATAACTTTCCAAAACTTTCTGGGTTTATTTATTTTTCCAAAACTTTGTATAAAAAAAGAAGAAGAAGAAAAAAAAAAGCAATACTTCACTTGTTGAATTGTTTCTTTTTTACTTTTTTAATGCCATTTTTCTAACTTTATTAAATATGTCATATTTTGTGACAAAAAAATGTAAACAATACATTAAATAAAAATAATATGATACAATCAGGAAGAACAAGTTACCAGTCAAATGAAATTTTTTGACAAGATTCAGAGGAATGAATTTCATAATAACAGTGTTATAAGATTAATGTTTTAAATATAAAGTTTTGAATACAGAAATATTAAACAGTTTAAATGACTCAATTTACACTTACTAAAATAAAATAAATAAATAAAACTGAAACCACCAGTAGGTGGCAGCAAGTCAAAGTCTTTGTGACTGAATCATTCATCCAATCGATTAAAAAAAGTAAATTCATTCATAAATGAAACAGTGCTGTGTCAAATACTATATATGCACAGCGGCTCAGCTGTGACTTTGTTTGGAACTATTTTTGTTGAAATACAGCACAATCAGACAACAGTCAGTTAATATTAACTTTTGTATAAAATCACAAATGTATAAAACTGTTGTATAAAATCAATTTCTCTTTTGCAAACTCTCTTTATAATCTTTAAAAACTATCACTTGTCGTAGTTCATCGCGATCTCCCAAACTTGCAGTTTAATTAATGAAGCTCTCTACACTGTACACTGTACACATCTATTATTTACATCGTCTCTACACTTTGTTTGTTATAACGAATTACAAAAACTGCAGTCTGCTTTCACGATCAGTGCTGTGACAAGCAGGACGTGCATCAATAGAGAAGCATTTCTATTAGCTGCAGTCTGGTATTATGGCCAATCACAAAAGACGGTATTGGGCAGTGAAACACAGACACAAATATTCTGCCTTGTTTTTATTCTACATTGCACTACGTTTATGTGCAGAACTGGGATCGCTTGTCGTCTTTTAAATGGATAAAATATGGAAATCACTTTCATTTCCAAATAAAGTCGCATACAAAAGATGGCAAGATACGAGTCTATAAGTCTATAAAATACTTTGGTTAAAAATTTTCAATGGTAGTGTAAAACAACACCCTTTTTTACCTTGCCAAAATCAGCTCTGCAAAAATAATCTCATTCTGGTCGAGGCTGCTTTAAATGCAAATGTGCTCTGCTCGCCTCGCCCCTCTCTTCTCTCTGTAGAAAAATGAGCCTGTTTACTTTAGCTGCATTTACCCGCATTTAGCTGCTAAACTTGCTAACTAGCACTTTATTAGGCAAGACGATTGCAAAGATTCATAAAAAAAACCCTTATACACACTTCTGCTGTAAGTGAAGCTGGATCACGAATGATTCACATGAACATAGACGGATAAATGTAGATCGGGAGGTGCATTCCATTCACAAACAAACATAATCTACTGCATCTTCAGCGGCTCAGATGTCGGGAGTAAATAGCGACCACTACGTTCATTATTACATCCAGCAACACAACACCTCGATCGCTCAATCGGAGATATTCTTGTCTAGCTTACATCCCTGCTCCAGCATCGAAACAAAGAGGTCGGTCTGTGACAGCTGGTCTGAGGTAAGACGCTCATGTCAATCAACTATCATGGGAGCGGCCTCTGTTGGTGTGACGCCACACTGACAGGCATCTGAGAATGGCTCGATTTGAAAAAGGGAATATTATTTTTCAGATTAATTAAAAACCACTGCATGGATTTTTATCATTACAAACAACATGTAAAAGTGAACTTTTCATCCGATGACCCCTTTAAGGAAAAATGACTGGAAAAAGTGTGAATTCAAAGAACATGAAGTGTTTGTCATCTTCTGACCATTAAGAATAAGTTAAAGCCATTTTTAATAATCTGGTTTTTACAACTTTCACATTGCAGCAAAAATCTGCCTTTAAACTCTAAATTTATTGTGACAATTATCGATATGGAATGATATGAAAAATTATTGTGATAATTGTTTGGCCATATCGCCCAGCCCTATATACAAGTAATACACTTTTTTTCCCCCACATCTTGACAAAGCTTCTTATCACTTCTCAAGCAGTCAATTTAAAAAATCTGCTAATTACACACAAGGCTTTTAATGGCTGTAACTCCTCAGTACTTAAGCAACCTTCCACTGTTATATACCCACCCAAATGACTGACCAGCCAAATACAGCAAAATCTAACAATAGCCAACGTGTCTGCTGAAGCCTAGAAACCTGGAAAATATGTTTAATAATGCTGAACACATTTATGGTTTAAATGCAAGATTGTTCAGTATGTACATGTCTTTTGTTGCAGTGCTGCCCACATGCCCATACAGATGAGCCACAAATTAACTGATAGAAATGGATGGCTTTCAATTCAGAAATAGCTACTGGGTTTAATGTTACATAAAATATATTTGTTTAGGAATTGCATAGTATTTTCCCCAATAATATCAAATGAAGTAGGATCTTCTCAGGTTCAGTAAAAGGCAGCATTAGTATTTGTCTTGTCATGTGAACACAATGTCACATAAACCGCTTTAATTAGGACACTCATTTCTGTAGAGCTGGACATTTTAATAAGGATCAAATGAGTGAGTTCAACTCTGAGAATAAAAAACCAACCTGTTTGTTCCTCAGTTTCTTCATGTTTGAATGCTTCTTCAATCTTCATGTCTTCGCTCTCCTCTTTAATAAACACCATCTTTATAATAGTGTCAAGTGGATCTCAGTTGCTTCAGCAGGAGTTTTTCTGTGTGTTTGGGTACTTTGTCCTGTTTAAGATCAGAATAATTAACAGAAAGAAAAATAAATCCAAACTAAATCTCTTGGTGTGTCTCAATCAGCTTCCACTGGTAAGGGAGTCAGTGAATGGTCTTAAGCTTCCTGAAAAAAAAAAAAAAACTACATTAAAACCAACTCAAAATTAGAGCTGCATATTAATAAAGGAACACACACAAATTATATAGATATTTCTTATTTAGGAATTCATTATTCATATTTGGTACTTAATAATTTATATTTAACTGATTCCACTTCCATGAAAACGTGCAGGTCTTTTGTTGTCTTTACACGTTTGTTCTTGTGTTCTCGTTGCATTTACACTGTTTTGATCAGCAGGAGTTGGTCAGCGTGCGCTGATTCGAACGCTTCGAATCACTGAATCATTTTGTGATGCAATTGATTCCATTAACTCGGAGTTTCGAACAGCTCCGTTTCTCTCATCACGGTAAACTGGTGCTTTATATAGGGAACGAAATTAGACGCACAATTTACTCATGTGCAGATGCACTTTATTTATACAAACTATAAATGTTATCTAAAGTATTACAATGTTAAATTCAATAAAACATGCCACTCTACATCACTTGTAAAAACTACAAAACTGGCTGAACATTTTGTATCATTGTAAACACTGTGAACGCTTAAAAACACAAACCTTTCTTCAGCCCAATCACAACAGATGCGGGAGCGCGGCACAGACTTATGACGTCACATCACCAGACCAAAATAAATGTCCCGTTCAAAATCACAATACAGCAGAAGAAATCAGAGTTGATGCATAATTAAATGCATGCTGTCCAATGATGTGCTGAAAATATTAAGAAATCACGAAAGAGTGTGAGATTCTGTGTAAAAGTCACAGTTGTAATGTTTTGTTGCAGAAAGCTTTAATGCCAACAATATATTAAACTACAAATAGAAAAAAAGATCAGCGTGTTTTTCCTCTAATATTAACATTTTATCATTTTATCGACACGACCAAAATACAAACACAATAAATACCTAAATAATAATAATAATAATAATAATAAAAAAGTGCAGACAGGAAAGATGAATAAATAATTTACCATAAACATATTTTTAAAAATAAATAAATTAATAAATAAAATAATAAATAAATGTAAATAAAAATGTTAAACTTGCAAAATTAAACTTCTAAGAATAAGTAGGAGGTAACCCTTATTTCGAAATCATTATTTTTTTTCCCCATCAATACAGTTGTTTTAGCAGCTTATTAAATGATGAGCAGAGAGATTCATAAAATAGTTTCAGATCAATACAAAAAATCCTAAAGTTGGGCATACAATCAATACCTGTACAATTATGAAGGTGGAATAAGCCACGAAAGAGTTAACAGTTTTAACATATCATCCAGCTCCTTTGATCCTAACTCTCAAATCAAAAACAGTACATTAATTATTTCAAAACTAAAAAGTTTGTTGTAAGCAGAGAAAACAAGCCAAGACATTTCTTTCCAAAAACTGCATAATCACATTCAAAAATTAAGTGTGATATTGTTTCCAAATTAGAGTTACAGAATGTGCATTGTGAGGAGATGTAAAGTTGTAAAAGAGAAGAGAGTAAAGAATTAGAGGGATAATATATATGAAGAATTTTATAGTGATGTTCTCTAATCTTGTTAGGTAACAGAAACGTATTAATACCGGTCCATATTTTAATAGTAGAAAGAAAAGGGTAATTAAATTTCCACTTATAAAATGCTTTATGATGACAATCTAATTCAGAAATTGTTACATTTAATTCCAAATAACATTAGAGCTTTCTAATGTAGAAAAATGTCCATTATGACCATTTTGACATTCTCCCCATCAGCCTCCGGAATACCTGAGTTTCTTAGATTCCATCGTCTCTTATAGGTGTCCAGCTCATCCACTTTATCCCGTAAGCGTTTGTTTTCTGTAGCAAAAGAAAACATCTGAGAGTCCATTTTATCAGACTTAGCAGCTGTATCTTCTGACTTTGCGTCGACCCTCGTAGCAAGGTCAGAGATGAGAATAGAATTGGATGCGACAGATTTTTTCGATCTCCAAGAGTTTCTCCATAAAATCATCCTGCGTCTCTCTGTTGCTTCAAGCAGGACCATGTTTGAAGGATCTGAAGCTGGGTGTCACATTTTCAGCAAAGGGCTTGCTCTGAGAGACTCAAGAAAGCATGTATCCATGGGTCCAAAACAATAACAGACTTTGCACAAGTATGCATACGTTTAAACATTTTTAGATTTCGAGATGTCATCCACCTCCATCATGACACCACACCGCAATTCTAGAATTTAAACACATGCAGTGACATATCCAGTGAATAGGCCTAGTTGTTGCCGAAATGAGGAAAAAGTTCTCAAAAATATACACTAATAAACTTACTAATTGCAGTACATTAAATATATATTATAGACTAAATTAAAGACATTATTACAGGAATAAATTACATTTAAATAGAAATATAGAAAACTGTTTTAAATAGAAAACAGTTACTTTAAATAGTAAAAAATTAAAATTTTACTGTTTTTGCTGTACTTTGGGTTAAATAAATGCAGGCTTGGTGAGCAGAAAATGAAAAAAGTAGCTGTAACATTATAACTTCTAAAGACCATTCAATTGGTAGAAAGTAAAAAGAGACTTACCTCACAAAATGCGTCCTGTAAGCTTGATGTAATCGAATGCAGAATAGCTGAAGAATGGACAAGTGTTAAATGTGTTCAAGTACATGTATATGGTCAGCAACTGTGTTTTATATCAAGGGGCACAGCCCCAAACCAAGATATCATTCATTATCTCTTAATATTAGTCTGAATGCTGCTAAAACCTATAGTTGTTCACAACATGTGCCAGTTTCACTAAACCTCTGAATTGTTTTGAACTATTTCATTAAAACAAATTACATAAAATGAATTGATTCCCAACCCTAAAACACACTGTCCTGACAGAAACGCTTCTCAGATGATATCATGTGAAAATAATGCTGTTACACTGTCTCTTCATCTTAAAAATTGTTCATATTGTAATCTGAGGTAACAAAACAAAACATACCTTGGAATGTAGTGACTGACCAATCAGAATTAAGTATTCCACAGAGCTGTGGAATAAGACAAATTATAAGAGAGCACTGTGTATACTCTAGGGATGGTCTTACTTTATTTTCAATCAAATACCGATATTTTCAGGCCCAGTATCACCAATATCAATACCGATACCTCTAAGCTAAACTGATCTTTTAAATTATTAAAAGAATACAATTGGTAATTATATTCACTTAACATTATATTTGAAAGTCATGTGTTTTAAACATTAAGCCCTTTTTTGTGTACACTGTCAGAAATACAATGTACTAAAATTGTATTTTAGCTCTTTTACTGGGGCAGTAACCTCAAAGGTGCACCTTCTCTACCCCTAAAAGCCAGAAAGCATACTAGTACCATACAAATACACATGCATTAAGGACAGATAAGGTAGAAAGGTGTACCTTTGAGGGTATCTGATGAAAAACAACCATGGTGTTACATAAGTACTAAAATGTTTAATAATAATTATTAGTTATTATTGCCATGGTTTTTGCTACAAATATTATGGTTAAAATAATGTTCCTGTAGTGTTAACAGTGGTAAAAGGAAGCAAGCTGAAAGAGAGAGAGAGAGAGAGAGAGAGAGAGAGAGAGTGTTAACCATGGTAAATTTGTTGTTACTGTAGTTTTACCACAAATATGTAGAAAACTGTGGTTACTGTAGTAAAACCATGGTTATTTTTTGTACAAGGCTGCCAGACTGTTGTACCCTTAAAGGTTAAACTTTAGCACAAATAATTAACTAAATATTTCATGTACACTACACTTCAAAGTTTGAGGTCAGTATGATTTTGTAATGTGTCTTTAACCATGCTAGCCAAGGCTGTGCTTATTTGAACAAAAGTACAATAAAAACAGCAATATTGGGAAATATAACAATTAAAATAACCATTTTCTATTTTAATATTTTGAAAAATGTAATTTAAAAAGCATCTGTGATCAAAGCTAAATTTTCAGCATCATTATTCCAGTCTTCAGTGTCGTATGATTCTTCAGAAATCATTCTAATATAATTTGCTACTTAACAAACATAATATCTCATTATTATCGATGTTGAAAATAGCTGCTTCTCTTGCTCTACTTCAGCAAGCACTGTAAAGTGTCAGCAGCGAACGCTATCTGTGATTGATTGGTTCTGTCTTACAGCATTTGCTTGTGTTCCGATGAGCAGGAGAAATAGTTCTATCCTACACAATAATTTGCTAATAGTCTGTTGTTCCTCTTAGAGGATTATTTTAGCACAGAAATTCTTGCTAAATAAATAAAATTAATAGTTAAAAATGCACTATAGAATCTATATTTTTATGTGAGGATTGATCCTTTCGATACAACGTAAGTATCGAAAGTATCGATATTTCAGGACCGATCCGCCCATCCCTAGTATATCTCTGTGTGAGAGTGTGTGAGCATGATAATTGCATCGTGGATATTTTAAAGGTGTAGGGCAACAGAAAAAATAGTTTGTACAGTATAAAAACTATTACGCCTACGGAATGTCCCCATAAAACATGGAAACACAATGTGTGTGTACTTGTTTTTGCTACATTGTGGGGACCAAATGTCCGCACAAGGATAGTAAAACCTGAAATTGGCCTGTGGTCCCCACAATGTTAAAAAATTATTACAAATAGTAAATGATGTTTATCTGAAAATGTAACGATGCAAACATGTTTTCTGTAAGGGGTAGGTTTAGGGTTAGGGTTGGGATTGTTGTGAATTGTTTCTTCTTAAAGACCAGGAGACATTTTGGATATCTTGAAGCAGAAGTTTCTCTTTATTCAGATACCCGCTGCTTGGCGCTGCAGTCATCAAAGTCATCTAATAAAATCTCAGCACAGCACAGTATAGTTTTGAAGGGGGAGGAGTACATAGAGGTGGAATCAATCTAAACAAAGCATGCAAATGTGGTACAGGAAAACAGCTCAGTTAAAGATTTTTCCCAGCCTTGATCTATTTAGCATACAAGTGTCATTCAGATGCATAGGTGCTTGAACAAAAGGCACAGCTGTACCTTGAGCTTAGAATTCACACTTAACTTGGGAAAACCTCCTAGATGTTCAGGAACTGCATAAAGACAAAAGGTTACTGTCTCAGGGCCTGGGCTGCCTGCTCTTAGAATGTCACAATATACATAACTTTTTCAGTTCATATTGTTATATTGGAACCTACAACAAATATGCATAGGATCGGCATATTTTAAACAGATTTTACCCTCGGGAAATCCATTAGTCTCACTATCCCCAGGCTCTACGCTCACACTAGATTCCTGCATCTGCTTTGATCCGAAACGTGTGCAGTTCTGGTTTGAGTCAGAGTGTGTTGTGGTGCGCTCGATTTGAGTTGTAAATTGTAAAAAAGTTGTGAGTTGTAAATTGTAGGAACAAGTTAATATCTGTTTTTTTCCTCATGTCATGTGCAGAGCTTCGTAGTAAAATAAGATTTTTTGTATAAGACCAAGAAAAGAGATTATGGTCCATTTACATTTTGATCTTGGCTTTAATTTTTCTCTTGCGTACCACAGTTTCATCCATTCAGCTGCATCAGATTTTGTCAATGTTTCTGTTCTTTTATGACACAGAGGAGCTTGCAGAAGCACAGCGGCAGAATGAGCTGCAGTCGTTTCTTAGACACAAAACGAGAACAGCCGAGCCACAAAAACAAACATCACAGTATGAAGGACCTGCAGCTGCTGTTCAGTGAGGTCTACTAGCTGTAAAATACCAGCTCTGACTTCATGCAGAACACTTTCAGGCTACAGTTGACAAGCCTTTGTGCTCAATTCTGATTTATTGCTCAAATCTTGTTTTTTAAATGTGGCAAAAAAATGCATACAGGCCTATTTTGTCTGCAGAATTGGTTTAGCCTTAGATGTTTTGAAAATGTTGTCATGATATTTGGTGGAATGAACTAGAATATGCACAAGATAACTTTATCTTTGACTGAGTTGTAGCTTTTTCAGTAATTTCCATTTGATTATGATTTTTATCCATTTCTTTGACTCGAATCAATGTCCTTTAATATGTTAATGGTTTCACGCTGTCAGAATCAAAAATGTACATGTTTTAAAGAAACATGATGAGATCTTTGAGATACGCTGGTTGGCATGTGGCCATGTTGAAGTGACCTCTTTTTACACCTGTAAGAAGATCAATCGGCTCATCTCTGAAACTGAGGTACTGTAGTCGTTACACACAAAGACTTGTTCCACTTAAAGGAGTCCGGTATGCCTTTTTACGAAGTCTTAAATTGGTTTTTGTGGTGTACTAGAAAAGGAATTCATTCTTGATTGTTTCAAAAGCACATTTTTCACATATTTCACATTATTGCAGCTCCTCTCTTCCGAGTCTTTCCGACCCAAATCACTTCTTACCTGAACCCGATGTGAATAAATGAATTCTTTAAAAGAAAAAGCCAACACGAGACAGACCCAATGAAATTAGACCCAACCCAATGGTATTCATTTTTGAACCCGACTGGACCCAAACTTGAACTGCATTGATGTGTGCATAGCCTGCAGCTCTGCAATCGGTCAGAAAAAAACCCTTTGTCCTGCGGATTGATTTCACTGCTGCTCCATTACTTTCATTTATTTATTTACTTACTTATTATTACTTCGTATTTTTGCCTGCCTAATAGATTCCACAAAAAGATAATTTCACAACTGATTAAATATATATATATATATATATATTTAATCAGTTGTTAAATATCTTATATATATATATATATATATATATATATATATATATATATATATATAAGGTTTTGTGTTAATATAACATTTTAGAGTTACATTATCTATTAGGCTGTAAAGTAATTAATTTATATGCCAGTGACAAGAGGTGGTTATTTTTGAGTGATTCTGTTTTCTACTTTGTGTTTTAAAATGTACCTTTTTCATATTTTAGTAAATGAATTTGCTTCATTAAAACAACCAGATTTATACATTTATTCTTCTGTGTTTTTGTGCAGATTGCTGATTTTCGTGGAGGTCTTTGACGTGTCAGTTTTCTGTCCAGCTTCTTCTCTAAGTACACAATGATCCTTATACAAGCGAATCCTCTAGTTCTTTAAAGGTTCTTCTTCCTTATCAGCTCTTTCATCATCTTACTTCTAGCTACTTAAATTGCAGGAAAGAGCCAAGAGAATCACACTTCATAACACACAACAGCATTTGTCACAGCTTTATGGAACATAATAACATTGTATTTGTTCAATGAGTTGGTCATCGCCTCTTTTTTTTCCTGCTTTATTTTTCCACTTTTTTCTTGTTTGTGGTTTTTGAGTAATAACAGCTCCATTGGGGTTTGCAGATTTCTGACTCTCTAGTCATGCTTCTGATGGGCCTGGAGTTCATGATTTGCTCCTGTAGTCTGTAGTTTAGTTGAACTAGAGCAGGTCTGAGGGGGGTAAAGCTGTGGATTAAAGACAGTATTTAGATGCACATTATCCCTGTAAGATATTCGTTTGGGGTGTACACTCAGGATGTTGGGGTCTCCAGAGATCCCAGTCAGTAAAATGTCATTTTGTAATGCTGTAATGGTTTTTTGTTTGCTTGTTTGTTTGTTTGTTTGTTTGTTTGTTTTTACAAAATAATAACCATTTATGCAAAACTCACTTTTAAAAAATCCACATTGATAACATGGACAATTTTCCATGAGTAAATACAGTTTTAAAAGTTCAGTAAAATAATTATCACTTTAACCAGTAGATGGCTGCAGAGCTCCACTATTTGCTTTTTGATATGCTATTTGACTAACTGAAAGACATCTTTTGATACGTTTTTCCAGCTGGATTCATATCTACATATTATGAAAGCACAATTATAACAATAAAAATCACTTTTGGTCAAACATTATTTATTTGTGGGGTTTTTTTTTTTTTTTTTTGAGATTTAGCAACAAAGTCATATAATAATTACAAATGATTCAAACCTGGACATGATGTTCAAGAGTCTTTACAGTTTATAATTTCTTTTAAACATCTTGGATGTGTTGTGGTGTTACCACTTAATTGTTGTGGTGGTTCTTCATTTTCAGTGATTTTATTTAGTTATAACAGTTATAACTGTTATACAAAATGCTATTTTGTATAGCATTTTGTATAGTCTCACTCAATTCTTTGTTTTGAGTGACTTAGTGACTTTGTATGTGTTTGTCTTTATTCAACTATATATATATACACACACACACACACAAACACCGTGTTATAGGGTCATTCAATGTCCATCATTTTTTGTGTATGTTAAGGTGGAAAATTTAGGAAAAGTAGCCAAGTGTGTGTGTGTGTGTGTGTGTGTGTATATATATATATATATATACTAGGGGTGCAACGGTTCAACTTACTCACGGTTCGGTTTGTATCACGGTTTTACAGTCACGGTTTCGGTACAGTTCGGTATGTGCTATGTTTATGGAAAAAAAAAGTAAAGAAATAAGAATAATCTAACTACAAGCAACAGCACAAATAATAATAGAGTAAAGCTACAAATAAAATAAACTGATTTTTTGTTTTTTTTTAAGTTTAACTTTAGTTTTTAGGTATAGAAACTGAATAAAATGATCAAATGTAAAAAAGGATTGCATATTTTACAGTATAAATTGAAGATTAATCTTTATTAAAGTTACAAAAGCTATTCAATCAAGAGCAGTGAGTGATTTCCTTGTTGTTGCCGTTTAATAATTATTAAGAAATTGCTGTCAATTTAAGAGAATGCACTGCTCCAGTGCACTGATACTTAACGTTTAGCCGGCTATGTCTGCTAGGATACTTGCCAAGACAGGAATTTTGACACATATTTGTGTGAATTTGTCCATTCAAACACAATAAAAGAGCTTAGTATGTGCGCGTGTTCTGAGGCGCGGATTTGCGCGCTTCCAATGAGCGCACACACAGATCTCCTCACTTCTCACTGCGCACAAGTTTGCGTCTTATGGCTCTTATATGTTAAAACTGGCAAAGCTTAAATGAGTTTAGTTGAAATCAAGATAGCAATGTGTGCTGTTCAGGTCTCACCTGCACACGAGCGCTATCAGCACCGGCGAGATGACGGAATAAATGACTGCTCATATTCCAGCATACGGCACTCGCATTGAACAAGAATGGTTTGTCCACGTTTCTTTATTTAATCGCTGTTGTTGTAACGTATTGGTAAGCCAGAATGCGCATCCATCAACAGAAACACACATTAGCCGAACCCTGTTTGTTTTACGTGTTGTTATATAAAACATATTACTGATGCGTTGTCAGATTAAAGTTGAACCGCCGGTCCTGGTGCGCACCGAACCGTGGGAGGAGAACGGGACGGTTCGGGTTTTTACCGAGAACCGTTGCACCCCTAATATATACACACATATACATATACATACTGTTCTTGAGTGAACGAGACGTGAAGAAGGGGGATCCAAATGCTTTTTTTTTAAAGACATGGTAAAAAACAGGCAGGGTCGAACACCAGCAAACAGATATAGCACAGGAAAGACTCAAGGGCAGTCCAGTAAACAGGCAAGGGTCGATCGACAGCAAATGTAATCCAGGGGGCAAGGCAAACGGGTACTCCAAATAGACAGACAATAATCCAAACCAGGGGCGGACAGAGTCCGAAATGGCAAGACAAAGGTTAATGCAAGACAGGCAATACATCCAGGGCAGGCAGCTGACAGGCAAGACGAGATAAACCAGGCAATGATCTAGATACAGGAAAACAGACTATGAGCAAGACTTAACTGGTCTAGGGAACTAGGAAACACTCGGAGTGGCTCCATAATGTTGTTATCACTAACACAGTGATATGCGCAAACAATAATTTGTCCTGAATGATGGTTGGGGCCTCATATTTTTATACTGTGTGTGATTGGCTGCAAATGTGTGCGTAATCAGTGAGTGGAGCATGGGAAATGTAGTCCAGGGTGACATGTAACAGTCAGTGCAGTGTGAGAGTCAATGCAGAAAGAAGGCAACTTCTGGTGACGGGAAGGCCGAAGACCATGGACAGGATTCGTGACATATACACTGTAGTAAAGCTCTTGTGCAGATCTGTCACCTGATGGTAATTACTGGTTCCCTCCTGTTGAAGGTCAGCTTAAATTAATGTCACCTAGACTAGTTGTGAGCCAGTGTTCTTTTTCTAGTCTGTAAGGAGGAATCAAAAGAGAAAATATTTAGTGTTCATTGAAACAAAGTGCAAATTCTTTGCTATGTTTCAGTTTATTTTGTATTAAAAGAAATAGCTATAGATTACACTAATAAAATTCATGAATTACTGATAATGCATTATTTGGCATACACATTCTAAAACAATATTTGTGTTTAAAATAAAATATATTTACAACATGAATTATGTTTGCACAATTGTGTCTGTGTGATTGTAGTGGATTCTGTAGCTCACACTTAACCACTGTAGTGGAGAAATGCATGCTGATTAATGCACAGTGTATTTAATAAACCACAAGGAGCACAATACCATACAAATGCCATTCTGATTTAAAACAAAACAGTCCAGTTTAAAAATGTTCAGGCATCTTAGTAAATAACTAGAAGTAAGTGTAAAGTAATGTGACGTGTTGCTTGTCAAAGTAAAACACACAAGAGACAGACATTAATCAGGTGATGCTGGGCGGTGTAAGGATCCATCCACCGGCCCAAATGCGAGGTCCAGTGGCCTGGTTAAAGGTTTAATGCATGTTCGGTCCTTTCACAGCGTTTCTGCAAAGTTCACTTAATTTACCAGCATTTAGTTTCAATTTTAATCTAGCTCCATGTTTAATCTGACTCCAATTCCATGTGATCGTTAAATTTAGGCAGTTTCTCTAATTTACACTGATCGTAATTATCAATTATGTATTAATTTAGCTCTTACAGCGGTTGTGAGCTTAAGCTAAAATCTGAACTGATTTTACCACTGTTGACCAAATCCAAACCAAACTGAATATTAGAGATAAATAAAGATCTTTAATATAACAATGCAGAGAACTGTGAATTTTTTTTTTTATGTCAAATGAATTGGACTCACAAAAAATAAACAAATAAATAAATAAATATTTGGGTATCCCTGCATAACATTAAAGGCACAATATGTAAGTTTTCGCCGCTAGAGGTCGCATTTTTTTATAACAATAACAGAGGTGAAGCTCGATGACGCAATGACGGAGCATGGAACGTTGGGAGATGTCGTTTTCACAAGTCATATATTCCGTCATTGATAGGCGACGATGACCAGGGACAAGTCATTATTTAAAACTGGAATTTCTCTGGATTTACAAATCCTTGAGAACTTTTGAGATAACATAACTACACAACTGCATGAAATATATAACATTGTGCAAGTGGTTTTTGGACAGTTTATTGCAAAAATCTTACATATTGTGCCTTTAATAAACATGAAAACAATAGATTACACAACCAAAGTTTTAAAATAATTTTGTCCTGACTTCTAGAATCAACAATTGAAGAGTTCATTAGTAAAAACAGATAACTTTTTGTTATAATAACGTAATAACTATAACGTTTTTATTTACTTTCATAAATCATGGTTTTTTTTATTGTGCATTCCAAGTAATGTCAATCATACTGCAGGGGGGTATTCCAGAAAGCAAGCTTAACATACCATCATATCAGAAGTCGCGTTAAACAAAAATTGTCTGTCATTTATGGAATAGGTGCGCTTCCATTACAGATTTGCGCAAATCTTTGGCGATATTATATATGTCGATTAAAAAAGTACTGCGTGATGACAGCGTTTTTATTAACCAATGTTATGCGACTAAAACATAATTTTGTTCCTCTCGCGATAAGTCATGGCAACGGCTTTTGGTGGGATTTGGAATGCGAGAAAGCCATTTCCATTGCAGGTTTGCAGAACACTCCTTTTTCAAATTGCCTGAAAAACCACCTCATGCGAGCGTAAAAACTTTTGAACAAACAGTTGAATAAGCAAGCCTTTAAAATAACATTATACTCCTTTGTCAGTGAGAGACATGTTCAGAATCAGCAAATGATCACTGTCTAGTGGGCTTTGTTTTCAAATGTGCAACTCACGGCCTTCGCTGTTGTTTTGCTGGCGGTTATCAAACAGCGTTGCATTACTGCCCATATTTGTTGTAATTTCTCATGCACTGAACCGACATGTCAGTACCGTGATGGTTCAGTACGAATACATGTATCGTTACACACCTAATATATATAGGTTATTTTGCTCATGGCTGCATTTATTTGATTGCATTTATTAAAAAAAAAACTGTAATATTGCAACATGATATTACAATGTAAAGTAGTTTTTAAAAAAAAATAATTTAAAATAGAATTTGTTGTATATTAATTAAATACGTTAAATAATACAAATATCCTTTATGCATTTAATATAATTTTATGAACCAGTGTCTTTGCTGCCAACCTTCGATGATCCAATTCACCCATACTAATAAGCAAAAATGACTCAAGATAACATTTGTTTCCCTTTTTTTTTATTGCTGAAGAGACATTTTTTTCTTCTGCAGTCTACTGTACATACGTGAATTTACTTTTCTCAAAGCCTGAGGCTTTTGGGGCGAAAAGGATTTTACATTTGCCAAAAATAGAAATTTTTATATTAAAAACAAAAAAGCAAGCCCTGACCAGATTTAAAAAGTAATGCAAAAGTAAAGTAACACATTACTTTCCATAAAAAGTAACTAAGTAACGCAATTATTTACTTTTTTAGTGAGTAACTCACTAAAAGTAATGCATTACTTTTAAAAGTAATTTTCCCAAAACTGGTTACAGCACATTATCTTTAACATTCTGCCAGCATCAAATCAGACACAGAGATAAAATTGTGTGGTGAGATCACATTTATTTGAATGAATTATAGCATTTATTTAAAAAAAATATTGAGAGAGAGAGAGATGACAGTTGTGTGTTACCTGTTACACGTCTCTCTCTACAAACAACCAATTAAAGGAGAAGTCCACTTCCAGAACAAAAATCGACAGATTATGGACTCACCCCTTGTCGTCCAAGATGTTCATGTCTTTCTTTCTTCAGATGTAAAGACCTTATGTTTTTTGAGGGAAATATTTCAGGATTTTTCTCCATATAATGGACTGATATGGTGCCCCAGTTTTGAACTTCCAAAATATAATTTAAATGCGGCTTCAAACGATCCCAAATGCAGTTGTAAACGATCCTAACCAAGGAAGCAAGGGTCTTATCTAGTGAAAAGATTGGTTATTTTCATAAAATTAGTACAATTTATATGCTTTTTAATGCCAAATGCTCATCTTGTCTCGCTCTGCCTGAAATGTTTTTTTTTTTTCCGGTTCATGACAGTTAGGGTATGTCGAAAAACTCCCATCTCATGTTCTCCCTCAACTTCAAAATTGTCCTATATTGCTGTTTTACCTTTTTTGTTAAGGGTGTTTGATCTTCTTTGCATGTTCATTTTGCAAACACTGGTTCGGTACTTCTGCAGCAATGTAGGATGATTTTGAAATTATTTGTTGAGGGAGAAAGTTGAGGGAGTAAATACGATTGGAGTTTTTCGACATACCCTAACTGTCTTGAGTCAGAATACACAGAGTTCAGGTGTTGACAAGATGAGCGTTTGAGATTAAAATAATTTAAATTGTATTTTGTTTTATGAAAATAACCAATTGTTTCGCTAGATAACAATTTAACGCATTTAAACTGAATTTTGGAAGTTCATTGGGGCATCATACCAGTGCATTATAAGGTTTCCCTCAAAAAACATAATTTCTTTACAGCTGAAAAAAAAAAGAAGACATGAACATCTTGGATAACAAGGGGGTGAGTACATTATTTGTACATTTTTGTTCTGGAAGTGGACTTCTCCTTTAATTCAAAAACAGCAGGTTGCTGAGGAATATAATGTAGCGATCTAGTATCCAGGCCAATTTATTGACAAGAATCGCGGGGAACCATTGACAAGTTTATGTATGTGCGTAGCACAGTGTAATCTCAGACCTCTCTCTCTCTCTCTCTCGGTGTATGCGCGTATGTGTGCATCAATTAAAGAAGGACATTAATATAAAAGGTGATTAAACCGACTTGGAACTACCTCTGCATTAAACGGTTTTACTGCATACCTGCCATCCAATCAGAATCCAGTATTCAGATCAGACCATGGAATAAGTGGAGAATAACGCACAGCAGTCAGTCATTTTTTTAACGGTGACGTTTATCGTTTTTGGAAATTAACTCTTCAATTACTGAAAGTCACTAGATGTGATGAAGTGTTTCACAGCTATATATCACCAGTGTTGAGTAACTAGCATAAATATTTTTTTATACATGATCTAAATACTTCCGAGGTGCTTCCACTCCAACTTCCCATTTAAAATGTAATATAATCCAGTTACAAGTACTACATTTTTGTAATCTCATTATGTAGTCCAGATTACATGTAATCAGTAATTACCAACACTGCTTACTGGTTAGCCAGCAAATTCACACAAATTATAAAAAAATGTTAAACAACTGGTAGTTTACCACAGTTTGGATATATTTATATGCATGCAATCTCTCTTTCTGCCAATAAGACAAAGTGGTTGAAAAACACCTATCCCTATTCCAAAAATAAAGTGATGCTTACTTACAGTTTACAGTTTGAGTGCTGTAGTACATAAATGAGCTCCTGCTTTGATTGTCCAATCACATTGTAACTCAGATCAAGCTCTTTTAGAAACTGCAGTGCTTTTGTGTTTGTCAAAGCGTGAGTTAAAAAAGAAACATCTGTAATGCCACAGTCATGCAGACTAGAAAGAGACAAACATAGGAAGATCTTACAAACAAATCATTATGATGAAAAATTTTTGACAGATACAATGTGAAGTCAGACTCATCATGAGTTATTGAGTATAACATGATTTGGTTTTAAACTCTTTAAGTGATTTTAAACATTTTGAGTCTTGTATATAAATGTTACTGACCTCAGTCTCTCCAGTTTACAGTCTGAATCATTCAGTATGTCACATAAGTGCTTTACTCCTGTGTTTTTAATATTATTTTTACTGAGGTCCAGCTCTCTCAGGTGTGTTTGGTTTGATTTCAGAGCTGAAGTCAGGATGAGACACTGTTTCTCTGTAATTCTGCATCCACACAGCCTGAAGACATAAAGAGAAAGAACAATTACGCAAATCCATGTTAAGTTCACGTGGAAGGTAAATACACCATGAAAAATGTAAAAATCATGTCGGATATGAATGAACAAATGAAGACATTAGCATTAGATGATACTACAACCCCTTATCAGAAAAAGTTGAGACGTTAAGTAAAAGTTAAAGAAACATAAATCACAGGTTCTTTATTTCAATGCATTTCACAAAATATTTAAAAAAAAATTCTGATTTGGGGTTTGTAGTTAGTCCACATGTGGATATATGTCCTCACTCAACGAATAAGTGAATTCAAATTAGATTGACATATGGATCAGCATTGAAATAACTGAAATATTAACATTTAAATGGATTTTAAATGTTTACATTTTTATTCTTGCGCATAAATCTTAGTTTAGTTTAAGTCATTATAGAATTATAGTTTGCAATCTCTAAAAATACACATTCATAATAAGTACCATTAGTCCAGTATAAATGTAAGTAAGAATGTTGTTAAGCTGTTTTTTAAATCTGTTCACACTTCTTCCCATGTCTTGTTTTGCAGCAAAGATTTGTCTGATTTCAGCATATGAAACAATCTTACAAAGTTCAAAATGCTTTAAAGTTAGATGCTCCTAGTGATATACATGAAAACCATTTAACTAATAGCATTTATCAGTTGCAGAAATGACAGAGGTACAGTGCTAAAAATGATTTGAGCCAAGTTCTCTAAATTAAACAGTAAACTTTCGTCTCACTGTAACTGCTGTACAGTATAATGTTACTTACTCTAGTTTCTCCAGCTTGCATTGTGGGTTCATCAGTAGATCACTGAGGTTTTTCACTCCATTTTCTTTGAGTTTATTCCCACTAAGGTTCAGCTCTCTCAGGTGTGATGGGTTTGATTTCAGAGCTGAAGACAGGATGAGACACTGTTTCTCTGTAATCTTGCACCCACACAGTCTACAGACAGAAAGAGAAAGAACAATGACTCAATTTAAGATGATCATCTTATTAAAGAGTAAGCATAGTGAGCATATACAGTAGGTATAGGATATAGTCTCTCATATTGTTTACAATTTCCATAATCTGCTACTAATATCGTCATACTAGTTTAGTGTGTGCTTGAAACTCTCGATTATTCTCTTTAATTTTTACATTTTTTCTCTGTTGTTTATTGTAGTAGCAGATGCAAATATATTCCTCTCCCATCCTTGCTAAACGTGATAGATTTCGAAAGTGAAACTGGTAAAACAGCACATTAGAAAGCAACTGCACACAATTACACCAAACATAGCACTTAGAGTTCAGTGCAAAAAGGTCAAAATTTTGGTCTCATCAGACCATAGCACCTTTTGCCACAGGGTATCAGAGTTTTCCAAATGTGTTTTTGCATACCACAAACGAGACTGAGTGTGACACTTTTTTAGGAAAGGGTTCTTTCGTGCAACCCTGCCATACAGGCCAGCTTTATGTAAAGCTTGGGAGATAGTTGTCACATGCACAGACTGATCAGACCCAGCCATAAAGCCTTGTAAGTCTTTTAAAGTTGCCTTTGGCCTTCTGGTAGCTTCTCTTATCAATGTCCTCCTAGCTCTGTCATCCACTTTGGACGGATGGCCTGATCTACAGTCATGTGAAGAAGGTAGGACACCCTATTGAATTCCATGGTTTTCCGTATCGGTACATCATTAAAAAAACTGGTCCTTGGCTGGTCTTAAAATTTCAAAAATAAAACCTCAGATGAACAACACATGACAAATTGCACTGTCATTATTTACTAAACAAAAATAAAGCCAAAATGGAAATGTGAGACAAAGTTAGGACACCCTTACTGTTAACATTGGAATTAAGAGGGTAAATAACAGTCGAGCACTGATAATCAAATACCTTTGATTAAATGATCATCAGCAAGTCTGAGCGCCTCTGTTAAACCAAAATTTTTGGCAGTGTGCTGGTCTGGAGCCTTAAGGTGTGTGTTAACACATCAGGTAAGACATCAGCAATCATCTTAGAGAAGCAATTGTTGCTGCCATCAATCTGAGAAGAGTAATACGGCCATTTCCAAACAATTTGAAGTTTATTCACAAGTGGGAGACATTTAAAACAGACACCTCTCCTTCCAGGAGTGGACGTCCCAGAAAATTCACCCCAAGATCACACCGTGTAAGGCTCAGAGAAATGGCAGACAACACAAGAACTACACCTCAGACTCTACAGGCCTCAGTTAACATGTTAAATGACAAAGTTCATGACAGTACCATTAGAAAAATATGGGATTTCATGTTTGGAAGGCTTGGCAGAAAAAACATTGCAGCACAGTTTAGGGGTGCAAAGTTGCATCTGAACAAAACACAAGTCTTCTAGAATAATGTCATTTGAACAGACGAGACCGAAGTGGAAATGTTTGGCCATAATGCACAGCACCAAGTTTGGTGAAAATCTAAAGAGCATATCAGCACAAACACCTCATACTAAAAGACAAACATGCTGGAGGAGGGCTGATCATTTTGGGCTTGTTTTGTAGCCACGGGACCTGGGCACCTCATAGTCATTGAATTGGCCATGAACTCCTCTGTATATCAAAGTATTCTACAGTCAAATGCAAGGGCATCTGTCCGACATCTAAAGTTGGGCTAAAATTGGGTCATAAAACAGGACAATGATCCTAAGCACACCAGCAAATCTACAACAGAATTGCTGAAAAGAAAAGAATCAAGGTGTTGCAACAGTCCAGTCCAGGTCCAGAGCTCATCCTGGCTCAAATGCTGTGGTAAGAGCTGTGCATAAGCAAATGCCCACAAACCTCAATAAACTGGAGCAATGTTGAAAAGAAGAGTGGTCCAAATTCCTCCAGAACGATGTAAGAGACTGATAAAGTCACACAGAAAATGAATGCTTCAAGTTATTGCTGCTAAAAGTGGATCTACAGGCAGTTGAGTCATAGGGTGTCCTAACTTTGTCACACGTGGCCTTTCCTTGGCTGTATTTTTCTTAAATAAATAATGACACAGTGTGATATGTCATGTAATCATGTTTATCTGAGGCTTTATTTTCCAAATTTTAAGACCTGCCAAGGACCAGATAATTTTTTATGATGTCCTGATACAGAAAACCATGAAATTCAATGAGGTGTCCTTACTTTTTCACATGACTGTAGGCAATGTGCTGGTGGCACCACACACATTCTACTTGTTAAGTATGTTCTAAAAAGTACTCCGATGGATAGCTAAGGCCTTTGAAAAGTTTTTGTAGCCTTATCCTAACTTGTGCCTTTCTACAACTTTATCCCGGAGGTCTTTTGAAAGCATTTTGCCAACCATGGTGAATTCTTTGCCATACCATGCACTACTAACAGTGGAATCTTCAAGAAACAGTTTGCTTTATTCTGAAGTAATCAAAACGTCCCGGTTACGTATGTAACCTTGGTTCCCCGAGGGAACGAGACGCTGCGTCCAGAGAACGCTTTGGGAACGCCCTTGGTGGACGACGCTCTGAAAGAATGTGTAACCGAACCAATGAGAAAGCGGGACGTCACGGGCGGGTGACGTCATCAACCAGGAAGCATAAAAGCACGTGCGAAGCCGGCCGGCGTCAGCTTCGTGAATGAAGCGAGCGCTCGGCAGGAATGCCGGAAGGATGGACCGAGACGCAGCGTCTCGTTCCCTCGGGGAACCAAGGTTACATACGTAACCGGGACGTTCCCCTTCAGGAACTCGAGCTGCGTCCGGAGAACGCCTTGGGAACGAGATGCCCACGCCACCAGACTTCCAAATCCCTGCCTAGTGAAAGAGCTAGGGCAGGAGGACAGAAGAGCCAGGAGTGGCTCGGACATCAAGGCTGTAAAACCTTACAAAGGTGAGGGGCGTGGACCATCCCGCAGCATTACAGATGTCCTGTATTGGGATACCTGCAGAAAAGGCCTTAGAGGCGCCCAAAGCGCGCGTTGAATGAGCCTTGACCCCCAAAGGTGAGGGGAGGTCAGAGGACTCGTAAGCCGTAGATATAGCATCTACAATCCATCTACTTAAAGTCTCTTTTGAAGCAGGAGACCCCTTCTTAGGGGGGCCATAGCAGACGAACAACTGTTCTGATTTTCGCCACAGGGCAGCTCTGTGGACATAGGCATCTAGGGCACGTACAGGGCACATACAATTAAGCTTCTGCTGGTCAGGCTCCCGAAAGGGAGGAGGACAAAAGGCCTGGAGCACAACCGGCTGTGGTGGGTGGGTGGGGACCTTAGGAACATACCCTGGTCTAGGGTAAAGAAAGGCTTTAATATTGCCTGGAGAAAACTCTAAATGAGAAGGGGCCACCGAAAGGGCCTGCAGGTCCCCACCCCGCTTGAGGGAAGTAAGGGCTAGTAGAAGCACCGTCTTAATGGTAAGAAACCGAATCGGGATTTCTTCCAAAGGCTCAAAAGGAGGTTTGCAAAGAGCCTCAAGCACCACAGTCAGATCCCAAGTGGGGACACGGGGTCGTGTCGGAGGCCTCAGCCTCAGTACACCACGGAGAAAACGTATAACCAGGGGGTTCTTACCCACAGAAACACCATCGAGAAGGGCGTGGTAGGCCGAGATTGCCGCCACGTAAACCTTCAGGGTGGAGTGGGCTAACCCTGTGGAGAAACGAGCCTGCAAAAACTCCAGTACTGTACCAACCGGGCAGTTAGCTGGGTCTTGCTGGCGCTCTTGACACCATGAAGTGAAAGCTTCCACTTCAGGGCATATAGTTTCCTCGTAGAGGGAGGTCTGGAATGGAGGATGGTCTCCACAACCTCAGTTGAGAGACCGGAATCTATGAGTTGTGCACGTCTGTACCATAGCATCCAGCCCCAGGGGAGCTGGATGAAGTAGAGAGAACCAGAGGGGACATTGTGCATTCTCCCTCGTGGCAAAGAGATCTAATTGGGCTCGCCCAAAGATCTCCCATATCTGTTCCACCACCTCTGGGTGAAGCATCCATTCCCCGGGCCTCGGCCCCTGTCTCGACAGGATGTCTGCTCCCACATTCAAATGCCCAGGAATATAAACTGCTCGAAGAGAGAGGAGTTTGTCCTGGGACCACACAAGGATCTGGTGCGCCAGCTTGTATAAGGGGCGCGACCGCAGACCTCCCTGGTGGTTGATATAATAGACCACCGCTGTGCTGTCGGTGCGAACCAGCACATGGCGATCTCTGAGGTCTGGGAGGAAGTACTTCAGTGCTCGAAATACGGCCAGCATCTTGAGGCAATTGATGTGCCAACCGAGATGACGACCCGTCCACAGACCTTGGGCGGGGCGACCACTCATGACCGCCCCCCACCCAGTGAGGGATGCATCTGTCGCTAGCGTTACGCGGCGGCAAGGAACTCCCAAAGTCGGGCCCTGATTTAGGAACCACGGCTTCTTCCACATGTCTAAGGCACGTAGCCCTCTGCGCGTGACCTTGATCATGCGGAGCGGGTTTCCCCTCGGGGAGAACCCTTTTGACTTGAGCCACCACTGTAGCGGTCTCATGTACAGCAGGCCAAAAGGTATCACGTTGGACGCAGCTGCCATTAGACCCAGCAGTTGTTGAAACTGTTTGACAGTGAGTGACAGGCCCTGCTTGACTCTCTTGACTGCGGTGAGGATCGACACAATACGAGCAGGGGACAAACGTGCCTGCATCGTGGTCGAATCCCACACCACGCCCAGATAAGTGGTCCTCTGTAATGGAGAAAGTACACTTTTCTTGACGTTTAGTCTTAACCCCAACGTTTTCATGTGGGCGAGAACGACATCTCGATGTCGAGCCGCTAAAGTCTCGGACGCTGCTAGGATCAGCCAGTCGTCGATGTAGTTTAATATGCGAATGCCCTGAAGCCGAAGAGGGACCAGGGCGGCATCTACGCATTTCGTAAGCGTGCGGGGTGAGAGTGCTAAGCCGAAGGGAAGAACCCGATACTGGTAAGCTTCGCCCCTGAAAGCGAACCTCAGGAACTTCCTGTGTTGAAGAAGGATGGAGACATGAAAGTACGCATCTTTCAAGTCTATGGTCACAAACCAGTCCTCGGACCTGATTTGTGACACTACTTGCTTGACTGTAAGCATTTTGAATTTCAGTTTCATGACTGAATGATTGAGGCGACGGAGATCGATGATCGGCCGCAGCCCCCCATCCTTCTTTGGAACAATGAAGTACCGACTGTAGAACCCGGACTCCCTTACGTGAGGAGGGACCACCTCGATGGCCTCCTTCCTCAGAAGGGTCTCTACTTCTTGCTCCATGACCAGAGCCTGCCTGGGGCCCACCAGAGTGGGAAAAACCCCGTCGAAAGGCGGCGGCGGGGCACCGAACTGAATAGCATAACCTTTCTCTACAGTGCGCAGGACCCATGCAGACACATTTGGCAGTAGCTTCCACGCTGCTAAATAGTCTACTAAGGGAACCAGCCGCTCGAGGCTGGCCTCTGGATTTAACTGAACTACTAGCTCGGAGACCTGTAACGGCGGACCGGCAGGAGACTAGCCTTGGCAGGAACAGCAAATCGACCTCCCGAGGGCACCGAGGAGAAACGGCCACCGTGTAATGCGGTGTAACTCGTTCCTCCCCGGTAGGGGCTGCCCTCGGCGGCCCTGGTCTGGCGTCAGGACCGCTTTGGGGCCTGGGCCCTCCTAGACTGAAGCACGACCCTCAGGTCGGGCCTCGCCTTGGAGGACCCCGGCCTAGAGTGCCGCGGGTCTCAGTCCCTGGACGGGGGAGCGCGAGTCGCGACACTCAACTTCTGAACTTGGCGGTACGAGGAGCTGGTACTCGGAGACGGCTGCTCACGCCCAGCAGCCGTCGGGGCTAGAGAGCGGCGAGGGAGGAACCTCTGGAACGCCGCCGCCTGCTTGCGAGCCTCCTGGTACCTGCTGACGACAGAATCTACTGCGTCGCCAAACAGGCCAGAAGGCTGAAGCGGGGTGTCCAGAAGGAAGACCCTGTCCTTCTCCTTCATATCGGACAGGGTCAACCACATATGTCTCTCCGCGGCCACCATGGCTGCCATAGACCGCCCTACTGCCCGGGCGGTCTCCTTGGTGGCACGGAGAGCTAAATCTGCGGTCCTTTGGAGTTCCTCCAGATCAACTTTCTCGCCCTCAGCTAGCCCTTTCAGCAGGTCAGCCTGATATGCTTGGAGCACTGACATTGTATGTAGACATGCTCCAGCTTGACCTGCTGCCGAGTACCCCTTACCCACAAGCGCTGAAGTTGTTCGTAGCGGCTTAGAGGGTAAGGTGGGAGCCTTCAATGATGATGCCCCGCTAGGAGACAGATAACTCGCAAGTGTCTGCTCTACACGGGGCATCGCCTTATAGGCTCGCTCATCGAGCCCCACCACATTTCCATAGTAATCTGAGGCGGGGACGAATAAGCGAGCCGAAAACGGTCTTTCCCACGATCTCGAGATCTCTGAGTGGAGATCGGGGAAGAACGGAAGGCTCCTCATTGGAGGTGGAGGCTTACTCCGCAGAAAACGCTCATCTAACTTGCTTCTCTGCGGAGTAGCTTTTACCTCGGCGGGCCAGTCGATTTTTAGCTTGTCAACCGCACGAGTAACCACCTCCAAAAGCTCCTCGTACTGCAGCGATTGAGGGAGTGGCTCCTCAATCGCACTCTCCAAGTCAACATCCTCAGATGAAGACAGAAGGAGAGAAGAGCCCGCTCCTTGGGAGGAAGTAGCCGCAGTGCGGGCTTCCGAACCCTCAGAACGGGCATCGGACCTGCCGGGTAAGGAAGGAGATAGGGGGTCACCCGTCTCCATTCCCTCCAGCAGGTCCAACTGCGAACCCCAGGAATGCAGTACCCGCTCCGCCTCAACGGCAGCGCGACCAACACCCTGGGGAACGCTGGTGAAGGCTCCCTCCTCAAAGAGAGCCTTCCGGGAGTGGAGCACCCGCAAAGGAAGTGCTTCACAATGCGGGCAGTCAGTCCTCTCGAGGGCTGACAAAGCATGCTCCGCTCCCAAGCAGACCACGCACATGCTGTGTGTATCCCCGCTCGTAATATATCTCTTACAAGGGGGAACACACAGTGTGAAACGCGGCCCGCTCTTATCACCACTCTTAGAACTTTTTTCGTTTTTTTTAGACATATCCTCGAAATAAAAGGCGTGCTAACTTGCACAAAAACAGAGGATATAAGACACAAACACAGAGCGCTCCGCTGAAAGACAGAAGCTGACGCCGGCCGGCTTCGCACATGCTTTTATGCTTCCTGGTTGATGACGTCACCCGCCCGTGACGTCCCGCTTTCTCATTGGTTCGGTTACACATTCTTTCAGAGCGTCGTCCGCCAAGGGCGTTCCCAAAGCGTTCTCTGGACGCAGCTCGAGTTCCTGAAGGGGAACCACTACTTTTGACAGGGTTTCCACAGGGTTTTGACAAGTCTTTTCCGTGAATTAAGGCCTTGAAAAGGTCTTAAATCAGAGCAGAAAGTCTTAAATTCATATGATCATGACATTACGTTTCATGAGGAATTGTTTCCTCATGCGTTTCATTTTAAAGTGAAGCTAGAGCGTAATTTTTTGTGCTACATGGCTTAGGTCGCTTAATATTAATTAAATAATACGCGGTAGATGGCAGTTTGTGCTGCTTCATCTGTCAGTCACCCAAAGAACTTGTTGTTTTGATTTTTTTATAGCTAGTAATAAAAATCATTTAGTTTAGTGAGAACAAACAATACAATTACTACTAAACGCGGCTGCTCAATGCAGTGTGCCGAACAACAGTCGCATCACAGATCAGATTTCATTTATCACGTAAAGTGAGTCAAGCTGTGAGAAAGGCAAGACTGTGGTGGAAGAGTTTCAAAATGAAATGCAAAAGCACCTGTTTTAAAAATATTTTGGATTTTGAAAAGGGTGTTGCAATCATAATAAGTGGTCCGGCGCCGAGAAAATAAAACTAAAAAAGCCAAGATGATGCCCATGTATCACTTTTAGGTACATTCATAATCCTGAGAAAATTTTTTGGCTGGACATCACAACCCTTTGCCAAAATTAACCATGGTTTTATCATAGTAATACTGCTCAGTTTTCATTTGTGTGTTTTCTGGATCCTTGAGACAAAAAAATCAATTAGACAACTGTATTTGTCACACCCCTGTGGACTGTTTTGTTGGTTTCTCCCTCTTGTGCCCATATATGGTTTTTCCTGTTCCTGTCCTTGTTGAAATATTTTTATATTAAAAACACACAAGCAAGCCAAGATTTGAAAAGTGACACAAAAGTAACATAACACATTACTTTCCATAAAAATAACTAAGTATCATAATTAGTTACTTTTTAAGGAACCAAAGCAATATTGTAATGCATTACTTTTAAAATGAACTTTCCTTAACACTCTGATTAAGTATTTATTTTCACTAGGGAAAACCACCTGAGGAAATATTATTATTATTATTATTAGCTACAATAACATTATTATTCAATGTAACATCCTAAATACGTTTATAATACTCACATCAGTGTACTGATTTGACAGTGTTTATCCTGCAGTAGAGCAGCAATCTGATTCACTCGTGTATCTCCTAGATAATATCCACTTAGATTCAGCTCACTCAGGAGTAACAGGTTTTTACCCACAATTCCAGTCACAAACTGACAGGCTTCATCTGCAGCAGGACACAAAAACCTGCAGAAGACAAGATGAATGAAAATTCAGTTCACTTCACAATTAAATGTCAGTTGCATTACAAAACATGTTGATAATTATTATTCTAATGACACTGTAAAGGGGTGGTTGATTGTTAGCCTATTACGTATTTGCGTAACTAATCTGAGCCTGTTGCGTATTTAGGAGGGAGTCTTATCATGGAAAAACTCGAAGGGACTGTAGAATCCTGATTTTATCTCGGCTGGAGGGACAGGCTCAATTGCGTCCTTTGCCAGAAGAACCGCAATCGCCGCACACAGGACAGAGGCATCTGTGTCTGAACGGACAGATGTGAAAAGGATGCGCATGTACCTGGGCGGACGCCCGGCGAACTGAACTGCGTAGCCATGTCAAACTATCCAGATCATCTAGCGAGACAGGATGGGTAGCGCTAACCAGGCCCCCAACCTGCGTGCTTGCGGGATAAATGGGACGGGTGATGAACCTGCAGTGGGGCAGCTGAGGGGAGGAAGGTGACTCAACCTGGGAGGCGAAGTGTCTTGGAGAAGAATCAAGCTGCTTAGAGCAGCACTTCCCTTCTGCTCCCAATCCCGGTGACGGTGAATCCATGCTCTGAGTCTGAGGAAGCAAAGTGTTGCTCACAACTTGAACTCAGTGCGAAAGACCCAGAGATAGATGAAATTGCTCTTTTTGTAATAAGGTGGGTACCGCTGGACCCCGGAGGTCAGCAGCAGCAGCGATGGTACAGCCCTCCTGCACTACCATGGTAGACATCACCTGACCAAGGTACTGCACCGTGACCTTAATCACTCAGAGGGCAATGTCGGTGGCCGTTTGCAGCTCCTGCAGCAACCCTGTGTTAGGCCTACCCTTGTGCATCTCATGCATCAAACTACAGCACCCAGAAGCACATGGTCAGAAAGACATCTCGTAAGATAGACTCTTGATGAGGAGGAAAAGCTGAGGAAATTTGCTCTTTTAGGCTGGTTGCCCAGGAAAGGACCACGGCACAGCGTGCACTCCAGGGGCGGCACTTTGCTGAAATGCAAGGGTTTTAGAGGTTCCCTGCAGGCAAGAAGACTCCACAGCAAGTAGTTTTTTCTTTTCTCTTTTTCTTCTGTCCGTGCTCAAATGCAAATGATTGGCTCTGAAGCAGGAATCTGAAACAATGGACACACGCCAGCATTTTATATACCCGTATGTACGGGGGAGTGGCTTATAATGCAATATCCACTCGCCAGTGTTCAGTGGCCTTTTCTTCTTAAGCTCAGAGGTGATTGGGCTCTCAAGTACCCCATGACTTCAGTCGATGTAATGTTGAATGTGACTGACTGAGGGGGAACCACAAGTAAGCTGTGTTGATATTCATCATCAATACAGTTACCACATCACCTGATCTATTGAATCTGATATTGATAGTTTTAAACCATCAAATTGTGGAGCTAAATGTATTGCTAAGAATACTATATCATAATTATATTGCAAAATGATATATATTGTAACATTTTTTATTGTTGTTGTTATTATTATTATTATTATTTCATCATGTCTCACCTCAGTGTCTTCAGTTGACAGTTCGGATCCTGAAGTAAATCATTAAGCTCCTTCACTCCTGATTGTCCAGGATCATTTCCTTTGAGATCCAGCTCTATCAGGTGTGAAGGGTTTGATCTCAGAGCTGATGCCAGAGCTTTATAACCTTCTTCTGTTATACCGCAATCTGAAAGTCTAGAAAAGTAGTTACTGTTTATTATACTATTTATTTATCTATCAAAAAGTACGTTCTACACGAATATAAATAAGATATTTATTGATTAAATTCATATAAAAATGCCCCCTCCCAAAAATAACTCCCTAAATAAATAAATCAAACCCATAAAACTTATTATTTACATATTAATTCACAGTGACAGTACTTAGTTTAGTATGTAACACATAATCTCAATATTGTGTAACTAAAATTTCCTTAAAAATAGATTTTGGTGATTTCGGAGAGGCTAGCAATAGCAACCCAGCATTGAAAGCATGTATGTGTACAGCTGAACACGTAGCTTCAAAACATAACAGTTCAACATAACGAGAAAACATAACAGTTCAAAGTGCATAATATAATAATAATAATAACGCCTTCCATTCTGGCTCAGTTTGCAATAGCATAATGGAATGTGCCGATGACGTATTATGTCCTAATATTTAACCATTAATTATATATGTAATGTTGACTATACTAACATTACAGTGTATTTGAGCACAATCAATTTTAACATTTATTAGACTTAAAAAAAACCTGTCTGCGCTAATAGACTCAAGGGCTATGTTGCTTTGTGAGTCCCAGCTCGTGGACCTACCCCGATCACACACCCCTTCCTCCTATCTCACTTCCTGCCTGAAGTACTGTCCTACACTGTAAAAAAAATATTTTGCAGTTTAGTCGTTTCAATTCATTTTAAAACTTGTAGCTTCTTAATTTTTCTTCAACTTAATATTTAAAATTTTCAGTCTCAACTAGTTTGCAAGTTTACAAAACTAGCTATTTGCCCCATCAACTTAAAAAAAAAAACGAGTTAAATCAATTCAATTACGAAATCACATTCTTAACGTCACTTATCACAAAATCTTGTGAAGACCGCTGCAGAAAGATGACATTCATCAGTCATCTTGGTGAGCTTCTCTACAGAATTTGAAAATGTTCTTAAATCAACAAATTTGCTAAGTAAATATTTGTATTTATTGGTTTAATATGTGTACAATTCTGTATGTTTTCTAACAAGAGTACTATTTGTATTATTTGAGCCCAGCACGGTTCAAACAGAGAGCGAGCCAGGATGCAACAGACTACTGTGTGGATTTAGAATGGCGGGAATTAAAAAAAAAAAAAAAAGCTTATGTTACTTTAAATGTCTTATATTCCCTAAAAGATGTCCACCAGACACATTATACATAGATGAACAATCAAAATTAGGTAGAAAACAAGATCTATTTTACATTGTTAACACTGATTACCCAAAACACATGAAGTACTTTTTCAGTGTTCTCCAAAAACTTTTCATGAACATTGTTGGGAGCAGCTGTTCTTTGTGTATTTATGGGCTGCGCAACATGATATTCCTCAAAAAGTTTTTTGTTGTTGTTGTTGTTGTTTTTGTTTTTCTAAAGTAGCTTTGGGCTTTTTGGTTGGTTTTTGCACTTTGTAAAATGTTGCAACTCACTTTTTATCATGTGGTTATGACATCTTATTTCAAAAAAATGTAATGCACTTGGATGCATGTTCTGAACTCTGACTAATATTGAGCCGGGTAATTTAAAATCCCTCATCTGTTCTTTTGATGAAATGTGCGTTAGTGAAAGGAACAAATATTTAAAATGTCAACGTTCATCTATGTCTTTTAATGTTATTGTGTTTTAATATTAATCACAATAATACTAAGTAAGATACAGTCAATACTGAAATCAAATAAAATAGTCTTCTGCATGTCCATGAGGCTATTTTCTGCAGTACTGTTGTACTTGAGTTGTGTGGGCAAATTACAAAGTTAAGCCAGTTGAATGAACTTAACATTACAAGTAAGATGAGCTATTCTTGAAAAAGTAGCATGGCTGCCTTAATTAGATAGGTTGATTCAACCAGATGATTAGTTTAGCCAATTTTTATTTAGTTTGCACAACTTATAACTATACATTTATTTAACAAAATGCTTAGTTTAAGCAACTGAAAGTTTGTTGGTCCCACTAATTTTATATTGTTTCAATAGATTTAGGTTGTTATGTTAGTCTCACTAAGTTTATGTTGTTTAAATTTGGATTTAGGTTAGCACAACTTTCTTGTCTTGTTGGGCTAACTAAACACTTGTTGGTTAGACAAAGTATAAAGTTGATTCATCTTTTTTCAGCTTTAACGTGTAAACAACTTAACACATTTTAAGGCAGGCCAGGTTACAAATTATTTTATGTTGAATGAACTTGTTTGTTTTTACAGTGTATCCTAATAAATAAATAAATAAATAAATAAAACTCCTAACTTAAGCAAACTTAAAACAATCTTTACATAAACCCATTGTAATAAATGTCATATTTATCTCTGCCCTTCAGCAAATATACAGAAACTGAATAAAGTTATCAAACACTAAATTCTAAATGAATGAATCCCTAGATCTACAAAGCTTGTGGATTTCTTCTTTTTTCATTTTGTTCTTTGATTAACAGACATCATGGCAGCTGAGTTATTAGGTTATTTGGCTGTTATTACTTTAAGAGCTGCTGCTGCTGAACATGGTGCACATCTGACAGTTACTTTTATTAAACATACTTTAATACTTGTTTTTACACATGTATAAGTGTAAATAAATGAAAACACATACTTAAGTTTCATCAATCTGCTTTTTGTATTTTTCAACAGACAACATATCTTCATCATTCCTGAGTTTCCTAGTTTATTTCCACTCAGATCCAGCTCTATTAGGTTTGAAGGGTTTGAATTAAATGCTGAAGTCAGAGCAGCACAACCTTCTTCTGTGATACTGTCATTATTTAGTCTGCAAAAAAATTTAAAAGACAGGAAACATTCTTTAGTTTATTTTCAAAACTTTTCTGAATAAACAACAGCCTTGATCTGAACTAGTTACTGAACATATAATTTCAAATAATATTATATTCAAAATGGGGCTAAACAATTAATCAAATTTCTAATCATGATTACAATTACAGATGCCACATTTATGTAAAAAAATAAAATAAAATAATTTAAAAAATTTAAAAAATCCATTTTCATTATTCTGTTTTCTGATGGGTGGGGGTGGGGGTGTGTGTATTTTTCCTGCAGGTTATCTTAAGGGTTTTTTGTTTTTTTTTACCTTTTGTTTTAATTTCTTATTCTTTTTTTACTTTTTTTATATTTAAATAAGAAACTATTTATACAAATGTGGCATACAGTTGCTTCAAACAGTGGTATAAAGCTATTCAAAATATCATTCAATGTAAATTTAGATAATCCTAATTAATAATTGCAATTACAATCTTAAGGGAATAATCGACAGTTATGATTTCTGTCATAATCATGCAGCCCTAACTCAAAAGACAATTTACTCACATCAGTGTGTTAAGTTGACAGTGTTTATCCTGCAGTAGAGCAGCAATTTGATTCACTCGTGTGTCTCCTAGTTCACGTTCACTCAGATTCAGCTCTGTCAAGAGTAATGGGTTTTTACCCACAACTCCAGTCACATACTGAAAGGCTTCATCTGCAGCAGGACCTAAAAACCTGGAGGGAAGATGAAGCAAGATTTGATTCAGTTCTTAACTGAACCTGGTGTATGGCGTCGGCCCCGATATACATATACAGCGCAACTGTGCTCACGGCGACCCAAGTTCGATTCCTGTCTCGAGGTCCTTTTCCTGATCCTGCTACCATTTCTCTACCTAATACTTTTACTGTCATCTCTCTGCTGTCCTATCTGAATAATAAAGTAACAAATGCCAAAAAAAAGTAACTCTATAAAACCTGGTGTATGGTATACAAATATTTACAATTTTTATTTAAATCTTATTCTGATGGAAAAATTGTGAAATGGTTTGTCTTGAATTTAATTTTATGTAACATTGTATTACTTAAATATTTCTGAAAACAATTCACCTGCATATAATTCATTTGTGTTATTTAACCACATCTTACCTCAGTGTCTTCAGTTTACAGTTTGGATCCTGTAGTAAATCATTGAGCTCCTTCACTCCTGATTGTCCAGGATCATTTTCCATGAGATCCAACTCTATCAGGTGTGAAGTGTTTGATCTCAGAGCTGAAGCCAGAGCTTTATAACCTTCTTCAGTGATACTGCAGTTTGACAGTCTAGAACATGAATTAAAATAAAACATTTAGCTGATTAAACTGTTGTTTGAGAAATGACCTATACAATATTGATTCCTAAAAAGAAAACAGCTTCTGAATTCTGTAAACACATAAAGAAGATAGATAGACAGACAGAAAGACAGACAGATAAATAGATAGATAGATAGATAGATAGATAGATAGCTTTAATATACAGTGTTGTAATTAATTAATCAAATCTGGCTGATCAATATACCCCTAGTCATTATTGCTGTCAATGAGAAAAGCATCAAATAGACTGTACAAAAAATCCAAATTGTGTGTGAACAACATTTGGTTTCTGAATGAAGCCCCATTTTGAACGAATCAGCTGAGAGAATTGCGTTTATTACATTTATAACTCTTTTTATATCACTTGCTTAATTGCTTAACTTGCTGAGTCCTTTTGAACAAATCTTTGCCACTACCTACTAAAGGTTTTAGTTTAATATTTAAAAACAATGTCCTCCCATCATTTTATATTTATGTTTAAAATGTTATATTTATAACACTAACCTTAAAGCATTATTTATGCATTAATAATAGTTTTAAATGCATTCATGCCACCCATTTCTATTTAGAGATGGTTAATATAAAAATAACACATCAGAATAAATTTGCCACTACCTTAAGTTTTCCAAAGTATTTCAATGTATTTAGATTAAGTTACTAAAATGAAGTAATCTAATGAAATATGTTACAAAATCCATTTTTAAGTTATATTTATGGGGCTTTTTGCCTTTATTTGACAGGACAGTTGAGAGCAGACAGGAAAGCATTGGGTGAAGACGAGGGGGTGGATTGGCAAAGTACTTCAAGACAGGAATTAAACTTGGGTCGCCGGTAGCACAGTTGTACTATATGTCAGCACACTAACCACTAGGCCATCGGTGCCAACACAAAATGTGTTTTAAAGCATGGATTTTATAATCTGTAACAATATACGTTTTAAAATTAACCTTCCCAACCCTGGTTGTTTTTGTTAGCAAAAATAAGCAAAAAAATCATAGAACAAGTGTAATAATAGGGCTGTCCCGAGCCGATCTCAAGCATCAGGGATGATCAAGTGGGTTTTTTTTTTTAACTGATCGTGTTGCCATTAAAACCAAAAGAAAATGAAATGTGCATGCGTGATGCACTCAAACCAGTGAGGTCTGTTCTAGCATGTCACACACTTTTGAGCTGTATTCAGTGTATTTGATCTGCACATTTCGTCACCTTAGAATTATAAGGTTCTATCTGACATTTTGTCAAAATTAAGTTATTCAAATATTCCTATTCTGTGACAGCTCTGTTGTGATATTGCTTAACTCAGGGGTGCCCAACCCTGTTCCTGGAGATCGACTTTCCTGCAGAGTTTAGTTCCGACCCTAATCAAACACACCTGTCTGTAATTATCAAGTGCTCCTTGAGATCCTAATTAGCTGGTTCAGGTGTGTTTGGTCAGGGTTGGAGCTGAACACTGCAGGAAAGTCGATCTCCAGGACCAGGGTTGAGCACCCCTGGCTTAACTGATTCATAATATATAAATATGATACAAAGACTGCTTTTCTGCAGGCTGAACAATTCTAAGAATGGTAAGGAGCAATTGTGTTTGTGTGTTTCTACTTGAGCTCTGTTTAGTACAGCATGATTAGGAACTATTCTCTGCCTGGAATTCTCTGCATGGTTAACTAACCATGTTGATTCGTGCCAGCAAAATGCGTATTGTCACATCGCCACTTACTTTTTTGTTGTCTGGCTACTAGTTTCTGTCTGTAACTCTTCTCTGAGTGAATAAACATAAATATCTGTTCACCCTTCATAGCACAATGGTTATTTACATCTCATAACACATGTAAACACTAAAATTTCAGATTCTGATCTTCTGATATATAATGCAGTGAGTTTTTGGCCGGCATTTGTTCAACTTATTTTTTTTTCTTTCAGCGAAAACAAATGACTAAATATAGAGGAAAACAGAAGGCCCAGAGATCTTTAATTTGTTAGACATCATCTCACCTGAGTTTCTCCAGTTTACATTTCTCTTTTAGTCCATCAGAGAGTAACGTCACCCCTGAATCCCGAATATTATTATTACTCAAGTCAAGATCCTTCAGACTGCTGGAGTCTGAACTGAGAATTGAAGCAAGAGCTGAACAGCTTTCCTCTGTTAGCTCACACATGCTAAGCCTGAAAAAAATAAATAAATACTGAAAATACACAACTAAACCATTACAGCTCCAAGAAGTGGAGGTTCTATGTGAAGAGGCAACAAAAAACTCAGCAGAAAACATAAAATAAATTAATGTGATCATGTTGTGTTGTAATTTTTAGCTTTTTTTAAGCCAGAGTTTTAAACCCTGCTTTAGCAATAATTTTTTTTTTAACAGTATTTTAATCTCCTTCCAAGCGTTTATCCTGCACTGCTGCAGGGTCCGTTTTTCAGCATGTCGCTCGCCAATTCTTCTGGGCCAGGGCATCCTCGATGGCAGTATTGACTTGTTTCATATCATGTTTGATCTGGTCCATCCATCTATTTTTTGGGTCGACCCCATAGGCACTGTCCGTCAGGGCTAAGATGCAGTGCTTATCTGGCAAACGGATTCTTCTCCACTGCGGATGACATGGCCGTACCAATGGAGACATGCTTCCCTCATCATCTCCCAATACTTTTAGCACATCCTCATTCCAAAACCAGGCTAGTTGGGTCAGCCCAAGCGACCATCTGAGCATGCGCATCTCCATAGTGTGAAGGGCCCTGCTGGTGTTTGGTGGATGTAAGCCAACATTCCGTTCCATTGAGTGGAACTGGACCATGGCCATGTGAGTGCCATGTGCTCTGCCCTTCGAAGGGAGAGGGCATAAGGATGATCACACACAGTACATGTTGGCATTCATGGTTCCCTCAATAAACTGTAGCTCCCTAGTGCTGGCAGCACTCATGCAACCCCAGATCATGACACTCCCTCCACCATGCTTGACTGTAGACATGGCACACTTGTCTTTGTACTCCTCACCTGGTTGCCGCCACACACGCTTGATACCTACCATCTGAAGCAAATAAGTTTATCTTGGTCTCATCAGACCACAGGACATGGTTCCAGTAATCAATGTCTTTAGTCTGCTTGTCTTCAGCAAACTGATTGCAGACTTTCTTGTGCATAATCTTTAGAAGAAGCTTCCTTTTGGGATGACAGCAATGCAGACCAATTTGATCCAGTGTGCGGCACATGGTCTGAGCACTGACAGGCTGACCCCCACCCCTCAACCTCTGTGGCAATGCTGGCAGCACTCAAACATCTATTTCCCAAACACAATCTCTGGATATGACGCTGAGCATGTGCACTCAAATTCTTTGGTCGACCATGGCGAAGCCTGTTCTGAGTGGAACGTGTCCTGTTAAATCGCTGTATGATCTTGTTCAACATGCTGCAACTCGGTTTCAGGGCCTTGGCGGTCTTCTTAGAGCCTATGCCATCTTTATTTTGAGCAACAATTCTTTTTTTCAGATTCTCAGAAAGTTCTTTGCCATGAGGTGCCATGTTGAATTTCCAGTGACCAGTATGAGAGTGAGAGCAATAACATTAAATTTAACACACCTGCTCCCCATTCACACCTGAGACCTTGTAACACTAACGAGTCACATGACACCGGGGAGAGAAAATGGTTAATTAGGCCCAATTTGGACATTTTCACTCAGGGGTGTACTCACTTTTGTTGCCAGTGGTTTAGACATTAATGGCTATGTGTTGAGTTATTTTGAGAGAACAGCAAATTTACACTGTTATACAAGCTGCTTTACATTGTAGCAAATTGTCATTTCTTCAGTGTTGTCACATGGGAAGATATAATAAAATATTTACAAAAATGTGAGGGGTGTACTCACTTCTGTGAGATACTGTAGGACAGCGACTCCTGAAACAAGGCAACAATGACACATGCACATCTACTATGATGGTACCTACAGTTCGCCGCTTTGGAATTATAAGGTTCTATTTGCATTCTGAGCAGATTTGAGATATTGAGGTTCAAAGTTTTTGCATTCCATGTAGCAAAAATTATGTCTCTTTCATACATGAAAGTGATAGAGACCCTAAATGTATTCTAAAAGTACAGTATAAAAATTATCTCGAATTTGTAAGTAGGGATTTTGGGAACAGGCCAAATGCAAATAGAAAATTCTAATTCTAAAAAGTAATTTTCGGCTTAAAATTAGAAGGTCCTATCTTGCAAAACTAATTTAAGCAACAATTTTTTAAGAAATACAAAAGTTTACTTAGAATTTGTTTTAAAACACAAAATTAGTGTTGTAACAATGTGTTGACGTATAAAAAAGGTAAATTTAATGCTACCTATGATATTTTTTCCAATTTTAGAATTTTAGAAAAAAAAAATTCTTGTTCACATTAAGCAAAAAAGACTGTGCTAAATATTTTGTCCAGTGCAGATGTTAATTTTAGGTAGTAATATGGTGGGTAATTAAACACACTATTGCAGGAACTGTTTAAGTAGTTATTGTAATACATCTGACCTGGGCCCGTATCCCTAAAGAATTTTTGTGCAAAAAGTGGCTCCTAGCGGCAAGAAAATTCTCAGAGTCATGACGTTTTCTTAGAATTTCCCCTAAAAGTGACACGAAAATCCCAGTTAATATAAAAGCTATTCCTCAAGATTCCTAGCGCTTAAAAGGGCTCCTAAGGCGAGATCTTCTAAGAGCAGGGAAGAGGACTTTTAGTGGCTTAGGAGTTCCCCTAAGCAGCTGCACAAAATGGCCAACAGAGGAGGCAGGAGAGATGTCCTGCAAACACTGGATGACAGGGAATTATTGAGAAGCTACAGATTGGATCATGCATTTTCTGTGTTTGTAGGATATTTGTTAACAAGCCTTCATAAATAGACCAGCCAGCAATCACAGACATTGATAAAAGCTGAGCCGTGTTACCCTCGTTAAGACCACACTGAGTTGTAACGTTGTAATTTCTACTTCATTAAGGACAGCCCCTTGAGATAGGCCATCTTGTTTTCAATGGGGTCCATATGGGAGTGAAAGTACAAAATATGCCAGCTAGGATATTAATATGAGCAAATAAGACACGAATCATTATTTGAACAGGGTGTAATGAGCTTAAGTTTTCACATATTTTAGATTCTAATGTTAGGCTATAACCCCTACAGCTTACTATTCATTTTCCAGATATTTTCTTGAATGTGAAATATTATTTACAATTACAGTCTGCATAAGATTAGAGTGTATAATTATGTTTATTGATTTGAGGGTACATCCTTTGCTCATTATCACCAAAAGTTCATTTTCATCAAACTTGTAGGATCAAACAATCACGGCTTTTGAAATGATGACTCATACCTAGCAACGGGGTCAACCACACCTCCTCACTAAGATAGGATTTTCCATCCATTCCTTGCTCAGAGTTCACTGAAAATGTTCTGGAATCACTTCTAAGCTAAAACTCCTGGCAAGGAATTTTTAGGTTAAGTTAGGAGCTCTCTGAGAGGATTCTCAGAATCTTTAGGGATACGGGCCCAGGACTTTATTCCACAGAAAGTGGGGCAGGTAATATTGCTTTCTCCTTAGAGATCAGTATGTCTGAGATAACCTGATAACTTTTATTGGTTTAATTAACACCCTATCAATTAGATTGTTGACAATTTGGCTTTAAGGCTTAATATTATAACATTTGAGACATTTTAAGACTTTAAACTGCAATAAAACATACAAATTTGTTTTGACAGTCATTACATATTCAAGTCTTAAGCAACCCGTACCAAGGCTATATCTAACGTGTGTGTGTGAGTGTGTGTGTGTGTGTGTGTGTGTGTGTGTGTGTGTATATATATATATATATATATATATATTAGCGCTATCAAAATTAACACATTAATTTTAATGTAGTGCACATTTTCTGTTTGACTTGTGGATTAAGAAATAGTGATGCAGCCAAAGACAGTAGTTTCTCCACAAAGGATTTGCAGGCCACATCAAGTGACCACCGATGGTAATGGTCTAGTGTACATGGAAAAACATGATATTCTCTTCCTTTTAACCAATTAAAAAAGATCTATGCAGCTTTCAGACATGACTTTCTTCTTATTTTAATAGTTTGTTGGAGGCGGTTTCTATGACAGTAGTTTAATGACAAATGTATAGAGCACATTATTGTAATGTGGGGCACATTAAAAATGCCCAAGCACAAATCTTTTCTCTCGCAGGTAGATTCTCTTCACTCACATAAAAAAGATGCGCTTTCCTTTGCTTGCATGTGCTCAGAAACACAGATCAGCGCATATGACAACGGATGTAATCAGTATTTATATAGCATAACAGTAGAAAATGTATCACTCTCACACGTGTCCTGCATTGTCCCACAAAATCACATTTATGTCCTGCAGCAGCCCTATTGCCAGGTGGTCACCCTACTTCCTTCCCGTCATTGAAACATCTATGCTCTTTAAGCTCTATGTTTAGGATGGTTTCAGTAATAATAAATGTACATTTTGCATGCTCAGAAGAAATGAGCTGCCCTTTCATACGAAAATGTAAACAGGCTTGTAAGTAAATTGCTCACTGCTAAGAAAGAGAAGTAATAGGAACCTGGTATTTGTTTTTTTTTATGTGTCTTAAAGACATGAACAAGTTCTTTGAAAAACATCTATAATCTTTGAAACATAGCTAGTCTTCAGGCTCTATGTTGAATATGAATATAAACATATTTGCATAAAGTATCCATATTTATCAATTCCCATGTCGATTAAAGTATTACAAACTTGAAAAGTATTAATTTAATATATATATATATATATATATATATATATATATATTTGACTGCTGGCAAAGAAAGTTGATTGTGATGTATGTATTCGAAGTGCTGTTAGAGTTCGACTTTGTAGATAGAACCTTTTTGTTTTCTGAACAACTATACAAAATAAAAAATTTAAATAAGTTGTCATAGAATAAGAATATGTGAATAACACAATTATGACAAAAATGTCAGATAGAACCTTATAATTCCAAGGCAGCGAGTTTGTAAGCCTGCATTCTATATAGTCTGTCTTTGAAAGACTGAGCCATAGTCTCTTTTTATTCAGCTTATCTTTCCGCTGTTGCATTTGGTCATTGAGGATCTGACACTCTTCACTTTTCAGTAGAATGTCATCAGCATGCAGGAGCATCTACAGATGTGTTGACAGTATGTCTGCTGTTGCCGTATCACAGGATAAATAGAAAGGGAAAAAGGGATGATCCTTGGTGAACTCCAACACTAACGCAGAAAGCTGGCAAGATTCCCACAGGGCAGTGGACTATGCTAATAGAATCCTGATAGAGGAGTTGGGTCCATTGGACGTAGACATGAGGGACCTGGTGTGATCAAAGGGCACTCCAGATCAGTTCATGAGGGACCCAGTTAAACGCCTTCTCCAAGTCCAGAATGACATGTGGATTTTCTTGTTTTCTCTAAGAATTTTTCCACAAGTAGACAGGCTATTGGTGCATTTCCATTACAGATGTATAATATTTTATAAACACACACACACACACACACATATATATATATATATATATATATGTCACTGAAGTCTGAGATGCACAGGGGGGGCAGCTTCTTCTGAGCGGCATCATCCACCTTCCATGGACTTTATATTTTTATAAATATAAATGTTATAAATGTTCATTAAAAAAAGTATTGCAAAATGACAGCGTTTCCATTAACTGATGTTATGCGACTAAAACTTAAGTCATGTGAACTGATTTTAGTGAGAAAAATTAATGGCTAAAGTCTGATTATACTGTATTCAGCACAAACTGGGCTACAATAAATAAGAAAACAACATTTATGTGTGGTTAGTGAAAAACTACAATTATTAAGTCTCTGAAATAAGGCCATAAAACACATACAGAGCATTTGTTCACTAGACTTTTGAAAATTAGGTATGGTAGACTAGGCCTCACCTCTCAGCTCAGTTTCTGTACGTTGTCACACAACTTACCTCAGTATCTCCAATTTACATGTCATGTTCTTCAGTCCAATGCAGAGTAGCTTCACTCCTGAATCTTGCAGATTATTATTGTTCATGTTCAGCTCTTTCAGATTGTTGTCTGATTCAAGAACTGTAACCAGTGCTGAACAACTTCTGTCTGTTAAGTTGCAATCATTTAACCTACAAGGAAAATAAATAACATCACAGATGTGGAACAAATATAATACATTCAAAAATATATATATTTCTGATTTTACATTAAGAGTATGTATACAGTGAGAAGTTTGAGCTGAATTAACATTAATCTTCAATAAAAAGCTTTTTCTGTATGCACTTTTTTCTGCCAGTGTGTTTAAACGTGAGAATCAGCACCCCTCATTACTTCGAGCTCTATCCTCTTAGGCAGATCGGAGTAGGAATCTGTTTTCACCAAAACCCAGAGTCTGTTCCTGATTCGCTCGCATGCTCACTTTTATGTGTCAGCATGTGTTTACACGTGAGGATCAATGCCCCTCATTACATGGAGCAGCTCCTTCCTTCTAGGCGGATTGGAGTAGAAGGCTGCGCTAAGGTGGCCCAGCCTCCCTTGCTCTCATGTTTCTTTTCTCCCAGTCACCTCAGAGAGAGAAAACGGCAAACTCGTGATGAGTGAATTTTTACGCCGGCCCAACCTGCATCTTTCACTCTTCATGCAGCATGGCGCTGAACCTAAGAGCAGGCATGCTATCGCAGAGCAATGTCCCCTCAGAGGAGTGGATGTTCCACCCGCAAACAGTTCGGAGAATTTGGAAGGTCTTTGGCGGGGCAGAGGTCGACCTCTTCAAAAGACAACTCTCTCTTTGAGTTTTAGAGCTGTCTCAGCTGCTGACAGCAGGTCCCATGGCCCATTGCCCTGAGGCAGGACTTTCTCTCTCATACGAACAGAAAAATTTGGCACCCCCAGCATGAGCTGTGGGCTCTGCACCTCTGGTCTGTTGACAGGAATCGGTAGATAAATACTATCACACAGGATAGAGCCCTGTCTACGAGACACCTCTATTTCTTTAAATGGTCAGTCTTTTCCGCCTAATGCACAACCCATGGCAAAGACCCAGCTTCATGTGACATATCAGTGATACTGTCTTTCCTGCAAGAGCTGTTGGATAAAGGCCATTCCCCTTCCACTCTCAAAGTCTATGTGGCAGCGATAGCAGCTTCCCATGCTCCTATAGCCAGACAGTCTGTGGGTCAGAACAACTTAGTTGTTCGTTTCTGAGGGGATCCAGGAGGCTCAATCCACCCTGGTCCCCTCATGGTCCCTGCAAAGGATCTGCTCACGGCCCTGGGAGCCCTCAAGGGTTCCCCCTTTGTGCCATTACAGTCTGCAGACCCTGTTTTGGCAGTCGGAGCAACTCTTGTGTGCTTTGGTGGCCGCACTAAAGGGTCCCCGGTAAAGACTTTCTTGATGGTAAGTTTACGCTATGGTGCTAGCATACTCCTTCCTGGGCCTACAGAGCCCCATAGAAGTTAGAGCCTCACCATCCACCTTCACTAGATTCTATAACCTAGAAGTTCTGGCCTTGTAGTCTCAGATTTTATCTGCTTAAAGGGCACATACGTGACTAAAACGGGTCAGTGCTTCAGGCATTGCCTGACTATGGTCTAGGCCCTTTTTAATTCCCTGGAGTCAACAGTCACGCTGGCGTGACCAGCTCACATTTTGTAAGATCAGTGCGAAAGACACTAAAAATACTCTGTCAATTTTGGTCACACAAATAAGTGTTATACATCATTAGAAACAATTAAGTATATTCTTTTATTTGTGCACACTCACAATAAAAACTGAACTGTGTGCTTCTTTAAATTAAAGGAAATATACAGGGTGCTTTCTCAGTCTTCACCGTCTCTGCAAACTGCTTTTAGAAATGCGTCAATAAAATGAACCTTAACCCAGTGAATACTCGGCACATAGACATGAGAGATATATCTATAGAAAGACTGATATCTGTATTGATATATTTTTTAAATAAAGCAGGTCTTATCAAAAACAAATATTCTGTGCTTAAATAATCAGTATAAAAACGTGATGCACAGTTTTACCCTCAACGCTAATTACTTTTAATCACGCCCACGACTTGCTTTTGCTTTTGATATGATAAATAGCCACGTGCAAGGTGCAGCATGTTAGCGACCACATCATCGTAAACAACGCTTGATGATTCAAGTTTTTCTTGGTTACTGTTCGTTTTTAGAAGACGATGCGATGAGAGGAATAACAGAGAATGTCACCGCAGATGAAGAACACACGCAACACGTGGCTGATCCAGAGGAAGAGATCAATCTGATGAGTAAGTATTGTTTCTTTTTTTGCATTAGTTAATGTGTTATTTTGACATAAGCTTTAACACATTTACTAGCTTGGTTTTTCCCAAACTATGATTCCTGGCTAAAATGTTTGAAATCGAGTGACACATTGTATCTAAATTTCTTATGACGCAATGAAGTTTTCATGTTCTATATAATATAAAATAAAATACGATATAAAAGTAATATGAGTGTACACTGTAACATGATGAATGCTACGAGTCTAAGTATGTCTAGATCATGTCTTTATCCCTCCCTTGCATATGGATTTCTATCACAAAACATGTCTTAGAAAATTTACATCAATATATTGTTTACTTTGAAAGAGTAAGCACGATCATTTTCACATCATTCTGAAGTAAATATTCTAGCCTACAAGAGTGATTACTCAAAAGCCTTGTTAAGGATCACTCAGTATGAGTTTTATGGCCTTATTTCAGCTACATTTATTTTCCCAAAACTTACTAACCATGCATAATTTTTTTTTCTAAAAAATTCAAACATGTACGTCTATCTTGCTTACATATTATTGTAGCACCGTTTGTGCTGAATACAAAAAAAAATTGATGTTGGCCAGTAGTATGTTATAAGTAGCTGAAATAAGCACAAATGTCAAGGCATGTCAAAAAATCTAAAGGGCCCCAAAATCACCTCAGACCCCAGAGGGTTAAGTGCTAAGGCTGTACAAAATTGTTGGTACAGTTATCTAAGGCTGGGTTGACCTCAGTGAGATCTGCCCTCTTGCCTCCTGCAGGGCTCACCCTGTATATGACTGGTCCCTCCGAGCCTTGATTGCTCGAGGCCAGTTCATGTCAGTCGTTTGTCTTTCATGGCACAACGGGATTGTTTGGTACCCCATAGCGTCTAGTGACACAGTACGAGTAAAGTATCAAAAGGGAACATACTTGGTTACTAATGTATCCTTAGTTCCCTGAGATACAGGAACAAGTACTGGGTTCCTTGCCATGATATGATGCTGCACGACTCAGTCAAATTTACCTGAGATCCTATGACGAATGCCCGCTTGTATAGCCAGATGGCCCTGCCTATTCGGGTGGGTTTCGACATCATAGCCAATAGCCACGCAGTTGCACAGTGAGATTGTAAAGGCAAGATTGTAAAGGAGATTGTAAAAAGATCCCTGTGTTCAGACTTGCGAGTGAGGTAAAATACGCCAGTTGACAAGAGAGACAGACATCCCCACTAGTTCCTTTTTTTTTTTTTTTTGAAAGGTGCAGGGGAACAGGGAAGGCCGATGGGGAAGACTCAAACTGAGATGCTCAACTCTCAAAGGGAGAACAAAAAATTGTCTGCAATGAGGCAAAAAATCTAGACATGAAAGTACGCACACTTCAAGTCAATAGCTGCAAACCAGTCTTGGGGTGTAGAAGATTTTCATTAATCTTGAATCAATATAAAACATAGAATTAAGCCTATACATAAGAGGATATTATTCTATTATTGTCATCTGACTATGTGTATTAACTCTGAGCAGTGAGCTTAGAGAAAAGAGAACTATTTAAAGCTTGAAAAACACTTGTGTATGGAACAAACCTGTTCAGGAGCTAGAAATACATGACAGCTATTGGTCACCCTTCAGGAATTCATGTATGGTAAAAAAATACCTTGTCCAAAAATACAACAGTGCATATATGGAATGCTTCAGGATGTATATGTGTGTGCTTGAGACAAAACTCTGGAGTGGTGTTCGAACATTACTCGGCCTTTTGTTAACTTGTTAATAAAGGTCTATCTGACTTTAAAACCTCTTCAGAGCTATTTATTTTGAGCAAGGAAAATTCTACAACAGGGGCTGGCTGGACCACTGGTCTTCCTGGATACGCTGTTCCCAGGACAGTAAGTCCCGAATCAACTTGGGAATCACATGGCTGAGTCAGACCGTCTGAAGCCAGCAAGACGGGTTGGAAGCGTAAACCAAGCCACAACCATGTTACAAGTGAGATGAACAGTGCAGAGCACCCATTGTGGAGCAGCTAAGGAGTTATAAAAAATGGCGCAACCCAGGAAGCAAGCATCCCGAAGAAGAGATGAGCTGCAGAGGGCAGCACTTACCTTGATCCCAGGATCCCGCGGCTAAATTGCTGGAGTGTGAGGAAGCAGCGTGTCCTGCCACCCAGTCTTAAACGGCGAGGAAGCAACTCCTCACTCACACTCAGAGCCCAGCAAATACCCAGAAATATGTGAAATTGTTTTTAGAAAATTGCTCTTTTATTGTAAGGGTGGGTACTGCTGACTTGGAGGACAGTGGCGGCAGCAGCGAAGAAAAAGCCCTTGGCCTTACCCCAGGGGTGAGGGGTATCCCCTGAAAAACAGATCCTGAATCTCTAGGTAGTCCATAACCACAGCCAGAGCACCACAACCGCATGCTCCTCCTAGGAATGTCAATGCACCCCTGGCTGCCCCAGCATGGAGGATACTGAGGAAGGAAGAACTCAAAACGTGAAAGAACCCGGGCTTTCCACGTTTAAATGAGCTCTTCATGAACCGAAAAAAAAGGCACTGGGGGGGCATGGCTTAAGAGTTTGGTCCACAGCCCAGGAACCTGTCGTCAAGCCTTGAGTGCCATTTTGATGATCTCAGCCAAGACACCGACTGTGCAGCCGCCGCAAGGATCTTCAGCTTTTGAAGATTCAACAACACGAGACTTCGCTTTCACTTTCTAGACTGGCTCAGAAGGCGTTAGTTTCTTGGTCAGAAAGCAGCAAATGAGCCTTCAGTGCAGCTGGAACAGTTCTGTGTTCAAGCCCACGTAATGGGCTAAAGCTTGCTGCAAAGCACCGGCAAAAGTTGTTACCATGAATGTGTCGGGGAAAATAGTAAGGATATTTTTGAATTATTTATTAATATAATAGTGTTTTCTAAGTCAGTGCTGCAGGGATAAAGTTGCCAATCCTGACTCGCCATCTCCTCTTTGGACACGCCTTTAGAAAAAAAAGCATCTTTACAATGAAAGACTTTTTGTTTTTGATTTGTTTTGTTTCATTAAGTAATAATTTAAAGCTTTCTTTAGATGTATTTATCATGTCTGTGAGATATGTATTTGCTGAGTTTTCGTTCATTTTTGTGAAACACTCTTGTTGAGACGACAGAAAGCGCATCATGTTTGTTTTATTTTATAAAAGGACAGTCTGCAGCATTTTGTTGATATTGTGAGTGCACACAAATGAAAGTAGACCCTTTACAGTTCTGAAAGATGCATTACTCTTACCTTTATGAGCAAAAATGATGGAATATTTTGTTTCCACTGAAAAAAATGCAAGTGATCGCCATGTCTTGCAAAGCGGCTTCAGCTTACACTCTCCACACAAATGACGGAATATGCACTTGATAGTGCACATTTATCTAGGTGTTTAACATATAAACTAACATTGTTTAATGCTTGAACTGTTTATTTTAGGCAAGTCGTGATGATTTGAGAAGGCAAAACTCATCAGACTATGATCAGTCTTCCGCTGGCCGGTTGTTACTTTAAAAAACACAAACTTATATTTAATGAACAAAAAAAAAAATGCTTCAAACATTTTTCTAAATTAACTTAGGCTAAAAAAGTGAAACAAACTTTGCCATTACATATAAAACTGAACTATTTTAATAGCTGAAACAGCAGTATAAGCTGTTTTGGGAAAAGGGGGAAAAAGATGGGTCATTATTAAATTTTTCATCACTATTATTGGAAGTATTATTGCTATCACTATTATTGCTGTTATTATTATTGATATTAATGTTGCGGTCATCACAAAATATTGTTATCATCACCATCTTTAGTATTATTATTGTTATTATTATTAATGTTCTTATTCTTCGTATTATTATTATTATTAATATACTTGTTAGTACTATTCAGCTACTACTACTAATATTCAGATTGTCATATTTGATTATTTTTCATTGCTGTTATTATCATTGCTGTATTTATTATTATACTTGCTACTACTACTCAAATACTACTATTATTCAGATTGTATTTTCTAATCATTTTCATTACTGTTATTATCATTGCTGTGTTAATCAAGCTCAAAATCAAGCTTAAATTTTTTTGTTACATTTTTTAATTTGTTTTTTCTGTTGCTCAAAATTTGCTTGTGTGCATTCCAACTCATTTTGCCAGCACAGATCACATATAGACTTTTAGTAAGACCAGAGTACAGTACATATTTTGTATCAAGTACGATACAAAAAACTTTTATGCATTTTTTTAAACGTTCTATTATATTTTAGCTAAAAGTTAATAAAGAATAACTTTAATGTAGTAAAATGCATTTTTCAGAAGAGATTAAAAACATGACAAAATATATTGACTTACAGAGCTCTATTGTGTGTTTTGATGACTGTCGATAATCTAATGAGACACTCATCTGATTTCCTAAATTTCTGAAGCTCAAACTCCTCCAGCTCCTTCTCTGATGTCAACAACACAAAGGCCAAAGCAGACCACTGGGCAGGTGAAAGGTCAGTAGATGAGAGACTTCCTTTTCTGAGGTGGGTCTGAATCTCTTTCACCAGAGATTGGTCGTTCAGTTCATTCAGACAGTAGAACAGATTGATGGATCTCTCTGGAGAAAGATTAGCTTCAAATTTCTGCTTGATATACTGAACTATTTCTTTTTTGCTCTGGTCTTTGCAGTCTTCCTGTGGCAACAGACCTCGTAAGAGAAGTCTATTGGACTGAAGTGACAGACCAAGAAGGAAGCGAAGGAAAAGGTCCAGATGTCCATTGTCACACTCAAGTGCCTTGTCCACTGCAGTCTTGAGCAAATCAATCATGCTTTCATTTTTTTTCGGTTCCATTGAGTCTTGAACAAACACATTTTTCTTGTTGATGTCTAGAAACAGATGTGCATAAAGGGCTGCAATAAACTCCTGAATGCTCAAGTGAACAAAACAGTACATGGTACCAAGAATGATACCCGTTTCCTCCTTAAAGATCTGGGTACACATGCCTGAGTACACTGATGCCTTATAGACATCAATACCACAGGCTTCCAGGTCTGACTCATAAAAGATCAAATTGTTTCTTTCCAGCTGATGAAATGCCAGTTTCCCCAGTGAAAGGATGGCATCTTTATCCCAGGAAACATCTGGTGTATATTCTCCATCATACTTTCGCCTGCTCTGCAGGATCTGAAAGCGTAGAAAGTGTGTGTACATTTGTGTCAGAGTCTTGGGAGTATCTTCAGTATTTGATTCCTGCAGTGTTTTGGAGGCATCATCAGCCTGATTATTTTTCACACTTCTTTTCTCTTCTAAAATGTTCTGGAGAACTGTGGCTGAAATCCAGCAGAAGACTGGGATGTGGCACATGATAAAGAGACTCTTTGATTGTTTTACATGATCAATTATTTCTTTGGCCAGATTGTCATCTATGAATCTTTTTCTGAAGTACTCCTCCTTTTGTGCATCATTGAATCCTCGTATCTCTGTCATCCGGTCGATACAGTCTGGAGGAATCTTACTGGCAGCTGCTGGTCTGGTGGTGATCCAGATGTGGGCAGAAGGAAACAGATTTCCCTTGATGAGGTTTGTTAGGAGAACATCTAGAGAGGCGGGTGATGATACATCATGCCACGTCTCATTACACTCAAAGTTCAAAGGAAGACGACATTCGTCCAGTCCATCAAGAATAAACAGGACTTTAAAATGATTTCTTCTTTTAAGGTTCAGTCCTTTTGCCTCTGGGAAAAACTGAGCTATAATGTCCATTAAACTTTGTTTTTGTTTCTCCTTTAAGTTAATCTCTCTGAATGGAAGAGGAAATATGAAACTGATATCTTGATTTTCTTTTCCTTCAGCCCAATCCAGAACAAACTTTTGCACAGAGACTGACTTTCCAATGCCAGCAACTCCTTTTGTCAATACAGTTCTGATCTCCTTGTCTTGTGCAGATGCGTCAAACAAATTTTTGCACTCAATTGGTATCTCTTGAAAGTCGTGACGCCTAGAAGCAACTTCAATCTGTCTTACCTCATGTTCAGTATTTACCTGTTCACTGCAACCCTGAGTGATATAGAGATCTGTGTAGATGTTATTCAAAAGTATGGAGTCACCTTGCTTTGCAATTCCTTCAAACACACACTGATACTTCTCCTTTAAACCACATTTCAGCTGATGAATGAAGACCAGCTTGTCTAAACACAGGGAAAAAAAGTCTTAGTCTTATTTTTTTTTCTCTCTTTTAAGTGACAATGTGACAGTCTCTTACCTTCTAGAGTATCAGCAGCTTCATCTTGCTTCATTTCTCTCAAGAAGTAGAGTGTGAGATCAAGAGCTGCTTCTTTGATACTGTGTCTATTCTCATTAAAGTCCTTTACAAAGTATGGTGCATTCTCTTTTTGTAATAGTTTCATAAAATGTTGTAGCTCATTTTTAAGGAATGTGATTATTTTCCCCTCAAGATCCTACAAACCGATGAAAAACAAAACCAGAAAAACACAATATAAACCTAATTGTACATCAATACTTTTACAAAATTTGTAAACACACACACACACACACACACACACATATATATATATATATATATATATATGTATATATATTCTTTTTACATAAATACACAGTTGTGCTCAAAATTATTCATACCCTTGATATTTTATAGTATTTTTTAGTCTTCTGTAACTGACTTCTTTTTTTCAACTGACTACTGAAAAAAATCTGATATTTCAAGAGATAAGATATTTCACAAGTATTGACGAATATTCAAAAATGGCCATGTTCAGAATTATTCATAACCTTTGAAATACAAATTCCAAAGTCCTTTTCAATAGTCAATAGAAAAGCCTTGTTCTTGATGACAGCCTCCAAAGGTTTCTTGTAGGTCTCCACAAGGTTTTTACAGGTGTGCTGCTGTGGGATGTTTTCATCATCTTCCTTTGCAAAAGCCTCTTTGAAGGGCAGTTCTGACCTGGTTATTCAGCTCTCTCCACAAATTCTCAGTCGGATTCAGGTCAGAGCTCTGACCAGAACATTAATGGTGTTGGAGCAGGTTAAGCTTCTGTGCGATGGCATATATATATATATATATATAATCCCTGATAGCACACTTACATCTCAGAGATGTCTATTTGATGTCTGCATTTACGTCTGCAAGACAGCTGCAACACGTGGTTTGCTCATCTACATATGAACTAAACATTCCCAAAAGTGAATGTTTCCCAATTAACTTTACAAATTAATCTAGCATCCCTTCCATTTCAGATTTCTCGTTCTGGATTTAAATATTTGGGAGTTCATACTACCCCAAGTTTCTCAGGTGTATGTACAAAAAATTTATTGAAAAACAAAAGGTCCCTTTTGCTAGTTAAAGTGACCTTTCAGTAGAATTTCAATTTTCACAATCCAATCTATATTGTTATTTTCAAGTGTTTTATCCAAGCTCAGAGCTCAACTTTTTCTGATCTACTACCTGCTTCACTGCTGGATAAAATTCTAGAGGTTCTATTTAATCTTAAACATCAAATTGCAGCAATATATATCATTATTACTATTATGTCTCTAAATTATGTTTTATTTAATGAAGGGATCTGTCCAAAAAATTTAAAAGCCATGGCAACCTATGATCACATATTTTGAAAAGATGAAGACTCTCCCCCTTAACTGATCATTATAAAGAGATTTGTGGACACTAGTTTAAACATGATCACCAATATTGTTTGGCTTCATATTTATGTAAAGACCATTATAAATGTCAGTGTATTGAACTTTATTATTATGAAAATGTGTGTCCTTACCTGGAAGATCCATAAGAGATCTTTGAAATTCTTGTGATTCCTGTGAGTCTGGAAATCTGAATCTAATGTTTCACACTGAAGCCTGTTAGCAAATGCAATAAAATAAAATAGAATACTGTAACTATTTACTGAAAAACATTCTAATAATAAATTTTTTATGTGTGTAATGAGGGGACGTGACAACAGAGATGTGGATCCAAATGCAGGCTTTAAAGGGATCATATGATGTGAAGTTATATTTACAACACTGTTCCAGAACAGTTCAATGCAAATATTCGAGTGTGTGTAGCTCATTTTATGGAGGACTGAGAGGGTAGCCTACAATGCAAGCTGTGCACACTATAGTGGGGCAATTCCAACTTTGCAAGGACAGTCCACCACTTCTGACTCACAGCCTGTAAGTGTGTTTTCATAATTAAATAATTTGCTACTGGCTATTCAAACATGAGTTTTGAGCAGTGTAGAATAGCACTTGTCACAAATGCAGGCATGGTGTTATGTTTACACTGCGCAGCGTGACACATCGCAGTGCATAAAAAGACCGTATGAGTCATTGTAATCATAATTACATCCTCACTGGATGCATTATTTAAAATAGGTTTTATTGTTTTTGTCTCGTCGTGCTGGGCAATGGCCTACCCAACATGGTAAGGGGGTGTAACATTTCAGTCACATGATTGAGGTAGTCGGCCAATCACAACACACTGAATAGCTGGTTAATCAAAGCACACCTTGCTTTTCAGAACGATGATGATTGTAAAAATCACTGCATTTCAGAAATGCGGGGCAGAGAGGCACAACAATAATGTACAGTATGTGGAAAATAATGTGTTTTTTTAACCTCAAACCATGTAAACACATTGCATTACACCAAATAGTAAAAATAATGTTGTTTTTAGCAACATCATATGAACCCTTTAATAGTGAACCAAGTCAGGCAGGCATGATCCAGTATGAGCAAACAGCAACATGCAAGGTCATTTAAAAGGGTTATCCAAAAACAGGCAAAGGTCTGGGCAGGCAGCAAAAAAAACATAAATAGTCAAAGATAGAACACATAAAGCAAGGCAATGCAGAAAACATGTACACACAAAGATTTACAGGCTAACAACTCTTAGCCATGTGTGGATGCCCTGATAGCACACACACATCTTTGAGACGTCTATTTGATGTCTGCATTTACATCCGCAAGACATTTTTAGAGTGTTTGCTCATCTGCAATACGTCTATTGGACGTTTCCTATCAGATGTCAAATAGACGTCTATTAGGTGTCTTTAAGATATTAATGATTTAGAATGCATGTAAAGATGTGACATCTTATAGACGTCTGTCAGATGTTTCTACACAGCAGATGCTTTCCAGATCTAGTGATCTTTAACAGACATCTTGCAGATGTATGTGTGTTATCTGGGTGGGTGCATCAAACGTCGCTGAAGGCCATCTCAATTGGAAGGATCCTTGGAAGGCAGCCTTTGTTTCACATCCTTCACTCCACTGAATTCAGCTGAATAATCATCCACAATCCTTTGTACACATACCATTTCACAACAATAAACTGACAAAAATACAAGTCAGTACTGAGCTTGTCTGAATTTATTATTAAACGTAAGACAAAAATAATGTTATCGGACATGAAATTATAGGTGTTATCTTTTGTTTTGGTGTAAATTACTCACTAAACACTAAACTGCCAATAATGTAAGCCACTCGGAGACTGTAGATGGCTGTGATTCATTATATTGCATTAATAGAAAACCGAATAAAATAAATATTTGTAATGCAAAGTATTTTTCAAAGTATGTTTTCTTAGTATTTTCATGCCGTGACAGTGAGGTCGGTCACATGTCGTTCTAGCATTTAATGCCGTGGAGGACTCTAACCTACAAGCCTCTGAAGGATGCAGCCTTGGTAGGATGAGAAGCACCCCGTGTGTGTGTGAGAGAGAGCAACATTAAATACCTCTTTTTGGATGATGTTTTTTTCTCCCTGAAGTTTGGTCCATCACCTTTTGAACAGTCACTCTTCACAAACACAGAGCTGAACACATGTGAGCCTGATCTTACACTAATTGCACAAAGAAAAAAAAACACTTTAATACAGGAGGTTCCTCTGTATCTCAAACACATCTATCTCTAATCCTCCACAGAAATGTGTGCACTCTGCTCTACACAGTTCTGTCACCCTACATCAATTATAATAAGTGTGTAGTCAGTTTGTAATGTCTGTTAATAAATGTATGATCCAAAAACCAGTTCAACAAGTTCATATGTGGAATCAGTTATTTGCAATTAAATGAAAACAGTCCCAAAACATCTACATCAGGGTAGAACCACATTGTGTGTGATCAATCACATTGGCTCACATTTAACAAAAAAACACAAATTCACTCAACAAAATAGAATTTTTAGTGAATTGTTGGCCTTCTGGAAAGTGTGTTCATTTACTGTATATGTACCCAATAATTGGTAGGGGCTCTTTTTGCTATAATTACTGCATTAGTTCTGCGTGGCATGGAGGTGATCAGTCTGTGGCACTGCTGAGGTGGTATGGAAGCCCAGGTTTCTTTGACAGTGGCCTTCAGCTCATCTGCATTTTTTGTTTTTTTTTGTTTTTTATTTTCCTCTTGACAATACCCCATTGATTCTCTATGGGGTTCAGGTCTGGTGTTTTTGATGGCCAGTCAAGCACACCAACACAGTGGTCATTTAACCAACTTTTGGTGCTTTTGGCAGAGTGGGCAGGTACAAAATCCTGTTGGAAAATGAAATCAGCATCTTTAAAAAGCTGATCAGCAGAAGGAAGCATGAAGTGCTTTAAAATTTCTTGGTAAACAGGTGGAGTGACTGTGGTTTTCAAAAAAGACAGTGGACTAACACCAGCAGATGACATTGCACCCCAAATCATCACAGACTGTGATAACTTAACACTGGACTTCAAGCAACTTGGGCTTTTCCACCCTTCCTCCAGATTCTAGGACTTTGGTTTCCAAATGAAATACAAAACTGGCTCTCATCTGAAAAGAGGACTTTGGACCACTGGGCAACAGTCCATTTCTTCTTCTCCTTAGCCCAGGTAAGACGCCGCTGATGTTGTCTGTAGTTCAGGAGTGGCTTAACAAGAGGAATACGACAACTGTAGCCAAAATCCTTGACACGTCTGTGTGTGGTGGCTCTTGATGCCTTGACCCCAGCCTCAGTCCATTCCTTGTAAAGTTCACCCAAATTCTTGAATCGATTTTGCTTGACATGCCTCTCAAGACTGCGGTTGTCTCGGTTGGTTGTGCAATTTTTTCTTCCACACTTTTCCCTTCCACTCTACTTCCTGTTAACATGCTTGGATATTGCACCCTGTGAACATCCAGCTTCTTTGGCAATGAAGGTTTGTGGCCTAATCTCCTTGTGAAGGGTGTCAATGATTGTCTTCTGGACAACTGTCAGATCAGCAGTATAGAGCCCTCAGAGGGACTGTTTTCTTAAACCTGCACCCGCCCGCTCCCGCTCCCGCTGAATTTCTGACCAGGGCCGCCCACTCGAAACCTGTGTGTTCCACTCCCGCCCGCACCCGCAATGTGTGTGTCCATTCGTGCCGTTCCTGCAGACTTTCTCTTGAAGCATCGGCGTTGAGACAATCGGAGAAAGTGAGAACTCTGATTGGATGCCTAGTTTCGTGAACAAGTCAGCGCCGGAGAATTAAAACGAAAGTGATGAAAACGAGTAAGTATATAAAGGTGGCACAAGCAGAAGACTACTCTAATGCTACCAAAGACTACAGAATAGCCTTAAAATGACTTTGATGTAACACGATCTTACCCAAGCATTCCAGTAGGCTATCATACCAACATGAGCACTTAAAATGAAGAAAGTGATCAACATAACTGATATTGAGAATGGTAAGCAAGCACTGCTTTGTTTTACGTTTCAAATAGCTGCGTTTATCTCTTATATATTTGTTTCGGTTTCTCATTTTGAATGATGGTTATCTGCTATTAAAACCTGCTGATATAGACAGTTAAATCATTTCACGCAGACGCAACACATGTGCTGTGTTGAAGCACAGCTTTTTGTTCAGACGCTGCCAACGCAAGGTGACAACACCAACGGCTTTCGTAGCCGCTATTTAAAGTTGGCTTGGTGTATCCCGGACTATACAAGCCAAATCCAACAGTTACCCACAGGTCTCCCGCAAAACTTTCTGACCACCCACCCGCTCCCATGAGATTTGTGTTGCAGCCCTATACAGCAGTATTCCCCATGATTGTGTAGCCTAGTGAACCAAACTGAGAGACCATTTTGAAGGTTCAGGAAAACTTTGCAGGTGTTTGGATTGGATTACTGATTGGCATGCCACAATTTGTTGAGGTTTTTGTTAAATGTGAGCCAAAATCATCACAATTAAAAGAACCAAAGACTTAAACTACTTCAGTCTGTGTGCATTGAATTTAATACACGAGTTTCACAATTTGACTTGAATTACTGAAATAAATGAACTTTTCCACAACATTCTAATTTATTGAGATGCACCTGTATATGTATATATATATATATATATATATATGTATAGCGAGAGAGAGAGAGAGAGATAAAGGGCCTCATTTATGAAACAAGCATATGACAGAAAATTGGGTGTATGGTCGTTTCTGCACAAAACTTATTAATATAGACGTGAGCGGTGACTATGATCAAATCTCACGCCAGGTCTGAGCTCCTTTTCGAGTTAGCCTGAATTTACGTGCAGCATAGAGAATTTCTGAGAATTTTATAATGACAACATTTTGTTAATTTATTATTATTATTTTCACATATCGTCACATCACCCATCTGCGCTCATTTCTACATTAGATTGATAAATGAGGCCCAAAGAGAGAGACTCAGTCTTACCTCTGTTTATCTGAGAGACTCATCTCAGACAGAGAGTCCTTTCTTCGCTCCTCTGACATACTGCAGTTGAACAGCTCAGCTCAGTACTGGTGTGTGAAAACAGTCAGCCGTTGAGTATGATCTAGAGATGACAATATGTTACTGATATAAATAACATGGCAGTTATTCAAGAAATACTGAAAAACTGTATGTTAGTAAAAACAAAAATATTAAATAAAATAAAGTATAAAGTGAGTTACAAACAAACATTTAATAACAGAATGTTCTTAATTACTTCAGATCATTTTATGAGTTTAATTCACTCATGGCCTAAATAGAAATTTGTTAGGGAAAAGAAATTTGCACTGTGCTTAAAACTTTGAGTGGAAAAACTGCACTCTCTCTGCATTGCAGTTTGTATAATTTTATTTACATATTTTTTATAATTAAGTGCTGACTCATTGTCATTTGATCATTACTCGCAGTATAGTTCATATACAGGTGGATCTCAATAAATTAGAATGTGGAAAAGTTAATTTATTTCAGTAATTCAACTCAAATTGTGAAACTTGCATATTAAATAAATTCAGTGTACGCAGACTGAAGTAGTTTAAGTCTATGGTTCTTTTAATTGTGATGATTTTGGCTCACATTTAAAGGGGTCATCGGATGCTAAGTTGACTTTTTCATGTTGTTTGAACATTAATGTGTGTTGTCAGTGTATGTACAAATCTACCCTATAATGATAAAAATCCATGCAGCGGTTTTTAATTAATCAGTAAAAATAATATCCCCTTTTTCAATTCGAGCCGTTCTCAGATGCCTGTCGTTGTGGCGTCACACCGACAGAGGCCGCTCCCACGATAGTTGATTGACATGAGCGATTTACCTTGAATCAGCCGTCACAGTCCGCCCTCTTTGTTTCGATGCCAGAGCAGGGATGTAAGTTTGACAAGAATATCTCTGATTGAGTGATTGAGGTGTTTTGTTGCTGGATGTAATAATGAACATAGTGGTCGTCATTTACTCCTGACATCTGAGCTGCTGAAGATGCAGTAGATTACGTTTGTTTGTGAAGGGAATGCGCCTCCCGATCTACATGTATCTGTCTATGTTCGTGTGAATCATTGATGATCCAGCTTCACTTACAGCAGAAGTGAGTATAAGGGTTTTTTTATGAATCTTTGCGATCGCCTTTCCTTATAACGTGGTAGTTAGGAAGTTTAACGGCTAAACGCGGCTAAATGCGGCTAATGTAAACAACACCGTCTTTTCCACAGAGAGAAGAGAGGGGCGGGGTGAGCAGAGCTCATTTGCATTTAAAGGAACAACCCCTTAGAATGAGATGATTTTTGCTGAGCTCATTTTGACAAGGTAAAAGGGTGTTGTTTTACAAAACCATTGAGAATTTTTAATGAAAGTATATTAGAGACTTTTCATTAAGACCCTAAAGAATCATATCAACTTGTGGAAAATGGGCATCCGATGACCCCTTTAACAAAAACCCACCAATTCACTATCTCAACACATTAGAATATGGTGACATGCCAATCAGCTTATCAACTCAAAACACCTACAAAGGTTTCCTGAGCCTTCAAAATGGTCTCTCAGTTTGGTTCACTAGGCTAAACAATCATGGGGAAGACTGCTAATCTGACAGTTGTCCAGAAGACAATCATTGACACCCTTCACAAGGAGGGTAAGCCACAAACATTCATTGCCAAAGAAGCTGGCTGTTCACAGAGTGCTGTATCCACACATGTTAACAGAATGTTGAGTGGAAGGAAACAATGTGGAAGAAAAAGATGCACAACCAACCGAGATAACTGCAGCCTTGAGAGGCTTGTCATGCAAAATCAATTCAAGAATTTGGGTGAACTTCACAAAGAAATAGACTGAGACTGGGGTCAAGGCATCAAGAGCCACCACACAGATGTGTCAAGGAATTTGGCTACAGTTGTTGTATTCCTCTTGTTAAGCCAGTCCTGATGCTTCCTTCTGCTGACCAGCTTTTTAAAGATGCTGATTTCATTTTCCAGCAGGATTTGGCACCTGCCCACACTGCCAAAAATTGGTTAAATGACCATGGTGTTGGTGTGCTTGACTGGCCAGCAAACTCACCAGACCTTGACCTACTGTCAAGAGGAAAATGAGAAACAAGAGACCAAAAAATGCAGATAAGCTGAAGGCCACTGTCAAAGAAAAATGGGCTTCCATACCACCTCAGCAGTGCCAAAGGCTGATCACCTCCATGCCACGCCGAATCGAGGCAGTAATTAAAGCAAAAGGAGCCCCTACCAAGTACATATACGGTAAATGAACATACTTTCCAGAAAGCCAACAATTCAATAATTTTTTTTTCATTTTTTTTTTTATTGGTCTTATGAAGTATTCTAATTTGTTGAGTGAATAGGTGGGTTTTTGTTAAATGTGAGCCAAAATCATCACAATGAAAAGAACCAAAGACTTAAACTACTTCAGTCTGTGTGCATTGAATTTATTGAAGTTTCACAGTTTGAGTTAAATTAATGAAATAAATGAACTTTTCCACAACATTCAAATTTATTGAGATGCACCTGTATAGTTCACACTACATCTCATAACTTTCCAATACTCCTTAAATAAGTGAGTAAAAGTAACCTGAATTTCAATGGTCACACTTTTTAACTAATATATAATTTCATAATTCATATGTGAAGCTTTTATCAGCTTCTTTATATGTTCAACCTTTAAGCCCTTTAATTTAAATCACGTTTGCAAACAGTATGAAATTCATACACTCTGTTCCAAATTATTATGCAAGTGACATATCAGTAAGACTTTAAACATTTAAATTTTAGTTTTTCAAAGAAAGAGTTCATTTCTCATATTTTTACATAATTGAAATCAATCTCAGACAGGTTTGTTAAATAGCTTGCTAAGTTTGCTTAGGTAAATGGAAAACCTACCTAATACAGTATTATATACCTAACAACCTAACATTATTAAGCAAGTCACAGTTGTCATGCAATATGGGGAGGAAGAAAGATCTTTCAAAAGATGACAACCATGACATTTTGCAACAACTTCATGAAATTTTCCATTTACCCAAGAAGACCTTGCAAACTATTTAACAAACCCATTTAAGATTGATACCATTTATCTAAAAAGATATGAGAATTAAAATAAACACTTTCTTTGAAAAACTAAATGTTTATTTTTACTGAAATGCAACTCATATGTGAGTTGCATAATAATTTGGAGTGCATTTTACTCCCCCAAATAACTGTATTCGATAGAGGGATAAGAAGTAGTCTACTGTCCTTTATGCTTGTTGTTTGTCAGTGCACGTCATCAACACATTCTCGAGTTGAAATCTCTCGCTGGTATAGGATGGATTGTGGATTAAATATAAATAAATGTTCACTGTTAAATGTGGTTGAATTGAAAACTGTAAAAATGTTACCATTGTGATTTTACATTTATACGACTGTTCGATGGAATAAGTGTGTAAATAAATAAGAAACAATGTTTTAAAAGCATTTTGAATGCTTCGTCTGACAAAGATTCAAGTTTAAAACAGTTTAAAAGCTGGGCCGAAGCCTCCATTACTAGTTCAAAAAAGGTCAATAAGGTTCTTCACCTTATTAGTTTCAGTTTATCTTATCATAAGATAAGGTAATTCTGCCGTAATTCTGCCATAACACCCAACTTAATCAATTATGCATCTTATGCACTTCATTCCTTTTCCATTTGTGGTATGTATTTAGTAGTTGTTGATCACTCTTGTCTATATTTTGGTAACAAATTTGATTTTAAAGATTTATTTTTGGGCTTTTTAATGCCTTTATTTGGACAGGACAGTGTAAATAAGACAGGAAAGCATTGGGTGAAGAGAGAGGTGAGTGGGATTGGCAAAGGACCACAAGCCGGGATTCAAACTCAGGTCGCAGTGAGCACAATTGCACTGCATGTTGGCGCACTAACCACTAACTTTATTACACGTGTCTTACTTGTGTTGGTAATACATAAAAGTTTGTACATGTTAGATATCCCATCCATTTTTCTTATCTGTGTCCTCATAACTGCAAGTGTAAGTGACAGTGAAGTGACATGTGGCCAAGTATGGTGTCCCATACTCGGAATTTGTGCTCTGCATTTAACCCATCTAATTGCACCCACACATACCGTAACTACACACCTGGAGCAGTGGGCAGCTATATTGCTGTGGTGCCCGGGGAGCAGTTTGGGGGTTCGGTGCCTTGCTCAAGGGTCTCACCTCAGTTATGATATTGAGGATGGAAGAGAATGCTGGTTATTCACTCCCCCCACCTACAATCCAAGCAATACCCTATATGGATGTTAAGAAATATAACAAACAAGAAATATGCATAAGTATGTGTGTTCTAGTGTGTGCAGTTAGTTCCCATTTTCACTTAGTCACCAAGGTCTAGGCCTTGTTTTGTCTAGATGTGCACATAACAGAAGGAAATTACCCAAGGCCAGTGTTAAACAAGAATAGTCAAAAAGGAAGCTTATGAAATGGTAAATATTAACACATGGGTGAGGGATAAAATGAGGAAGTGAAACCAACTGCACTACTAAATTTGTAATGCACTATACTAAACTACTACGTATAAAAGCTTGTGTGTGTAAGCAGACTTTGGTGACAGGAGCGGTCTTTCTGCAATGGTTTAAACAAATTAACAGAAAGACACCTGCCAATTTTTTTGCTTAATTCACAGAGATTTCCCCTTTACATAGCACATCCCCATTGAAAACATTATAGGCACAAAACCCATGTTGTAGTAAGAACTACAAAATATTTTTGAACAGCTACACTATTATGTAATATATTAATTAACATTAAACACTGTACAAGTGCCATAACTCTTACTTAATAACAGAAATCAATTAGCTAAAAACATTTAAATTAACAAATATAATATTAATTAAACAATATTTGACCAAATTCAGTATTCAGAGGGACCATGGAATAATACATTTTAAGTTTGACATTTTATGTTTATTACTAGAAAATAGTTTATTAATAAACTATTAATGAAAAATCCAACTAGTCAGGGTTGTAAAATGAATTATGCATGTTCAGTAACTTGCATAATTCTTGCAAAGATTCTGAATTAGATATAAATTAAAATAATTTAGTCAGACCTCCAGGCTTTGAAAATCAATTTAAAAAAAATCTAAAACATCCTTTCACTGATTATTTGTTGAAAATTTTAATTTGTAGTTCTAATTTCTTCCCAGTTCATTGACCCATGTTCAGTATACTGTTTGCAATTTTAACTGATTTCATAACGTGACATTTTTAACTACCATTAAATCTACTGAACTGCTGTTTTATAACGTTAATGTTCTTTAGCATCATTAAGAATCAAGAATAAACACAAACCTCTTTGTTAATCAGTATCTTCAGGTTTTATTCTGCAGAATTCTGGATCACTTCTGTTCTCATTGTTCTTTCACAAACTCTTCTTATTCACTCGTAGGTTGATGGCAATATTCCAGCATTTTTTGATGAACTGTTGTAGGAGGAGCTTCATTTAATTTAAAGTGAACTGCTGTGTAACAGTAGGAACAGATCTTTAGAAATAATAATAATAATAATAATAATAATAATAATAAAATAAACCAATTTATGTTTTTACACTCACACATTTAAACAATGTCTACAACCCACCTAAAGTAGAGTAATTGATGGTAATACACACTTTTTATACATCTGTTTTGTTTTTCTGTCTCTAACATATTTATTCTGCTTCCTATTCATATTTATGTAGTTACCTATATAGTAGCATAAAAAGAGAATATGAAGAAATTGCAACTAATAGAAGAAAGTTAGTTGGAGAGTGTTTAACTCATACTGTTGGTTTTTAGTTTTTGCTGCTTTTTTCTACATGGTTAAATCGCAGACTATAATAAAATTAATTCTGTTAAGATATCTGTATCTTGTAGATGTCAAATGTAGTGACAGTAGTTTGTTTCAGTCTGTTGACACCAATGGAATAAGATTTAAGTGGCAATTTACAGCTGATCGTAGGAAATCAGCATAATAACTGAAGTGAAAACAAGAACTACTGACATAAAATCAAGAGGCTTTTCAGAAGCTGTTTAATGTGACACTTTCTGAAACAAGCCTTACATGATCATCAGCAGATCTCACTAAGTGTTTGTTGTAGAAACTATTATTTGAGTCAGGATATATGCTGGAAAAGTATAAATCTGCTCAGAGATGAATAAAACATTTGAGACGAATAAAACATCAAAAATACAAATGGCATCTATCTTCGAAATAGTTTACAGTACAGTACAAATGATTGTTTCCAGTGTTACAATTAATTTGAAATACATTTTAATAGTTCTTAAACAGGTTTAATATAAACTTTTGTCATTTTAACCCTTTAGGCGCCAGGGTTTTTTTTGAAAAATGCTGAATTTTGACATTAACATTTCAAAAGCTTGTGGCTTGAAAGGGCTTAAAGATAGAGGTATACTGTAAATTACAAAAATGTTGGGCATGACCAAAAGTTTTTGTGGGGTGTAAATATACTAATATAATTTGCATATTATGACGTCATGGTGGGCGGCCATCTTGAATTTCACAATATTTAGGAAATAGTAGATATTGAATTGATGTTTGAACTTATTTGCATGTTTTTTTTGTTTTTTTTTGGTCTTTTTATCCTCATTCCAAATTATCATAAAATAGGAAACCAACAATAACACAGGAGAAAGCACAAAATTATTACTATATTACTATACTAGTAGTAAAACGTATGTGAACAGTAGCCTACTTTTTGATCAGGTCATCAGTAATATTCAGGAAATAATAGATATTGAATGGATGTTTGAACTTATTTGCATGTGATTTTTTTGGTCTTTTTATCCTCTTTCCAAATGATCAGAAAAGAGGAAACCATTTGAACTTATTTGCATGTGTTTTTTTTTTTTTGTCTTTTTGTCCTCATTCCAAGTGATCAGAAAAGAGGAAACCAACAATAAAACAGGAGAAAGTACTACATTATTACTATATTACTATAATATACAGTAGTAAAACGCATGATCCAGATCACCCCGCTGCCTCTACCACGTCTCCTGGCTCTCGCACGCACAACGCGGCCACTCCCACCTCCGTGGGGCGCTGGATCCAGCGCTGCTAAATCCAAAGAGCTAGTGCTACTTTCAGCCCCACGTTCACCCCTGCCACCCCCTTCCCCGTTGGACAAAGGGTCGAAATGATTGCTTTTTTGGTGCTTCATGAACACTTTCGCTTTGACGGCAGCACCATTGCGCTGTAAAGATGTACCGGGAGATGCGCGATCATTAGACGACCGATCGTCATTTCCAAAACGCAAATATTCCCCTTCAGAGTCAGAATCGGCGAATAACATGTGCAACACATCCTTACAGTACAACTTTTTACTTGGCGATTTTCTCTCACAATCTCACAATTCACTCGCACGCTATGAACTGAACTGCTTCCGCATCAGAGATACGATAGCTCACTTGATTTGCTATTTCCTCAAATACTTTGAATAGGAACATGACGTAATTTTGGTCTAGAATCAAAGTACTACATGTCTGCCATCTAGTGGTAGGGAATACAAATGAGATATTACACCATATTAGAAACTACAGTCTGTTTTAATGAGTATGACGTCTTGTCGCAATTTTGCGACTTTGGCGCTTAGAGGGTTAATGGGTTACTCCACCCCAAAATGAAAATTTTGTCATTAACCCCAATACATTTTTATCCACAAAAAAACAGCAACAAAATAACGATTTTATTGAACAATTTGAACATTTTGGAGAGTATGTGCTGGACTGCGTACACCGGATACGCTTTTTTTGTTCAAATCAAAGCGGAGGAGATGCTTAATTGTTAAATAATATCGTTCTCTTTTTTTTTCTTTGCGTACAAAAAGTATTCTTATCGCTTCATAAAATTCAGATTGAACCACTGATGGTAGATGGACTATTTTGTGGATGTCTTTCATACATTTTTGGGTATTGACAGTGGTATTTACCTGGCAGTCAATGGGACCTCCTGGTTCCCCTTCAATTCGGTCACTTCTACATTGCTATGGGGAATATCCTTTCTCCAAATACTACTGAAGCCTTATTGAATCACGCCAGTGAAACTGGCCAATGGCCTTCAAGCGCGCAAAATATGAGGGGGGCCCCACTCTATATGAGGCAGCGCTTGAATGCCATTCATTCAGAATCTTTTCCTTCAGCTATCTACTACGAACAAGAAGCCACATTCAAGACTACTCACCGTGTGATCTACATGCTGCAGCGGACACGCCTTCTCCCCTGCTGTGTTCCGGTGAACTCCGTTGGGATGACATCTCGCGTTTCCCCCTGCTGTGCGGAGCCAATCGAACTCTCCGATGGCCACAAGTCGTGCGTCTTTTGCCTGGGTCGCGCCCACGCAGAGACGGCTCTCAGGGGGTCAGACTGCCCCCACTGCGGAGACATGAGCCTTCGGACTCTCAGGCTCCGTGTGGCCATCGTCCAGGGCGATGAACTCGCCCAACTAGCTCGGCTGCGCTCTTCCTCTGTAGCCTCTCTTGAGCCAAGGAGTAAGGTGCCACGAGCTTCTGATGTGGACCTGTCAGGGTCAGGTGACGAGATCGTACCGGCTCAGTGCCCACGCGCTCCTCACCCCCCTGATGCAGGTTCCCTTCCAGTGCGCTTCATGACTGCAGATCTCCGTCCCTCTCCCGGCGCTCAAGATATGGTGTCTTTCGGTGCCATGGAGTACGCTGAAGAGGGAGACGATGCCATTTCGGTGGCAGCGTCTGAGAGGGAGGAGTGGTCCAACAGCCCGCTGGAATACACTGCGCCTCACCGCAGCGACGCGGGGGACCTCCATCATGGTGATGTAGAGCTCCTACGCGTCCTGACCAAGGCGGTCAAGGAGCTCGGCTTGGTGTGGGCGCCGCCTGCCGAGCCGACCAGAAGCCGTCTGGACGAGTGGTACCTCCAGTCGGACCGCGGCCGAAAGGACCCGGCCCCTTTTTTCCCGAAGTGCACGACGAAATAGCAAAGTCGTGGAACGCGCCGCTCACTAGCCGCGTGCACAATCCAGGATCCTCCCTCCTGTCATCTGTGGAAGGAGCTGACCGAGCGGGATATGCTAAACTCCCGCCTGTAGAGGAAGCCGTCGCTGCCCACCTCTGTCCTGCAGCCGCGACGAACTGGAGAGTGAGAAACAACGCGTCTCTCCCTTCTAAACCTTGCCGCGCCACCGCAAACTTCGCTGGCAAAGCCTTTTCCGCGGCGGGCCAGGCTGCTTCAGCGCTACATGTGATGGCGATACTCCAGGTGTATCAGGCCAAACTCTTTAAGTCTCTGGATGAGGGTGGCCTGGACCCTGAAGTTTTCAAAGAGCTACGACGAAAGTGACGGCCTGTGCGATCGACCGCAGTATGGGTAATCTGGTAGTGCTGGATCGTCACCTATGGCTTACCCTGACTGAGTTGAAGGACTCAGAAAAGACGGCCCTTTTGGATGTGCCCGTGGATCTATCGGGTCTCTTCGGAGCAGCGGTGGAGACGTTCACCGAGCGCTTCGCTGAAGCGCAGAAACAATCCAGGGCCATCAGCCACTTCCTGCCTAAGTGCGCCGGCATGAACCCCCCTGCGCGTTCCCGCTCATCCTCAGCACAGCGCGCGGGAAGACCGCACGCCTCATCCTCTGCTTCGGCCCGGCCTGAACAGGAGCCAACTGTGAGACCAAGACAGCCGTGGCCGAAACGCCGTCAAGGCTCGAAGCCCCAGAGACCCCGCCCCGGCAGAGACGGCAGGCCTCCAGCGCCGGATCCAAAGCCGCGTTCCTGACGCTGTCTCTCAGAGGAGGAAAACTACATCCAGCGCCGAAGACGAGCCACTGAAGAAGTCCGCTCGCTCCACTGTGTGCGTTCATCACGCTCCCCTGCCTGTTGCGGGAAGCAAGAACAGTTGTCATGTTTGTTTTTTGACTGTTCCACTATGCAGTGCAATAAAGTAAAAAAAATGCAAAACTTACCTCAATATCAGAGCGATTTTCCTCCTCTCACTCCCCTCTCTCCCACCACTCACACCCATGTGGTACTAAACTCCCCGCTCGCCAACGGCGAGTTATCCCTCACAGTGTGCAGCCCGCCTCGCCCTCTGTCACAGTTCGCAGAAGCGTGGCAGATGCTGCCAGGGGTATCGGAGTGGGTTATGAAATCAATAAAGAACGGCTACATGCTTCAGTTCTTCCGCAGACCGCCCCGTTTCAACGGCGTGTTGATGTCCACTGTACGGGAGCAGAATGCGTCAATTCTATGAGAAGAAATACACAATCTTCTCGGGAAATGTGCTGTAGAGAAAGTGCCTCTGGCAGATCGCGAGAGCGGCTTCTACAGCTGTTATTTTCTGGTGCCAAAGAAAGACGCCGGACTGTGACCAATTTTGGATTTGAGACCGTTGAACCGCGCGCTTTCGAAACGCCCGTTCAAAATGATTACTCTGAAGCAAATCCTCTCACACGTCAGAGCAAGGGACTGGTTTATTTCTGTGGATTTGAAGGATGCTTATTTTCACATTCAGGTAGCCCCCCGCCACAGGCGCTTCCTGAGGTTTGCTTTTGAAGGGATAGCGTATCAATTCACGGTCCTACCCTTTGGCTTAAGCCTGGCCCCACGTACATTTACGAAATGCATGGATGTGGCGCTTTCCCCTCTAAAGCAGAGCGGAATGCGCATCCTGAACTATCTCGACGATTGGCTAATCTTAGCCCAATCAGAGAGCGCGCTGCGCAGCGACAGACGCAGACTTTTTGCTCATCTTCAGAACTTAGGGCTGACTGTAAATATGCAAAAAAGCATCCTGGTACCGACCCAGAACATCTCCTTCCTGGGAGTAGAGCTAGATTCAATCAATATGAGAGCGCGCCTGACAAAGGAACGCGTACAAAAACTGGTCAGCTCTCTCTCAGTCTTCAAGTTAGGGCGCTCCCCTCTGCTGAAATCCTTTCAGAGGGCTCTCGGCCAGATGGCTGCCGCCTCGACAGTGTGCAAATTGGGGCTCCTGCATATGAGACCGCTCCAGCTCTGGCTAAAGAGCCGTGTGCCACAGAATGCATGGCGCGCGGGCTCTGCACGTCAAGGTGACGCACGAATGCTTGGATGCACTGACCCCTAGGCGCGATATGACTCTGTATCGCCAGGGTGTTCCTATTGGCCAAGTGATCAAGAGGAAAACTGTCACGACGGATGCATCAAGCACGGGCTGGGGAGCAGTATGCGACGGCAGGCCAGCCTTCGGGACGTGGACAGAAACTGAGAAGTTTTGGCACATAAACTGTCTGGAGCTCCGTGCTGTACACCTAGCGCTCGAGTGCTTTCTCCCAGACATCCTCCACCGTCACGTTCTCATCAGGACTGACAGTACGACAGTGGTAGCGTTTATAAATCACCAAGGCGGTGTGAGCTCGCGGCCACTGATGCGGCTAGCGAAAGACCTCCTTTTGTGGGCAGATCAACACCTCCTTTCCATCCGAGCAGTACATGTCCCCGGACGCTTGAACCACGGCGCAGACTTACTGTCGAGGGGCGGGGTGATTCATGGAGAGTGGAGATGACAGTGAATCCACTGACAGTGAATATGATTTGGAGTGTATTCGGCAGGGCGGAGGTGGACTTATTCGCATCAGCGGAGAACACTCACTGCCCGCTGTTTTATTCACTAACACAATCTCCCCTGGGAGTGGATGCTCTGGCTCACAGCTGGCCGAAAGTTTGCAAGTATGCCTTTCCTCCAGTGAAGCTCCTGCCTCAAGTGCTTTACAAAATCAGACAGGACAGAGAATCTGTTCTGTTAGTGGCACCGAAATGGCCCAACCAGCCGTGGTTCCCAGAATTGGTGGAGATGCTGATAGCCCCCCCGTGGATTATCCCGCTGAGGAGGGACCTCCTCTCTCAAGCGCAGTTTATGATATGGCACCCGAACCCAGAGTCTTGGAGCCTTCATGTCTAGCCGCTCGACGGTGCCCGCCTGTAACGGACGCGCTCCCTCAGTGCGTACTAGACACCATCTCCGAGGCTAGGGCTCCGTCCACTAGACGCCTTTATGCGCATAAATGGAGAGTTTTCACAAATTGGTGTGAGTCGCGGGGCGAAGATCCATTCGGCTGCCCGATACCAATAATTCTTGCCTTCCTCCAAGAGCAATTTGATAGTGGCCGTACGCCATCCACACTGAAAGTGTATGTGGCCGCGATAGCAGCTTTTCATGCGCTCGTCGACAATCGCACAATAGGCAAAAAATGACCTGGTCATACGATTCTTGAAGGGAGCAAGAAGACTGAACCCTCCGCGCCCCTCCACTCTGCCCACTTGGGATTTGGCGCTTGTGCTTGACGCTCTCACGGGCCCCCCGTTCGAGCCCATACAATCAGTGAGCTTGCGGGCGCTCTCTCTCAAGACAGTGCTCCTGCTTGCGCTAGCCTCTGTTAAGCGAGTTGGTGATCTGCAGGCGTTATCAATCGACGACTCGTGTATTGAGTTTGGGCCAGGTGATTGTAAACTCACTTTAAAGCCCAGGAAGGGCTATGTGCCTAAAGTGCTTTCAACTCCATTTAAAACGCAGGTCATAACACTATCCGCTTTCCGCCCCGAAACATCGGCCGAGCCGGGGATGCCTGATACACTCTTATGCCCTGTACGCGCAGTGCGCACTTACGTCGAGCGCTCCAGAGAGTTCAGACTCTCGGACCAACTATTTGTTTGCTTTGGAGGGCGAACAAAAGGCCTGCCTGTGTCCAAACAAAGACTGTCACACTGGATCGTTGACGCAATTGCTTTGGCTTATAGCTCTAAGGGCGTTGAATGTCCTATAGGAGTTCGCGCTCACTCAACCCGTGGACTCGCGTCCTCATGGGCCTGGGCAAATGGCACATCCATCTAGGATATTTGCACGGCGGCAGGTTGGTCATCACCCAGCACTTTCGCGAGGTTTTATAACCTAGATGTGTTGTCGCTTGCCTCTCATGTGTTGTCAGTGCGAACAACGCAAGCTGCGCACCCATTCACTTAGCAGTGATGAAATCCGAGCCGCTTACTTGAGTGGTTTCGACTAGGTCGTATACACCCCTGTTGTCGTGACACCAATACAGTGCTGCCCCTTATCAGCTATCAATCATTATATATAGTTCATCGTGTTTTCGCGACATGATCACTTTAATACTTACTTATTGGGCACCGGTACGGCCGTTGCATTTAACACAGAATTCTTGTAATTTACAAACTTAAACAATATATATGTGAAAGCGCCCGAGCCGCCGTCTATCACAATTTTTTCTCCGGAGTTACTCCACCCCTCGCGTAATGCGGCATTTTCTACTTGCCACGCCCCCTGGCTTGCATGGTTTCGACTAGGTCCTGTAGACCGAGCTGTGTTTATCAGGAATACTAACGTCGTTGCAGCCTCATACGGTTCTGTCGGTGAAGCTTAACATACGTAGTTGAGCCGGGATCCGTCACTGTGACACGGCGGGATTTTATATGTTCCCCATAGCAATGTAGAAATGACCGAATTGAAGGGGAACGCTCCGGTTACTCACGTAACCTTGGTTCCCTGAAATGAGGGAACGAGACATTGCTCTTATTGCCGTGTCACTCAGTTCAGGATCTTTAAACGTAAAATGCTTCAGTCAAGATTCTGAATGAATGGCATTCAAGCGCTGCCTTATATAGAGTGGGGCCCCCCTCATATTTCGCGCGCTTGAAGGCCATTGGCCAGTTTCACTGGCGTGATTCAATAAGGCTTCAGTAGTATTTGGAGAAAGGATATTCCCCATAGCAATGTCTCGTTCCCTCATTTCAGGGAACCGAGGTTACGTGAGTAACTGGAGCGTTTTCCATCTCCTTAATCAAACACACCTGATTCAGCTCATTAGTAGAGATTCCAAGATCTGAAATGGGTGTGTGAGAGAAAGGAGTAATGCAAAATGTGCAGTGTTGGGGGGGCCTCCTGGAACGTGGTTGGGAACCACTGATGTATGGGGGTTGTTTCATATGTTATATGTGCAGCATGGATGTATTGGGAATAGGAAGTGTCAGTAGTCAAGTACAACCAAGTACAAATGAAATTATTTGTAGATTATATAACTGCAACTTGGAAAACAGACCAAGCAGAAAAGGTAAGAAACAATATTTGAGAAAAGAGCATTTTAATGTAATAACCACAGACAAATATCAGAGAGTAATATGCTTTTGGTGGTAAACGTATCTTGTAATATCCCAATGAATTTTTGAAAGGTGGGACCCTGGAGAGCAGCATGGAGAACTCTTATTACTAATTTCATAGTAGTTTTGTAATGTAATTTGCATTTACGCCACTGCATGTGGGTATGGGGAGCTTTTCAGTTTGGGTAGACTAAAATCAGGGAGAAATCCACTGAACAGTCCAGACATTAACAGATCAATCATGATTTGTAAACTGCAATCATGTTGAAATGTTGGGCTGGATTTTTGTAAATGTTGTCTGTGTCTTTTTCTTTCTTTCTTTTTATGTATTTTATATATGACTTAACTGTGCTCCTGTAACAATAAATTATGTCTAAATTATATCTGGATGTCTGTGTTCGGGTCTGTGGGATCCGTTTTCACTTTTTGTCAAAAGAAAAATGATATGAAGAATTATTTTTTAAAACTCATACTCTGTCAGCGTGCGTCGTGTGCGGGAAGGAGGAGTAGGACGAGGAGATCTGGAACTTGCACGTTTATTAATATAATCCACACAAGGAACATAAACGAACAGGAACAGCAGGGAATCCAGCAGGGAATCTCTCATTCCCACGCAAGGTTGTAGTGCTTTAAAAACCCCAAAATGCAGCGGGTCCACCAGACTCACGAACACTGGCTGAGTAACAAAAATAAACACCATACAAGGGTTAAAGCACTACAACCTTGTGTGGGAATGAGAGAGGCAGAAGCACACCACTTACACTTGCACTCACACTTTTACAGACTCTGTCTCTCACATATATTCACACATACACATACTACTAGCAGGCCCAGTTGATAGGGGGACGGAGTGAAGTTACACAGGACCTAAAATTTCTACTCTTTTAATAGGCCCGAACATCCTGTATGTAACATAAGTGTGTAGGGGGATGTACAGTGTGTGGTCATTGAAAATTTGTTCTGATTAATGTTCTTCAAAGAAAATGAGTATGAGCTTGAAAAAAATAATTCTGTGTATCATTTTTCTTTTGACAAAAAGTGAAAACGGGTCCCATAGACCCGGACCCCATACAAGGGTTAAACTGCATTTAATAACTATTTAAGTCCACTATATGGAGAACATTCCTGATTTTTTTATCTCAAGAAACATAATGTCTTATCGACTGAGGAAAGAAAGAAAGACATAAACATCTTGGATGACAAAAGGGTGATTACATTGTTTACAAAGTGAACATGCAAAGGTGGTCAAACGCCCATTAAAAAAAAGGTAAAACAGCAATGTAGGACGATTTTGAAGGCAGAGGAGAAAATCCTTCTATAGTTGATGCACATTCAAATAAGACTTTCAAGAAACAAGCAGGTGAGCCCAGAATAAACGCAACGCCTCGTACATTAGCGTTTTCCCATAAAGAATAATCTCTACAGCTCTTTTATATCATTTTCTTTTGTTTATATTGGTTTTCTACAGGAGGAAATGTCTAACGCATGACGTTCTGGGCACGTCTGCTTGCCTATACAGAGTTGGTCCTTTTAATATCACCTAATGCCTTTCTTATGGCGCGTTCATATCTGCTGGTATATCGTTTGACAACAGTAAGGTTTAAACTGAATTTGGTCTTTATCATCAGTCTGTTTTGCCACATTAAGCGTTTACTGGGCAAGTATAAAAGTGAAACTTTGCGCATTGTGTTCATGGCCATATGCTTGCCTTGAAGTACATTAAACTATATTACAAATTTGATCGTTTAATGGCACTTAATGTATCTTAATGCATTAAGCCATATGAAGTCTTAATGGTTTTCTACGGGAGGAAAAAGCTTAACGAGAGACTTTGCGCATTGCGTTCATATTCTGCTGTTCTGTGGCCATGGATTTGCGGGTCTTGTTTTTATCTCCTACAGATGACTTGCAGGACCCTGTACGTTATGCTATTCAATTAGTTTTAATCGTTTAACCACCACAGCATCTTGTATCCATTGGCAACACGCACCATTTGTGTGGATTGCAAGTGAAGTCGCAGGTAGCTGAGAGTGCAAGTGGCGATTGTGATTGACATTGTAATTTAGTTTATTTTTTCTTGTCTTCACCGCCTGGCTACTGTTGTAAAATGTTGCAAGATTCAATTAAAAAAATAAATAAATAAATAAAATAAAGTAAAAATAAGACAGACTGCAAGTGACATCACTTCCGAAAGTGTAGGCGTCTGAGAGTGCAGGTGCATGTCTGCAGCCAGATGCAGCCAAATGCAATCATGTTAAAATGTGCTGGATTTTTGTAAATGTTGTTGTCTGTGTCTTTTTCTTTCTTTCTTTTTTTGTATTTTATATATGACTTGATTGTGCTCCTGTAACAGGTAAATTTCCTCCTTGTAGGATAAATAAGATGTATTTAATATAACTCTACTTCCTGAACCCAAAGGAACAATGACAGGGATAAATTATGTCTCAATGTTAATGTTTGTACCCACCTTCAGACTTTATATGAAATATGTTCCCACTTCAAATGAACAAATATCTTTGCATTATTTGAACATTAAAGATATCCGGATATGGTGATATGCTGATATGGTGATATCCTTGGATATGCTGACCCAGAGGTTGTTGTTAACAAAAAGTCAAACCATGACAGATGCTATCAAATGTACACGCAACAAATATTTAGTAGAGAAAATGCCAAGATTCAAAATGCAGTAACCAACTTTTTATTAACATATTAAAAGCCATTACAAGTCCAAACAGTATATGCTATACAGTACCAATATCCTCTCTCCTTACCTTTTTTTTTTTTTTTTAGATATCCAAGTAATCGCTTAAGAATGTTAGAAAGAAGGTATTTAACTGAGGCATTTGTTTATCCATAGAGTTAACCAGTCCTGATTTTTTCATTACTTTGCAGGTGGCAGCGGGACTTCAGTTGGAGGGTTTGGCTCATCGTCGATCTTTAAATCACGGCAGAACAACACAGATTCTTGACCAAGACCCAGTTTGTACTGCCACAGATATAAACGCTCATTTGGTTTCAGCTCAACTGTGAGATTTTCTTCCACTTCAGTTGCTTCATTCCAGCTTTCGTTTTCGGTGCTGACATGTGAGCCTCCATATTCAGTTGATAAAGAGAACTGGCACTTTGCAATTAACCCCAAGAGGTCTTTGGATTCAGCTGAGGTTGTCATGGCTATCTTCCAGTTGTGTGAGATCTGGGTCATCTTCTCCTTATTGTATCCAACCCTTTTAATGATTTTCTTTTGCCATGTCACTGGTGTGTTGCTGTCATTAGTTATGGTTTTAATGTTCTCCCAAATGCCAAAGGCTGGGCCTTTAGTCATTGACAGCCCTCCGGGAAGGAAGTTAAGGATATCGGGATGAACAGAATAGACAGCAGTGCACTCGTCTTTGTTGAAGTTGGTCCCTTTGTAGTACTCAACTCCCCACTCTGAGACGGGCTTAAGGAAGTAGTAGTGGTTTGGCAGGCCCCAGTAATACAGACCATCTCTGCAGTTGGGATGCAGCGGGTATTCTACAGCATCCGAATCTCGATTAATGTTTGTTGTTCTTCGGTAAGTACCCTTTCTTTGGAAGATGATGTAAAACTTGCCAAAGGCCCCGAGGTAGTGATCTCCACCCTGGCAGTTGGGATGAAGGCTGTAAACTGCACCATCGCTGTCTGTCGTCAGGTTGCTGACTCTGCGGTATGACTTGCCTTTGATGATGTAAAAGTAGCCATCTCCACTACCGAAGTAATGGTCTCCATTTTGGCAGGCAGGGTGCAAACTCAAAATAGTTATGTCTAAAGCTTTATTAAAATTACTTGACTGCATATAGCAGCCGAGATCAGAGCGGATTATATAATAGTAGTCGTTCACACCGCAGAAGTCAGTACCTTTGGTTTTGTTCTTAGGAATAATTCCCTTCATCGTGCCTGAACCTGCAATACAGAATAAGCCAAGCGTTTAATCTCCATCTCTAATGGAATGCTGTCATTCTACTTGTACTATAGAGCGAGCTGACTGACTACACTACCAAAACATTGTGCCTTTATTTACCAAAGAGGAAAAAAGAAGGTTAACCTTTGCTATAATCCTGAGCTTTTATTTTAGTATGATTAATACTTTTGCAGAAAACTCTAATAAGTAATGTTTTGGTATGAGGTATATCATTTATATTTCTCCAAACAAATTCATGGCTTATGTATATTTGTTTTGTCGTGACTAGGTAAAGCTGTGCTGACGTGAATCTACTGAAGACTACAACAGTCTTGGGACTTGAACCTGCATTCTTTGAAGTAAAAGATCAGGGCTGCGTTTCCCAAAAGCATTGAAAGCCTAAGTTGATCATAGCTTCATTGGTGGCAATGGGTCTATGATGTACTTGGGCTTACGATGCTGTTGGAAATCGTGGCCCAGGTCCTTAAACAATATGCTGTCTGATACAAAACCATTGTGGCATTATCAATTGCACAATGCACAGTTAACTGGATTTCATTTGCAACTACATAAACCTTTACACTCTTACTCATAAAATTATTAGCCACTGGCTGAAACATCACTAAAGTGCACTTGTCCTGCTTTATCACTTTTGCAGTTGAAAAGTGTTAGACAGGTTAAGCAGGTCAGGGGTGTTTTCCTCTGTGACTCTACCTCTAGCTGAGCTACAGAATGTATGCACATTGGTACAGTGAAACAACTATTCCTGCCAGTGGATATGGCAAGCTGTTTTTGATTAAACTATGAGCCTGGAAAACAACTGATGACAAAGAAAACTGGAAGACATCTAGAAAACTAGACTAAAAAATTGGGTTTGCTAAGTCATTATCAGAAGCATAATGACTGGTTCTAATGCAGCCTCCAAATTTAATTGCTTTTAATAGCCTAGTCTGAATATTCTTCAAAGGGGCTAGCCTTTTTGCCACATCTTATAGCCTACTTCTACAAGAAAAGCTTTGTTATGACAAATGAAGAGGTAACCTGTTCGGTTACACTTTATTTTGATAGTCCACTTTAGACATTCTACTAACTATAAGTAACTTTGCAACTACATGTCAACTAATTCTCATTAATTTGCAACTACATGTCTACTAACTCTCAGAGCAAACTGTTAGGTTAGGTTTAGGGTTAGTAGAATAAGCTGACATATACTTGCAAAGTTTACAAGAGTGTTAGAAGATATTAAGCAGACAGTCTACCAATACTCTAATGGCTAGTTGACATGCAGTTGCAAAGTGGACTATCAAAATAAAGTGATATCAAATGTTTTCTCACAACAGTAATATGCTAAAATAAAAGATGCACATCTGTTTATGAGAATGCAACAACATTTCTAGAAATAGCTTGAGGTCTAAATTACATTGTATATTTTGTATATTTTTAACAGCTGTCCTTCTTATAAAGGTATTCAACAAACATACAAACTATATAAGCCCACAAGTGCACACTTACTTGGAAAACTGTAGACAGCAGAACTAGTTCTAAAGAGCAGCTCTTCTCCTGTCAATCTTGAGAGCTACCAGTCTGCCAAACTCTTTTAAAGCTTCAAAGAGGGCTGGCAAAACACACCCACAGGCTTTAAGGTAGACTAAGTATGGGTCTCTGCCGGAAAGTAATTGGAGTTACCAGATCAGTGGGCGAGGCCAAAACAGCGGGGTGTTTTCAACCATGATACCTGATTGGCTGTTTAGAGGTGGGGTCAGGTAAGGGGCGTCATTTTCAGTGCATGATTTAGAAACACCCACCACTTTGAAAACACCCACAAAGTTAGAAATGCCCACATTTTTAATCTCTGCAGAGACCTCGTTCTCATCAAAAGGTGTTTACCCCAATAAATCCAGGGTTCTCTATTTGTGCAGCTTTCTGTTGTTTGTGAGTGGAGACTGAGGGAGAAAAATGATTATAGCTCATATACTATTTGTAAAAGGATCTGATTCAAATGTGAATTCCAAGATCAAAGTGCCACAATATTTTATTATTGAGGTTCTCCACTCGAGATCCTCTTTCCTGCAGAGTTTCGCTCCACCCCCAATCAGACACCCCAAAGCTGAGCCAAATCCATGCCTTATCTAGTCGAGACCCACTACAGAATCTTAATATATGATATTGTTACACTGAATATGTCTGACTGTATATTACAGCACTTGCCATTATTAATTTTGTTAAATGCTTTTTGGTCATGTCGTATGTGAAAACAATCATGCCAATAAAGTATATTTTTATTTATATTAAAATAAAAAAATAAATAAAAAAAATCAGTCATAAAATCTACAAACCATAAGTAACTGTAGAATTAAAAACATATTGCATTAAAAGTGTTTTATTTTATTTATTTATTTTTTTTTTTTTTTACAATAAATCAGCAAAGTCTCAGTCAACATAAGTATTTGTTTGGAACATTTACTTTTACAAAAACTAACATACACAAGAATAATCGAGTGTAATCAAAATAGTTTATTTACTGGAGAAATGTCAAAAAGCAGTACCAAAGTAGTCCATTCACAGTACTCTCTGGTGGTTAAAAAATAGTTTTGTGAGAGGTACAGAGAAAAATTTGAGTTGAAAATCCTATCCTGATCTTCATCACTGTCATCATGCTTTTTGTTACCAAACTTTCATTTCAAAACAATATTTTGAACATCTCTACAACATAATTTTTGTGGTTGCAGACCTTGCCGTTTTTCTTGTTTCGCTGCCTGTGTCTTGCATTTTTCAAAACAAAATGCATTAAGTGTAAATAGCTGGGGTGAGAGCCTGGCTGATCCGTGACACAGAGGACAAAGAAGTAGTACAGTAGACCTTAAAGGATTAGATAACTGCAAAACAATAATATACAGATAATTTACTCACCCAAGATGTTTATGTCTTTCTTTCTTAAGCCGTACAGAAATTATGTTTTTTTTAAGGAAAACATTCCAGGATTTTTCAGCATATAGTGGACTTTAATAGTGCCTGTGAGTTTGAACTTTCAAAATGCATTTTCATAAATAAATTAATATTTGTACACATTTTAATCACAAATGCTCATCTCATCTCTGCATTGCCATGCATACTGTGTGCACTCCTATTCAAGACAGATAGGGTTGTCAAAAAACTCCCATTTCATTTTCTCCTCCAACTTCAAAAACGTCCTGTACGCTGCAGAAGTACCGTCCCAGTGTTGACAAAGTGAACATACAAAGGCAGTCAAACGCCCATAAAAAAAAGGTAAAACAGCAATGTAGGACGATTTTGAAGGCAGAGGAGAAAATGTGATCCCCCTATAGTTGATGCACATTCAAATAAGATTTTCAAGAAGAAAGAACCTGAGGAAAATAAATGCAGAACATGTTCACATCGAACACTATTAACACAACTATATGCATGAAACCATTCAGAAAAATGTAGGCACAGATAGGTTTACCCTGGTTAACTAGCACCATACTTGAACTTAGTTTGTTGTAGAGCTGAACGAAAGTAAAAAAAGACACCTTACAAGTGTCTTTTGAAATATTACGTGAGTCACTCAGTAGATACCAAAAATCAGTCAAAGCTGCAAAATCTCAGTACTCTGATATTATAGCACAAAAATGCCATAAACCTAAAATGCTTTTTATTAAACGTTTTTCCGCAGATGAAATTGTTGATATAAGACTAAATACTGTCTTAATTTCGGAATATTAAGTAGCTTAAGCCCACCACATGTGTGCATGACATTGTTCTGACCCGTTTTCTGCTGCAGGTCTTTGATGATGTTGGGCCTAGCATTTTAGTTATAATAAACAAGTTCCTTCTCACAGGAACTACACGATTTGTATAATGAAAAGCGATATACAAATAAACTTGAATTGAATTGAATTAACAAGGATTTGGTACAATTACAATCCATTATAATGCTCTTCTCAGCCAATGTGCAAAGTTCTGTAACCCACATTCACACAGGTGGATTGGACTGTAAGTCCATTAATTTATTGGCTACTAAGCCATGCAGCCAAAAAGTTTTTTTTTTTTTTTTTCAAATTTATTCTTGATACTGTGTACGTGTCGGTATATTCCCATGCGAAGAGAGTTTTTAGTTTGTCCAGCGTACTGTACTTGTTAACTTATTAAATATTTATTGTTTCTTGGGGAAGAGACATCCAATCTTGTAAAGCTGTCTAGCAGATCTTTTAGTAGCTTGTTTTCTAATGTTTAGAGTTAAATTACATTTAAGGTTCCAACATATTTGCACAGATCCAGACCAATTATTTCAGGCAACTAACGCTCTTTTCAAGGCACTCAGAACATACCAGATTAACTATTCCTTGACCCAGTGGAATCTACACAATGGTGACAAACAGCATATTCAGCATACAATATGCAATAATAGCATACAATATGCTGTTTGTCACCATTGACAGAGGATCAGCCAGCAGATTTAACTTAGCTCTACCTCCTGCAGAGGTGGGACCAAGTCATTCCTTTCAAGTCACAAGCAAGTTTAAAGTACATTATCTATAAATTGTTTTTGAGGACCATTATGCACATAATGCATGCACAGACCCTGCAAATGAAATGCATGAAGCAGCTCTGGTCCATCCATGCAGTGCGTGCATAATAGTCCCGAGGGCAGGCTGTACCGGTGGTCAATAAGAATGAGTAAAGCACAAATCCCAGCAAATGGGATGTCCCCCGAATGTTGTGAACGTCTGCTTAGGTCCACAACGTTTACTGGTGGATGTTTTAGAGACATTTATTTTTACTATACTATAAATAATAGATTTGATTTAAGCAAAATGAAGTTAACGTTAAAAATAAAAAAAGCACCCTCTATAATGCATTTGTATGCTTTAAAATGGGAGTGTTTGTGAGGTGGTGCTGTGACATTCGTATCAACCTGGCTACTTGCTCCGTGTCAGATGTTCTGCGTTTCCTGCAGTAGAGGCAGGATAGTAGATGTCTACCATCAACACTGAAAGTCTATGTGGCCGTTATTGCTTCGTTTCCTTCCCTGCTGGGCGGGCAATTGATCGGAAGGCATGTGCTGGTGGTGAGATTTCTTAGGGGGGGGCAAAGAGATTGCATCCCCCACGTCCGCCTTCAGTCTCGCCCTGGGACTTAGAAGTAGTGCTAAGAGCTCTTTCACAGCCACCATTTAAGCCTTTAGCATAATTTTCATTTCTGGAAAAGAAAATAGGACTACCTTCTGTAATTAAACATGCAACCAAATCACGAGTCTGTTTTTAGCCATTAGTTTATCATTTAAACATCAAAAACATGATTCCCTTCAATTGAACGTAGGCTACAATTAGACCCTGTATTTCCCATGTATGAATAAAATATGGTTGAATCTCAGGAGCTCTAAAAGAATGTTATAGAGTGATGAATGCAGCCAAGGAAAACATGAAGAATGGAAAATAAGCCAATCCCTTTATGCCAAGTCATTTCACTCAGCGACCATCTTTGAAGTGTCTCTTTTGGGCAGGCAAGTGCAGCTCCTATATCTTTGAATGGGGAAACATCAAATTCTCCAAAACTGTTCACCAGGCTTATGATTAAATTTGGCATTTGAAATCACCAATAAAATATGACAACAACTGCCTAATAAATATTGTTAAATATTGCTAAATCAAAATTGTTCGCAGTCTTCACAAATCTTTTTTCAATGGACAAACAATAGTCCTAGACATATAAAATCATAACACTACTGAATGTTTTCATTTTGTTGTTTTAGGTTAGAAGGCAATGGAAAGAATTGCCACCGGACTAAACCCACAGCTGACAACCCCACACACACTCAGAAAGAGCACAGCAACTTTAGAATTGTTCAGTAAAAATAAATGTATTTTGTTCCATACAACGTGTCTGTTGTCTTTGATTAGCCTAAAAGTAAAATAAAATGACATTCCAAAAATTTAAAGCAGAAGTCCTTCAAACGTCCCAAATGGCCACTACATCCTTGGAGAGAGAGAATTGGGTGGGATTGGAGGGATCAATCCCCTTCTTCCCTGACGTACACGAGCAGCTTGTAAAAACGTGGTCTGCGCCCCAATCGGCGAACATCCACTCTGCCACACAGGCCATCTTTTCCCACGTGGATAGGGCGGAGGCCCATGGGTACGTGCACTATTCCCCCATCAAGGATAACATTGCTGCACACTTGTGCCCTGCAGCAGCCAAGACCCTAGGTTTGGATATCAGTCTCCCCTCAAAGCCGTGCAGGACCACTGCCCACCTCGTTAATAAAGCATATTTATCTGATGGCGAGGTGGCTTTTCCTCCTCATTCAATCAATGTGGTGCCGCTCGCCACACCTCAGTGCAGTGTAGAGCTGCCACCCACTCAGGATATAGCCGCGCAGCACTCGCTGGCGCATCCAACGACCAAGCCGCTAAAGCCAATATGTCATTCCTGAGCGCGTGGGAAACTATCCCGGGAATCTCGCGCTGGTCCATGATAGAGCGTGGGTATACCCTTCAATTCAGATGCAGATGACCATGCTTCAGTGTTGTGGTGCAGTCTCTAAAATTCCCCCGAAATGCCCCGGTTCTGAGACAAGAGGTTTGCAGCCTGCTCAAAAAAAGAGCGATAGAACAAGTTCCTCCGAACAAGCTGGAGAGTGGTTTTTACAGATGCTATATTGTGGTACCCAAAAGAGATGAGGGACTCCTTGCAAGCGTCCGTTCAGGATGATAACGCTGAAACAGATCCTGGCACGGATTCACCCCGGGGACTGGTTTGTGTCCGTGGACTTAAAGGATGCATACTTTCACATTCGGATAGCTCCGCATCACAGGCACTTTCTGAGGTCTGCTTTCGAGGGCACAGCATACCATTACTCTGTTCTTCTGTTCGGGCTGGCTTTGGCCCCACACACTTTTTCGAAGTGCATGGATGCAGCCCTTTCCCCCGTCAGAGCAAACGAGATGCACATTCTCAACTATCTGGATGATTGGCTGATTTTAGCATCCATTGGTATGAAGGAGCTATCTTTCAATTCAATTCAATTCAAATTCATTTGTATAGCGCTTTTCACGATACATATCAGCAAAATAAAGTTTTTACAATATATTTAGTAGTAGCTTACTAGTGGTGACTATGTCAAGTTGATGTACATATGGCAGAGATGTATGGTAAACATCAATTAATGACATCATAAAACAGACAAACACCACTATAAATTAGTAGCAAAATTCAGTAGTGCTGCATGTTGTTTAAGGGTTGGCATCATCTGAAGTCCACTTAGGGGCTGGCATCATCTCAAGTGTTCTGGATCCAGACATGTCTATTTGATTTGTTACCATCTTCATGTTGTGATGCTGATTACACGATCATATTCTATGCTGTTGTTGCTCTGCCCTGTTCTCAGCACAGCCTACGTTATTATTGACCAAATATGCAAATTTAGTAGACCTGGGTTTTAGATGCTCTTTGGCTTATCTCCACCTACTAGCTGAGAGCCCGCCTACCAAGCGTCACTATTGGTTATAGGAATCGTGTGTTCTGTCTCATTGAGTGTGTAACTTGTACAGTCTGCTTGTAGGCTCTCTCACGGCAGGATTGAATATTGTTCCCCATAGCAGTAGTGCCGTGGTGTCTCGAGGAACTGAGTCTTCGGTTACTGTCATAACCTCGGTTCCCTGAGAGTGGGAATGAGACACCGCAATGGTCACGAGCAGCAAGCAGTGTCAATTGGCCAGTCAATGAGACTGGCGTGAGCCAATAAAACTTCAGGAAGGGTTAGAAGGGAAGGTTTGGATGAAGGTTGCCGTAAAAATTATCGTCATGTCTCTAAGCCAGGGGTGTCAAACTCTGGTCCTGGAGGGCCGCAGCCCTGCAGAGTTTAGATGCAACCCTAATTAAACACACCTGATCCAACTAATCAAGTCCTTCAGGCTTAATTGAAAACTGCATAGTATGTGTGTTGGAGCAAGGTTGGAACAAAACTCTGCAGGGCTGCAGCCCTCCAGGAACTGAGTTTGACACCCGTGCTCTAAGCTATCATTTTTGTCAAATCTTTTAGAAGTTGTGCAGTTACAATTGATCTTGTTTTTAGATGCAGCTAACTAATTGGATCCTTTTCAATCCGGTTTCACTGTTTATCATACTACAGAATCTGCCTTACTAGAAGGGTTTTGATACCATATGTCATAATATCTTATTTGACGCATTTAATCAGTATCAGGGGTACTGCATTACAACAGTTCAGCTTATATTTTAAAGTCTTTTTCTATTGAGTTACGTTACTTCTATTTATCTTCTGCTCCTATAATTAGTGGAGTACCTCAGGGCTCTATTCTGGGCCCACTTCTTTTTAAATTATATATGAATCTTCTGGGGATATTATTAGGAAGCACAGTGTTTAATTTCTATGCTGACGAAACACAGATGTACCTACCGTTGAAAGCTGGTGATTCCATTCAACCATTGTTGGAATGTCTCTGGGACACTAAAAAATTGGTTATCAAATAAGTTTTAACAAAATAACAAAGGCCAAGAGTGCTGCACTGGTCTCTTCAGTAAATCAGCAGTGCTCTTTGGACATAGAGGTAAATTTCAACTGAAAAACGAAATATTCCAAGGCACTCATGTAGAAAAAAAAGCCTTTAATGGACTGGGCTAAATCATTAAAACAATTAAAAGTGTAGATCTACGTTTTGGCATACACAGCCTTCTTCAGGACACGTATCAAGTAAGTTTCTTTAACTTAATGAGGACAAATCAGAAATAATTGTTTTTGGTCCCCCAAAATTGAGGAGTGGTCTCAAGTATCTGGGCAACCTTTTTCCCCTTAGCTTCCTCCCAGGTTAGGAATCTTGCCCCCCGGTTTCACAGGCGCCTAGTCCCACACTAATTCTGAGCTGTTTCAACTGTAAGAAACTTGCACTGACTTATCTTCAAATATATTAGTGCCTTTATTTTGTCTCAAGATGGACCCCAGTAAATGTTTTTTTTTTTTTCCAAGGCACATTTATAAAAATTATTTAAATGTCCTAATTAAACTATGGCCTAATCCTGGCTTAGTTCTAAACCCTGTCTGTGAAACCAGGCTTTGGTGTTATCCTGGACCCAGAATTTTGTTTACCCAAACAAATCAATTCTGTTGTTAAGAATAGATTTCATCAATTGCAGATTATTTCCAAACTTGGAGAAGGTTATTTATGCTTTTGTTATCTCATTACTAGATTATTGTAATTCATTGTATTGGAGTCTTCCTCAGTCATCGCTTGCACACCTCCAGATGGTATAAAATGCAGCTGCAAGTCTGATGGGCAGGGCAGAGAAATATGACAATGCCACCCCAATTTTATCTGCATTTCATTGGCTCCAAGACCATTTTAGAATTCAGTTTAAAATCTTTTTTTTAAAAACTCAAGGTCCATTCTATCTGAAAAACCTTCTTGCTCATTTGTCATCTATGACTTTTAAAATTTTCTGAAAGGGCTCATGATTTAAAAACATTACCAGTACATTCTCTCACTAAGATGAATCAGAAAACACAGTGTAATATTCTTTATTTCATTTCAACTTGTCCATTTTTTATATTATCCTTCAGTTACACTGTGTGGCATTTCAGATTTGGATTTGAATCAGATTTGGCCCAGTCTATCCAGTATGTACTCTCATGTGAACTTTGAGGTTACATTTATGACTACAGTTGTCTCCTGAATGAGTCCTTGTGTGGTAATTAAGGCTTACTTTACGTGTAAAACTTTTTCCACACTGACCACATATGAACGGTTTGTCTCCAGTGTGAATGGTCATGTGATATCTATGGCTTAGTTCTGTTGTGAAGCTCTTTCCACATTGATCACACGTGAACAGCTTCTCTCCTGTGTGACTTCTCATGTGGTAATTAAAGGTGTTTTTATGGGTAAAACTCTTCCCACACTGAGTGCAAGTGTAAGGCTTCTCTCCAGAGTGAATTCTCATGTGGACTTCAAGGACGTCTTTTCGAATGAAACTCTTTCCACACTGATTACATATAAAATGTCTCTCTCCAGTGTGAATCTTCATGTGGACTTCAAGGTTTTGTTTTTGAAAGAAATTCTTTCCACACTGTTGGCAGGTGAAGGAGCTCTCTCCACTGTGAGTTCTCATGTGGGAATTAAGATTGCCTTTATGTGCAAAACCCTGTCCACACTGAGAGCAAGTGTAAGGCTTTTCTCCAGTGTGAGTTCTCATGTGGACTGTAAAGATTCTTCTTTGAGTGAAACTCTTTCCACACTGTTGGCAGGTGTAAGGTTTCTCTCCAGTGTGAACTCTCATGTGAAGTTTAAGGGTTTCTTTGAGAGTGAAACTTATTCCACACTGTTGGCAGGTGTAAGGTTTCTCTCCAGTGTGAATCTCATGTGGACCTTAAGGTTTCCATTTGAACAAAGGTCTTTCCACACTGTTGACAGGTGTAAGGCTTCTCTCCAGTGTGAATTCTCATGTGAAGTTTAAGGGTTTCTTTGAGAGTGAAACTTATTCCACACTGTTGGCAGGTGTAAGGTTTCTCTCCAGTGTGAATCCTCATGTGGACCTCAAGGTTTCCTTTTCGATTGAAACTCTTTCCACACTGATTACAGATAAAAGGTCTCTCTCCAGCATGTATCATCATGTGGACTTCAAGGTTTTGTTTTTGGGCAAAATTCTTTCCACACTGTTGGCAGGTGAACAAGCTCTCTCCACTGTGAATTCTCATATGGGAATTAAGGTTGTTTTTCTGTGTAAAACACTGTCCACATTGAGAGCAAGTATAAGGTTTTTCTCCAGTGTGAATTCTCATGTGGACTGCAAGGATTCTTTTTCGAGCAAAACTCTTTCCACACTGTTGGCAGGTGTAAGGCTTCTCTCCAGTGTGAACTCTTATATGAAATTTAAGGCTTTCTTTTCGACTGAAACTCTTTCCACACTGATGGCAGGTAAATAAATCCTTACATTCAATCTTTTGGACTCTTTTTCGTGAGAAGCACTTTTTAGCCTGTGTGGATTTTTCTCCAATTTTGAAATCATGATCTTTCTCATTCTGCTCTTTCTCTTCTATATCCTTCAACTCTTGACTCTCCTCAATCAGATCTAAAGTGAAAAAACAAAAACAAATACAAAAGCAGTTTAATGGCAGAAAGAAACAGACACTAAAACCAAGATAAGGCATGAAAATCTACTGAAAACATGCATTTTCTGCAATCCTAGAAACTCTTTGCTTTCAAACTTTCAACCTGGCAATTATCAAATGCTTTGCCAAAGGAGAGCTGGTTTATTTTCCAGCATCAATTCCAGCACAACATTCTTTTGGTCAGTATGATGTAGCATATCGGAGCGAATCAGACAATTTTAGATTCGTTCAGAACATTGTTGAAACACGAGGAACCGAAATTCCACAAATTCCCCTTTTCCACCAAGGCAGTTCGAGTGCTGGTTTGGAGCCAGAGCCTACTTTCACAGAACCAGGAAAAGAGGTTTGTAAGTAGCACCAAAATATTTCTGGTCTAGAAGTAAGAACCGCTTGCTACAGGGGCTGGTGGCAGGGTTACCGTGACCAACAAGATGAACAGAAACTTGAACGGGCTTTGTTTCGAAAGAGCAGCTAAACACAAACATGTTTGGATGCTAATGTAGGTTTGCAAAGTCATTGTTAATATTAGGCTTGTTCGGGATGTGTCAGCGCTGCGCGGACTGGTCGGCGTGTGATGACGAAGTAAAGCTGGAGAGATTTAAAAGCTTAAAGACTTGTCTGCTCTCCAATCACTCTCGCGGTGCTTTGGTGTCGTGCACTGGTTGGTCGGTGCGGCGCCACCGCATCTCAAACAAGTCTGGCTCTGTGGTGACTCTCTAGCCCGTGGAAAAGCAAGTCGGTTCTTAGAAGGCTCATCAGTCGAACCAACTCAGAACTGGGAATAGCACTAGCTCTGAACAAGCACCCAGTGCCTGCTGGTGGAAAAAGGGCAAATGAGGCCAAGGACAACATGGATGATCATAAATCAGATAACAGCACCAGCTAGCCTGAAGTCAGCCTAGCCAACCAACTCCTTCACACGCTTTGAACAACTTGCAGCACTAAAGCAAAATAACTCTTATTGATAATTCCAACTCAGGAACAAGATTGTCAAATTTGGGTCAAGTACACCAAGATTAATAACTGAAGAGACCCCTTACGACCTGAGACCTTTCCATTATGGGTTTGAGCAGAGGTTTTGTCAGTGCCAAGGTCCTTTCTCCCAGCTCTACTCTTCACAGAAAGCAGATCTGTTAGCAATTTGGTGAGCAGAAATTTTGTTGAGAAATTCCTTGATCAGACTGAAATTTTTTTAATTACCTGAAGTCTCCATTAACACACCAATACCATGTAACCAATATTCTTAACGTTGAGAGGAATGGACTCTCAAAATTGTGACGTTTTAGATATGTCGATTACAAAAGTTGTTGGAAAATGACAGTGTTTCCATTAATCGACGTTATGCAACTAAAACTTACATTTTTCCTCTTGCGATAAGTCATGGCAATGGATTTTGGTAGGTTTATGCATTCACCACACTAGCCATCAATTTTAAATTGTAGGAGATGTAGGGATCTATCTTCAAAGAAGCAGCACTGAGAGAAACTGAAATGAGCCCGGGCACACCTGGTAAAAACACAAACACTGACTAGAGTAGCCGTGATCAGCTCCGTAGACATGTGCAGTGTAAATAAGGGGTTACCCAAGCCTTAATGGCAAGGAAAGCCCCTTATTCAAGCAACTTACGAGGTGTTTTTTTTTCGTTACGACCCTTTATGGGTTGTTAAATGTCTAGGGACGGAGAAGGGAAACATCAGACCAATTCGGACCATTGCCAACCTTACACTCCATGTGTGAATGAGAGTAACCAAAACTGGAGTCAAAATCATGCAAACTTGTTTTATTGTTAAACACTGTGACACTTATTTACACTCACAAAATAAATACATATGTGAAAATAAAGAAATTATTATTTTAAAAATAGAAAAAAGAAATCTGTTCTCAAAGAAAACTAAACACACCATCCGCTTTACAATGTTGGTGAACTGGGGAGAATGAAGGTAACCTGGATTGTGCCAAAGAAAAAGTAAACAACAAAACCAAAAGAAGTCTTACTTACTCATGTTGGCCTAATCCTAAACTAAAGAAAACTGAAAAGGAAAAAACTTTTTCCAAGATGTCGTAACTCACCTACACTAACCAAACAGAAAATACAGAAGGTGGCACAAATCCCTAGCCTAGTGTGTCTAAACAACAACGTCAACCTAAATGTGCACCACGTATGTCACGTGACAACTTACCTATGCCTTCACCTCCATCCAGTTAACAACACAGTTCTCTTATAAAACTAAGCTGTATTTATTGAAAACTATATAAATGACTTTTTGCCTTACAGGCCGGAATTCGACGAATGAGTTTACAACAGTGCAGTCATATTCTGGAGATTTGTCTGGCCCGGGACCCCAGTCAGATGTTTGACATTATGCATCTCACAGCTTCAGATGCTCCTCCAGCTGGCCCTCCTCTCTCTGGACAGCCTAGTTGGTGTGCCTGCACTAACAGCAGAGAGATGTCATCTGACTTAGAACGCAAGTGTTGTGGGCAACAACAGCAGCACGGCATCTCCAGACTTCCCCATATGGAGGCCTATATTTTACAAGAGGGGGTACTACGCTTAGCCAGACAGATATGGACTGATATGCGAGTGTAACGGAGGCCAGCTTGTAGGTGCTGTGGAGGTAAACCTCACTCCCCTGATCTCAAGAGGTGCACTAGCGACTGACTGTCTTTAGCCTCCTTGTTAGTGCGCCCACCTCCCATGCTGGAGACCTGGATCCGCTCAGAGCAAGTAGGAACGGGGAGAGGGGTTACACAAGCTGTTTCTGATGCTGGAGGATGGGGAAAGCAACAGGCAGTTCCGTTATGCTGCTTACGTCAATTTGTTTCTTGTGTAATACCAGGGGAGGCACCTCAGGAAGCAAAGTCCACAAGGGAGGTAGATTCTTGTATTTCCAGCTGTTGCTTATGGACAATTCAAGATATTTATTTACCAGAACCTTTCCACACCATGAGATTTCTTTATAAGTCAAGTTTAAGGAGACAAGAGAGCAAATTACATCAATACTAGAGGGACAAGAACATACAAACCAATAGCTAAAAAGTAACATACATTACATTAAAGGGGTATATACAGAATGAACATAAACGTCCATGACGGAGATTTACAATTTACAGACTGAGAGCTGAAAAATAATACTCAAGAAAAAGTTTGCGGAGGATCTTGATGGATGTTTGGGGAAAGGAAACATTCCACAATCTGGGAGCCACAACACTGAAAGCCCTAGCTCCCATAGCCAACAGACAAAACTTAGGGGAGACTAACAATCCTTCACTAGAAGATCATAAGGAGCGTGATGGAACATAGGGGAGAAGTAGGTCAGATAAAAATGTGGGACCAAGGTTATGGAGAGCTTCATAGGTGAGAATTAATATCTTGAAGTTAATGCACAAAGAAACCGGAAGCCAGTGAAGGTGATACAGGATTGGGGTAATGTGATCGTTCTTACTTTTGTGGGTAATCAAATGAGCAGCGGAATTTTGAACATATTATAGTCTTTTGATATTTTTAGCTGACAGGCCATAAAGTGAATTACAGTAATCAAGTTGACATGTGACAAAGGCATGAATAACAGTTTCAGCATCCTGCTTACAGAGAGAGGATCGAATACGAGAGATATTACGTAGGTGGAAAAAAGTTGTCTTAACTACTTTACTAATGTGATCGTTACATGAGAGAGTGGAGTCAATCAGTACTCCAAGATTACAAACTGTTGTGGAGGGTATGATCAGATCACAATCCAGATCCACCAGTTGTCTGGAAAGCTTTAATAAAACAGCTTTAGAGCCAATCAGAATAACCTCAGATTTATCAGAATTAAATATAAGGTAATTTGCCTCCAGCCAAAATTTGAGATCAAATGCAATTTGTTAAAGCAGGCGGAGGAAACACTGAGGTGGAAGGTGTGCTAAAATAAATCCGAATGTCGTCTGTGTAGCAGTGAAAGTTAAATCCATAGCGTTTGATTATTTGTCCAATTGGTAGCATATAAATAGTGAACACCACGAAAAGATCATTAAGGACCTTAACCAGGGTAGTTTCAGTACTGTGTAATGGACGAAAGCCAGACTGGAAAGTCCCATGAAGGTTGTGTGTTGTTAACTAGGCCTGTAACTGGGAGGCAACAACTTTTTCTAATATCTTAGAAAGAAAAGATAAGGTTGAAATAGGCCTATATCTACTTAGGGAAGAAGGATCAAGGCCATGCTTTTTAAGAACTGGGGTGACTCCAGCAATCTTAAGCTTAGCGGGTACAGTTCCAGTTGACCATGAAGTGAGTGATGGGTACTGACAAAGAAGGCAGACAATTCTTTAGAAAAAAAAGCAGGTGCAGAATCAAGAAGACAAGTAGAGGAATTAGACAGCCTGATTATCTCATCAACCACTGTAGGGAACGGGAGAGTCGAAACTAGAGAAGCTGTGATTATGGCATAAAGAAAGAAGTTCAGTAGTGGGTACCAAAGTGGGGTGTTGACAGGTATGAAATGTTTTACTCTGAAAAAAGTTCAGGAAAGCATCACACATTAGATCAGAGCCCTCTAGAGACTGCACAGGAGGCTGGGTTGCTGTCGTGAAAATTATAAATGTATTGCTGATATAGCAAATACAAACAGCTTGGATTGTTTGTGCATTTGAAAATAGCGAGATTGAGTTTGCACACTTTGTTTGTAAGCATGAGATGATGGAAGTCCGCGAAATGACTACCTATCTTTGGTTTAGGGCCGTGGCGATCAGTGATCACTTCGGAACAAAGAGGTCAGATTATAACACTTTAACATTTAAAAAAAACTTGCATCGGTTCAGGCTTTTAGACATAAACACTTACCACATGATCCTCAACAGTGGTGACTATATATATTTAATACCGTGCATTGATGGGAGTTTTTATTATGGCTTTACCCAGCATGCATTGCAGCACAAAGTATTTTGTTGATTGTCACCATTGTTGAGATTCATATGCGGGTACATTTCAGGATTTTTCTCCATATAATGGACTGATATGGTGCCCCGTTTTTGAACTTCCAAAATGCAGTTTAAATGCGGCTTAAAACGATCCCAAATGTGGTTGTAAAAGAAGAAGAAAGAAGGGTCTTCTCTAGCACAACGATTTGTTATATTCATAAAAATAATACAATTTATATGCTTTTTTATGTCAAACGCTCGTCTTACTCTGCCTGGACTATTTTTGTTCCGGTTCATGTGTGTCGAAAACCTCCCATCTCATGTTTTCCCTCAACTTTAAAATCATCCTATATCACTGTTTTACCTTTTTTGTTAAAGGTTTTTGATCTTCTTTGCATGTTTACTTTGCAAAGACTGGGTCAGTACTTCTGCAGCGATGTAGGATGATTTTGAAATGATTTTTGAAGTTGAGGGAGAAAATACGATTGGAGTTTTTCAACATACCATAACTGTCTTGAGCCACAATACAGAGATCAAGGAGAACAAGACAAGATGAGCGTTTGAGAATAAAAAATATTTAAATTGTACTTTTTTAATGAAAATAACCAATCATTTCGCTAGATAAGACCCTTCTTCCTCAGCTGGGATCATTTACAACTGCATTTGTGATCATTTGAAGCCGCATTTAAACTGCATTTTGGAAGTTCAAACTCGGGGCACCATATCAGTCCATTATATGAAGAAAAATGCTAAAATGTTTTTCTCAAAACAGAATTTTTTTATGACTGAAGAAAGAAAGAAGGAAAGAAAAAAAGAAAGAAAGAAAGACAGACATGAACATCTTGGATGACAATGGGGTGAGTATATGTTAATCTTTGTTTTGGAAGTGGATTTCTCCTTTAAGTTCAACAAAGTCATTAGATGTTTGCTAGATTTCTATGAGCATCAGCATATCACAATTATTGTCCTGAATAAACATTCCTTTCCCAGTTAAATACCTAGTGTTGAGTAGGGCAAAATTACCACTTTGCTGCACACTCTTGTAGAGTCATCACTGCTCTTTTCTAGTAACCTAAGTGGCGATAAACAAACTAATGTGATGTATATACGTAGAGGACGACTTCCGTATGATTAATCTGTGAGACCAGATAGAGGGGAAGGCGAAGAGTAGCTAATGTTCAGGAAACGTTTTGATGAGCGATGAATATAGTGGGGCTGCCAAGCACAGTCCATATGTGGTGGGATCCAACCAGGAAAAACAGTTCAAACGACGCATCTGCACTGATGTGTAATAAAATTCCATTTGAATGGAAAAAAGCACGGATAGCCATCAGGCCATCAGTCTCACGGCCAACGAGATTTATTTGAGAAAGATATTCCATACATGACTCGAACACAACACTCACCACAAGGATACACAGAACACACAACACTGGTCTACGTTAGCCAGGTCAGACGGGTGTATACAGAGCACAGCACGGCGAGAAGGTAGACAACCATTCATCGGCAGCGCCCAGAACAAACCTGCCAAGATGCACACTGCATACTCTCAACGGAAACTGAAGCCACATATAAAATCTCGGTGAAATTCAGTTTTTGTGAAGGAATGTCCGTTTTTTGACGTTCGTCTGCCAGTCTCGCTCTGTCGGCATAGTGTACATGAATGCGCTGATGACGTATTCTGTCTGTGCAAACAGGGTGCGCAGAGGTATGCAAATATATGTTGACAGGCAGGTAGGACAGCTAATTAAAATGCTTGATTGGACAAACATTTCTTGGTCCTGCACCTTTCACATAATATATAAATTATATATAAATACACTTGTTGCACCTTTAAGTGAATAAATGGTTTTCATTGTTTTCAATTCAGAAGTTGATATTGGGCAGCTAACAGTGAGGCTCCTATGTAATATCAGTCGAGTTATTAATAAGTTATTAATAGGATGTTCTCAGCTGTACTGAAAGGCAGCTTTAATATTTACCTGGTCATGTGATCTCAACATGTCAAACAAAACCATGTGAATTAGGACACTCACATGACATAACTTCATAAATATCATTCGTTTCTGTAGAGACTGACATTTTAATAAGGATCAAATGAGAATGAAAACCAACCTGTTTGTTCCTCAGTATCTTCTTGTTTTACTTCTTCAAACTTCACATTTTCAATCTTCACGTCTTCACTCTCCTCTTCAATCCTCACATCTTCACTCTCCTCTTTAATAAACACCATCTTTATAATAGTGTGAATAAACAGAAAAAAGCTCAATTCAAATCAGCTCTTTAGTTCAATAGTCAGTGCACTGCTAAGAGAATCAGTCAGAGTGAGAGTTAATGACCTTAAATGAGCTGATTATCCAAAAAAGCACTACGAATTAAAACAAAAACACAGACAGTTTTTATGCATTTGTTTAGGTACTGAATGAGCTATAAATTACATTTTTTAGATTGCACTTTATTGGTTTTATTACTACAGATTCGGTTTGTAAAAGTTGTTATTTTCTTGTTGCATTTACACAGCTTTAGCAGCAGAGGAGATTATACATTTGTATTCTTGAAATATATAGAACATTTTTCTTTATTTGGATGAATTTTGTCTGTCTTTTATCAGATTTACCAATTGTTATAAGATCTCTAGTACTTTCCCTAGTTTCAGGTAGCCAAAGCTAAGTTAAAGCTTCAGGGGGGGATGTTTTTTAGATGCTAAGAAAAGCAGGCATTAAAGTCCAAAACCTGATTCGAAATAACCTAACAAATCAAAGCAGTTTCATGAATGTCAATTTAAGTTCACACATTCTCACTAATGTAATCCATGTTCAGTGAGTCAAGATAAAAGATGTGGATGCCTTCTTAAGAAGCCCTTCATGTCAATCATGGATCAAATCAATCCACCACAGCAAACAGCAAATATATTTGTGCTGTTTTCATCAGAGCATAACGGTTCTTCATCTTTAACTGTTAGAAAGTCATGCAAATATATCCATTTTGTTTTCAGGAGTAGGCAAGGTTTTTTTTTTTATTTGTTTTTCATTAAGGTCTGTTTGAAAATGAGGTGAAAATAGGGTTTTTAGTCACTCCATGTACACTGATAGATATAAACGTTTTTTTCTTTAAGTCAAGTAAAACTTAAGTGGTTCAGGGCTACTTTGAATTTAATAATCAGAAATATGTTCACATCTCATGCCAGAAGAGAGGAGAAGAACAGCGAAAAATATTCATGTATAATGATTTCTTTTCCACAGAAAGAGCAACTGTAATCTATATTCAGATGAAAACGCTCTAATGTTTCTATCAGGTGATTTTCTATCATCATTTGCCACCGACTGAATTTATATTTAATAATGAATGATGCTCGATGTCAGGAGACGCAGCTTTTCTTTCACTTATTTGCGGATGCGCTTAACCCTCACAAATAACGTGCATTCACATCACATGAAGCAATACAATCTCACACTGAGCGCTAATTAAGCCTTTTTTTTAAATTGTTAGCGTTGACTCAAAAATGCTGATAGTTAAACACAAACCTTTCTTCAGCAGAATCACAACAGATGCAGGAGCGCAGCCTCATGACGTCACACACCACACCAAAATAAAAGTCCTGTTCAAACACAAATGTCAAACGTGCTGGAAAATGTGCTTACAACAGAAGTAAACCATTTAAACAATAAACATGTATTCAGAGTTTTACTCTTTTTGAAGACGTTTCTAGTTGTGCACTGCAAATAACTGCTAATGAAAGATTGTGCAGTGTAGTATTTAAGAGTCTCTAAAAGGCAAGGCAGTAAACCACATCAGCTTTGTCAATGAAACTAAATCTTTGTTTTTGCCACAGATTATTCAAAAACAAAAATAAACAAATGCAACAGGTAATGACTTATTAGTTGTGCAAAATTTAACATTTGACTTCATAAATGAATCACACACACAGATTTATTACTTAAATTCAAATGTTAATACAGTACTTAAATTACAGTGTTTATAATAATATTGGAATGCAGTGTTTTTAATAATGACAGCGTTTTGATAATATTAAATAAAATAATAAATATAAATATAATAAAAATAAATAAAAAATGTACTCAAAATATTTACGAGGCATGCTTTTATATTTATTTATTTACTCATTTACTTATTTATTTCTGCCCAGTTGGTTTGTGTTATTTTCACCTGGGTATGTACCAATTCATCACATAACTGCTAAACCTTACTGCACAGTATACTGTACAAAATTGCTTTGACGTTGTTTGTTATTATGTTTTAGTTATGTTTTCAGTCAGGTGGGGTACAAGTGATTTCAACACATTTCAGCTGGTTTCAGTTTGTGTTTTGGATGCTGTGATCACGTTTAGCTAAGAAGACTGCCACTCCAGTTTGCCGTTTATTGTGTCTTTATAGTTATACTTCTGATCTACTGTAATGAGAGACTGCTTTAATGCTTTGAATTTTGCAGTAACCTCTTTCAGCCATGTTGCTATGTTAGTACCAGTATGTTGTTCATCAACAGGCAAGAGTTTTCATTTTCCAGTCCTCTGTGATAAAGTGACATGTGACACCAAGGTATTCTTCTGTTGCAAGGCCAATCCAAATGCCAGCTTAATGTCAGTTTAATGAAGCTTCTTCTTTCCTGAACAGTTTCTTAAGCTTTAAAACGCATCGGAATATTTTAGTTAAAAATACTACTTTAAGATTCCATTTTAAATCTTAGTGCTTAAACTGTTATTTAGTCATCTTTACTGGGTTTTAGTTTCAAATCTAGATTGGGTAACACTTATCAAGGTTTCAATTGTTAATGTTAGTGCAATGATATTACGTACCATATTAAAAATAGGCTAACTTCTGTCAACATAACCAACATGACCACCTTCTTGCACAGGGAGACTATTTTCAGGTGCTGCGTAATATCATTGCGCCTGCTGTACACATGGTACGGCAGCAAAGTTCCTTGATTATTACGCTGAAATGAAAGTATTGTTCCTAGTCATATCAGCCTAGAAAATCACAACTTTAAATTTTCCGTCAGTCAACTGCTGGAAAATTAGCGTATTTTCAAAAAAAGTGGCATATTCCTTTAGTGCTTAATTACAGTAGAAATCTATAATTTTCTTTTACTCAAGTAAAGGTAATTCAGAGATTACAAGAAAATACTACATTGTTAATATCCTTAAGTATTAAAGGTAAAACAAACAACTTTTATTTATGAAATGTAGTGCAGCAAAAACATTAAAAAACAAAAGACATTATGCTTTGGAATGTAGTGAAGTAAAATTTTTCCAAAGAAAACACTCTGATAAACTACAGATTTACAGTTGTTAAAGTAAAAATACTTAAGTACTCTCTGCCTCTGATCAGTTGTAAATACAAGTTAATTAAATCTGAATTTATGAATGATCAATAATGCACTCACATCTCGATCTCTAAATTTGTGGAAAAGATCAGGATGAGCAAATGACAAATGTGATGATGTGATGCCTCCTGTGGCAACAATTTATAGCAACGCTTGCATACAGGTGCAGTAAGGTCAGTTCGTTCACCTTTATCATCTGTTTTGTGTGCAAAATAATGCCATATTTCACTTCTACTGTTGTCTTTATTTACTAATTTTGGGGGGGTTAATGGATTTCATCTGTTTGATAATCCATTGCGTTGTTCTGTTGTCTCGTTTACCGACTTTTCTGACAATAGTTGTAAGAATAACGCCGTCTCCTCTTTACTTGTCACTTTTCTGTCATTTGCTCATAAAATAAATGTTTTTCTCTGGTTTTACGTAGCCACAGTTATTGACACCCAATTATTGCAATGTCCATTTCCCAAAATAACAGTTCTGAGTTTTCGCCTATAATGTCTGATGAGTTTGGAGAACACCTAACAAGATATCAGAGACCATTCCTTCATCCAGCATAACTCCAAATCCTTTAGAATCCCAGCTACACGTTGGTGCTTCTTCTCTTCAGTTCAACCCACTCATTTTCTGCAGGGTTCAGGTCAGGGAACTGAGACAGCCATGGCAGAAACTTCATTTTGTGCTCACTGGCACATTTTTGTGTTAATTTTGATGTTTGTTTTGGATCATTGTCCAAACATGGTCCATCACAAGAAGAAGCAGTCAGGTTTAGATTTTTTATCTGTTGATATTTTATAGAGTTCATGATGCCATGTAGCTAAACAAGATGTCCAGCAGAAAAATAGGCCCACAAAATTAAAGATCCAGCAGTATGTTTAGCTGTGGACTTGGGGTATTTGTTATCCTTGTTTGCACCAAACCCATCTTGAGTGTTTGCTGCAAGAAAGCTCTTTTTTATGTTTCATCTGACCACAGAATCCAGTCTTGTTTGAAGTTACATTCGTGTCTGACAACTGAATAAGATGGAGTTTGTTTTTGGATGAGCCAGGAGTTTTTTTCTTCAAACCCATTTGAACAACATGTGGTGATGTAGGGGCTGTTTGATAGATTTTTTTTTAGGCTTTCTGGCCCCAAAGATTCAACTCATCTTTGCAGTTCTCCAGCTGTGATCCTTGGAGAGTCTTTGGCCACTCAAACTGTCCTCCTCAGCATGCATTAGGATGATATAGACACACGTCCTCTTCTAGGCAGATTTGTAACATCTTTAGTTTGAACTTCTTATTTTTACTTTAATGGTGGAAATGGGGATTTTCAGTGCTTTAGCTATTTTCTTACAGCCACTTTCTATTTTGTGAAGCTCAGAATCTTGTTCTGTACATCAAAGCTATATTCTTTGGTTTTGCTCCTTGTGATGGATGATTAAGGAAATTTGGAACAGGAAGTCATGGCACCCAGGTGTGCTACAAAATGTAAATGTGAATGAATATACTTCAGAGATATTTTACTCCTAAGAATTTCTAGGGGTGCCAATAATGGTAGTCAACATGCATTGGTGTAAAAACATTTATTTCATAATGTGAGTTTCCCCCCACTTTCAGTTGTTTTACTTCAATGAACGTTTAGAATTTAGTGAGTTTTTCTGAATAAAAGACCAACAAAAAAAAAAATGATTATGATTTATTTCCACAGCCGTCTTCTTCTCATATTTACCAAGGGTGCCAATATTAATGGGCGGCACTGTAATCCATAATGGACTGCACGCTCTGTGGCATCTCACTTCGCACCTGCCCTAAGATCTTCTACTGTTTACAGTCGTCGGCACTCCAACTGATGCATTTGATTTCAAATATTAAGTTAATTCACCTTAGGTGTGGCTTGTTCTGCCTAGATCTGACTGTTGAAGTGTCATCTAAGGGCAGGCAGAGAAAACATAGCAGTATTTTCTGTATGGTCACATGCATAAATCAGACTGTAAACAGTGAGAGATCTTCAGGCAGGCATGATGCATAGGTGTCAATGGACGTGCAGATCAGAACGGCTGAATAAAATATAAAATAAGATGGGAAACAGGTAAATAAGAGCAGAGTTACATTGTCTTCTTGGTCACGTGCATCAGTCGGTGCTAGAATAAATTTCTAACCAGTTTATCACTGTGTGAATTTGGCAGTATCAGAGTGAAGTACATTGTATTTGCGTAGCATTAAGACACAGAGACACGTGCAAGTTCACGCAACACCTATGTCCATGCTCCATTTATTGTGCTTGACAACAGCTTGATAAAATTATGTCAAATTTTAATAAACAAACAGCTAAGTAACAATATAAAGACCCATTTTAATTTAACACAGGCAAGGCCATTTCTCATATTCTGTCTGGCATTCCATTAACAGAACAAAAACAAATTGGTCACAAAATGAATTAAACAATTTAACAGAGATTAAATGTATTCCTTTTTCGGCAGCTCTGAGCATTCAGCTGAGGAATGTGGATCGTCAACATCGCAAATGGGTTAACCTTGGCTCATTATCAATTTTTTATTCTTATTGAATATGGACATTTTTATTTCATATAAAACTGAGATTTAAATACTACAAATAACAATTTTAGCAATTGTGCCCTCAGTACCTAAAAAGTATATTTGTTCTGTATACGTTCAGTCATGTCAATTCCAAATCAAATTTAGGTGCATTGTTCAAGTGTACATGTTCAGGGCATAGAATACTGCTCTTCATGGGTTTCAGTCACGTGACTTTTTTTTGTCGTGGTCACTATCTTTAAGACCTTTGCGTAGCCTCTCCTTGGTGATCGGAATGATGTCACACACCAAAATAGCACATCTCACCACCACCGAAAGACAACGATATTTAAAGAAAATAGATACTTTGGAATTAGACCCTTATTTACTGCCAATCGAACTGCTGATTCCACAAAAGTCTAGTAAATGCTTGCCAAATTTGACGTTTGCTGATGTTTACATCTATCTAATACACAATCCCTCTCCATACACCAGTGAAGCTCTCAAGGCATTTAAAAGCACTGAAGCCTACTGCTACTTCACACCCGACACTAGAGATAAAATGCCCATTCAACAGCAGGGACCGTTCACTCACTGAAAGCTGCAAAGGTCCATCATTCCATCTAGGCATAGAAGAGGATGGGAAAATGGCACTTAAAACTGACCAAGTTCATGTATCAGGTGCAAGCTCAAATGCATGTTGCCACTGTGAATTACTGTGATTTTATTGTATGGACACTACAGGAGTTTTTCATTCAGCGGATCAAGTATGATTCTGTTTTCTTCCACAACACCTACCTCAAAGTGGTTGAATTCATCAAGACCAGAGTACTACCAGAGCTGCTGGGGAAATGGTACACAGCACCACGCCATAATCCCACAGACACTACAACCACTGAACAGCCACCTGAAATGGGATGCTACTGTGGTAAGCCTTGTGACACAGATGACACCTGCACATCTGGGCAGTGTAGGCGGAAGCACTTTCACAAGTGTTGCCTTAAAGGGGTCATCGGATGCCCATTTTCCACAAGTTGATATGATTCTTTAGCATCTAAATGAAAAATCTATAATATACTTTGGTTACAAATTCTCAATGGTTGTGTAAAACAACACCCTTGTCAAAATGAGCTCTGCAAAAATCATCCTATTCTGAGGGGTTGTTCCTTTAAATGCAAACGAGCTCTGCTCACCCCGCCCCTCTCTTCTCTCTGTGGAGTGACAAACCTGTTTACTTTAGCCGCATTTAGCTGTGAAACTTTCTAACTAGCACGTTATTAGGAAAGGTGATGGCAGAAATGCATAAAAAAAAAAAACAACACCTTATACACACTCACTTCTGCTGTAAGTGAAGCTGGATCATGAATGATTCGCGCGAACATAGACGCATATGATCGGGCATTCCCTTCACAAACAAATGTAATCCACTGCATCTTCAGCGGCTCAGATGTCGGGAGTAAATGGCGACCACTATGTTCATTATTACATCCAGCAACACAACACCTCAATCGCTCAATCGGAGATATTCTTGTCTAACTTACATCCCTGCTTCGGCATCGAAACAGTGAAGGTCGGACTGTTACAGCTCCTTATGGCTCGATTTGAAAAAGGGCATATTATTTTTACACTGCATGGATTTTTATCATTTTAGGGTAGATTTGTACATACACTGCCAACACACATTAATGGTCAAACAACATGTAAAAGTGAACTTAGCATCGGATGACCCCTTTAAATTGAGCAAGGTACTGAAGAAGTGGAAATGTGTGGAGTGCAGAAAAAAAAAAGTATAGTATTGCCTAATCAGTTTCAACCTTACTTCACTGTCCTGTCAACATAACCTCCATGGAACTTACGCATTACACAAAAACATATTTTACTGTTACTGAAGTACAAAAAATATATATCTTCTATGACTTAGTTAAGTTTCAACACATCTTCATAAAATGCTTGTTTACGATTTTGTTTAAAATGCCTTGTGTTCTCATGACTCCTGTAACATTTAGTAAGAATACATATTTGCACACAGTTGAAATGCATATAGCTTTTTAATTAGCCATGTGGTTTATAGTGTACATTGGATTTTTATTAACCTCCTGTTAATTGCATGTGATCATGACAGGAGCAAAAAGAACCTAAAATGCTCGCTCATTTTTGATCATACATATAAGAGTAATACATCATTTTAATCTGTAGAGGGTCTACTTTTATTTGTATACACTCACAAAATAAACAAAACATTATGCTTTTGCAAAACAAAGAAAATAAACAGGGTGCGCATTCAGCAGTCCCAGTGTCCACACGTATCATTTTGAATTGCGTCAGTAAAATGAACTAAAACTCAGCGAATACGTGACACACACATATGATGAGAGATATATCTATAGAACCTTCAGTTTTGGGAACATCACCAAGGCTAGATGAAGATAAACAAGACAAGTTGCTGTTAACTATTTTATACTTCTAATTACTATAATAAACAAAAACAAAAATGTTTGGCCATTCATTTAAAACTAAACAATGATCACACCTTTCAATTTTATGGTCTGGTCCTTCAAAAACATCATCCACATCAGAAAGAGGTGGTAAACTATTGGTTTGTTTATCAAATGGGGTGAACTACTCATTGTTAATTCTTAGAATTCCGTTTGGTGATAGCACAGAAATTACTTCATTTTTATTGAACAAACTGTTTGTGCTGGGTAGTAATTGTCTGGCTGTATTGTTCATGTGATATCTGTTCTGGCTCCTGAAGTTGGTTCTGCTGATGGTAATGCATAAGTAGTAGAATGAGGACAGGACCATAATGAAAATATATGTATTAATTATATTAAATATTAAATATGTTTTAAAAATCTGTTTTGCTTTAATTTTAATTTTTAATCTTCTGTCATGAAACATTGTAGACACAGTGAAGTTAAATGTTTCTTATAATTTCCATTACCCTTCCAGAACTATCTGCTTCATCCTCAGTAGAAGGTCCATCAATACAGCAGACTTTACATGCATAGCCAAGACTTGTATTGGCATAGCCAACCCACAAATTTGGCAGGCTGCTTTTGGCATTTTTTTAATCTCATGTGCATCTGGAGGAACAGGTGATGTGTCTACTTCCTCTTGGAGTGGAACAATGTACGATTGTGATCTTTCCACCTCCACGGACAGATCGGCAGTGCTTAAAGTGGGCCGGTACAAAGTGGTACGCAGCACCAGCACTTCTAGCGTCAGTGTCTGGTAATCAGAAACTACACCATATTACATTTACATTTAGTCATTTAGCAGATGCTTTTTTTTAAAGCAACTTACAAAATATATAAAAATCGCACTTCCAGGAGGGGTCACCTCTCATCTCGACAATTTACGTGAATGAATGCAAGCGCAGTTGGTCTGCATCAGGGGCTGTCAATAGTGATGCAAAGTCCGATAATTTCTGCAAACCAGTTATTTTCGACAATCTGGCTCAATGAACCAGTTTAAAAAGCTGATTCTTCGGTTCCTGACGTTGTCAAGCAATGATGTCACTATGTATTTCTTTTCTAACAACTCAGTGTCATGTTGTATCAATAAAACATTCAAATAAAACTATTTGTCAACACATATCGAAAACATTAAAATAAGAAGTTATTTGTGTGAATGCATATTATTGATTATTGCCTTTTATTCACTTACGCCCCATTCACATGGAGCGTCAGCGATAACGCTTCTTGTTTACTTTGAATGAAGTAACGTCAAGCATTGCCGAACTGAATTATAGGTCCGTTACGTCGTGTCACTGGCGTTGCTCGCGACAAAAGTTAAAAACGTTTCAACTTTTCAAGCGCCAACGCAGGCGTCAGCCAATCACAATTTGCCTTATGCAAATATACTAGTGCACACTCTAGCCAATCCCGTTCGGTGCAGATGCTGGCCAATCAGCTTCAGACACGCCCTTCTTGAAGCGTTAACGCTGACGCCCCTTGTGAATGGGGCATTAAGGTATTGGTGTTTGGGGTCTCAGTTTCAGTTTCGCTGATCCTTTATGTCAGATACGAGAGTAAGGATTTCAATTGCAATGGCTAAATCCTGAAAGCAGTGGTTTCCTCCAGAATCATGAAAAAAATTCTACCTCCAACCATTTGCTTAGGCAAATTTCTCAAGTAAATCTGGTGAGCCTGAAAAGAACTCCTTAGGCAACTCACAAAAAGATGACTTGTTTGACATAACAGAACCGGGCCATTGGAGTTCCAGCTTCTACAGCAGCTCGATGGATGCAGGCAAACACATTTGATAGTGGGTCAGGAGTTCCTTTAAGAGGTGTATACAGTGTGTTAAGACCACCTGCTCTTGACCAGGGTGCTTGCCTCTAACTTCTGACTGAATGTGGTACCCATGTTAGCATCTTTAGGTGAGAGGTATATACTAGAAGATTATAGATCTAAGCCTGTGAGTTGTTGTTGTGCATTATTCATTCAGAAAACAAATATTTTGATTATACATCTCAGTCAGGGCCTGTTACTTCATTAGGGCGATAGGGCGACGCACCACCAAAGTGCAAAAGGGAGGGATTTTCATCACATTCAGCCACAGTGTTACGGTAGCTTTCACTGTTCTAGACTGTTCTGCCTCTGGAAATAATAGTCAAATCAGCATCAAGTCATGCTCATCATACGTAAACTTAACTTGTGCAGCGATTGGTGGGAACAAACATACCTGTAATAACAAGAAATATGAAGTCAGGACTAGTCCGTATGAGCTGAATAAAGCAAACCAGTATCTTACTAGTGAAGTTTTGATGGATGACAATTCTAATAGAGGTAAAGACGATTTCAGTGACATACAATTGTACATTATCTTACTGTTTTACAGAAATGTCCTAAGTGGTGACTACGATCTCCTTGAATTTCAGCGAGTAGTTACTCAAAGTCTCCTGAAAAAACTTGGTATTGCACCAAAAGGTCATGGGAGGCCATCCTCAATGTTGGCAGATGTGACTGATATACACAGGTTTGATAGTGTTGTTCACTGGCTGATAAACACAGGCAAGCAGATTCTATGAAGATGTTTTCAGAATCATAACATCTGCTTATGTGCTCCAAAAGCTATACAAAAATAAAGTAGTTCTTTTGTTTTGCAGGAAATAAGTTTGTCAGATGTTGTGTCTGTGAGGGCCACACATCATTTGGCTGTGAAAAGTGTGCTGGTCCAAAGCATATTCAGTGCTTCAAGAGGTTTCATAACGTCTGAAGGAGGAGTCATCTAATTGATAAGTTCCATACCAGCACACAGTTGTGATTGTTTTTATCACAAATCCTGTCCATGGTCTTCCGTCACCTGCAAGCAATCAGACACTCTATAAATACGAGGCCCTGACCGTCATTCAGGGATGAGTATTGTTAGCGCACATCACTTGTTAGCCAATAGCTACATTATGGAGCCATTTCAAGTTTCCTGATTCTAGTTTGGTCTTTTTCCTAGTCTGGTTATCCGAGTCTTGTTTATGGAGTTATCCTAGCCTGTTTATCTCATCTTGTCTGTCTGCTGCCTGACATAGAATTATTGCCTGTTTTGGATTAGCCCTTTTGGACTCCGTTTTGCACCTCGTCTGGACTCTTGCCTGTTTGTTGGACCACCCGTTTGCCTCACCCTCTGGATTACATTCACCGTCGATTGACCCACGCCTGTCTTTGGATTACTCTTTTGTTTTTCCCCTTATACCTGTCTGCCATTGTCTGACCTTGCCTATTTCATGACCACATCTTTAAATAAAAGCTTTGCATATGGGTACGTTTGCTAACATAAATGCTGAGCCAATACATTGTGGAACAATACACTGTGTCCTCCAGAGATTGACAATGAGTATTAAACAGCTGTACAGGGTCCCATTTGAAAGAAACTGTGACCGAGTCAAGAACGTTCGATATGACTGTGTATGTGTGTTTACAACATTTTTTCCAATATATCAGACTTGCACCTACCAAATCAGGATATTGGGTTGTGCATATACTGCTCAACATATTGTCATTTACAGAGAATTTTGCAGATAGATGCCCATGCCATCATACATAAATACATTTATGTGGATGAAGTGAAGTTCGATCTCAGCAAACCCAGAAGCAGGAAGAGAAATGTCATTGGACAAAGGGCCATTGTTAATGTCCCTGGACAACATGGCAGAAACATTACAATGTGTGCTGCAATTACACAGAATGGTGTCCTGCACCATAATGCCACACTTGGGCCCTGTAACACTGATCACATCACATGTTTTCTGGATGCTGTTCATGATATGCTTGTTCAAGGTCTGCAGAATAAAGACCAGGCAAAATTTGTCACCATCTGAGGAAATTGTCAGATTTCATCATGCAGAACAGGTTCAAATCTGGTTTGTTACTCATCTCCATGTTTCTGATGTCTACATGGCTCCATATTTACCATTTCTAAACCCTATTGAGGAATTGTTCTCCACATGGCGCTGGAAAGTGTATGATCATCATCAGTTCTCCAGGCAATGGAGGAGGCATGTAGAGACATTAACGTTGCCTCCATCCATATATTTTTCTTTCTTACAGGATAGCTGACCTATGTCGTGATCCCAAGAAATAAAAGACGAAAAAAACTCTCAACAGGGTGCAGAGCATTACATTGCTTGCAAAATGGATACACCAGGGCTTCAAGAGCAATTTTTCAGCAAATATAAAGGCAAGATATTTCAGTATTTACAACTAAGCAAATAACCAATAATATTAATCTACAAAGCCGAGAAAGTAATGTATATTTGCGATTCCTGAAAACAGTGCTGCATGAATGAGTCCTAAAACACAGAAACAAGTTATATGTTTGTACTTCTGGTTCCATCATCACAACGTTGATGGGTTTTTTGAAGATCCGAGTTGACCAGAAGCTCAAGATATTTTCATGTTTTATTCTACAACATTAAATACATCATTAATATCCCTTGTATTTATAGTGTTTATAGCTTTTTACTTCTGGTAATTAGTATTTAGGCTTTAAAATGAATAAAAGTTGTGTTTATTGTAAAGAGAATGTCATGATGCACGAAACATGAAATAATTATAAACTTTTGTTGTCACAAATTGTCTACAATTGTCACGAATCTGGTCGGTGTTCTGCGGACCGCTCACCATCAGATGTCACTCTCACCTTTTCCACACACTCTGACTGTTGCACCACACCCCGGACTACATCTCCCGTCATGCATCACGCTGATTGCGTCAACACATGTGACCAATCAGCGCCATTATAAAAGCCCCGGTCTTTCCCCATGCAAGTCACGGATTGTTGTTGTTGTGTTATTATTATTGTTCGCGTTCCCTAGTTTCCTTGTTCCTAGTTCTTTGTTCTCTCGCCTGGCTCCCCCGTTTTCGACTGTTCGCCGCCTGCCTTTTCGGACTATCGCTTGTTATAAGGATTATTCTCTACGTCTTGCCTGTGTTATACCTGTTTGCTACCGTTTGACCCTGCCTGTACGACCATGTTTTTGTCTCGTCCCTTTAATAAAAGCTCGCAGATGGATCCGCTCGCCTCTCGTCTTTCACTCCCCGTTACAACAATAATCCATTAGCAAATGAAAAAAATCTTCTGGGATTTTGTTGAGGGAACCAGATGCAAACCTGCAGATTGACCTGCAAAAATATGTTGTCCGTGCAACACTCTATTCTGTAATTCTACAATATTTAGCCATGATAATATTGTTTGTGTAAGGTGTATGGACCTGCAACCATATAATTTTAAGACTTTAAATATTTCTGAATTACAACCTAACAATTAAATATTTTCAGAGGTATTTAAAGTGATACTTCACCCAAAAATAAAAATTCTGTCCTTACTACCTTTCTGGGCCTTGAATGTGTAAGTTGTGTTGCTGTCTATGCAGGATCAGAAAGCACTCAGATTTCATAAAATGATCCTAATTTGTGTCCCGAAGATGAACGAAGGTCAGGTTTGGAACAACATGAGGATGAGTAATTAATGACAGAATTTTCATTTTTGAGTGGGTAGTGCAACTTCATCATACAGATTATGGACAGCTAAATAAAACAGGCTGGTTATTGATAAAAAATATCTGGAAGAAATATTTCTGTGTAACACATTAGAAAGCCCGATTTAGGACCTTCCCCATACAGTTTAACAATTGGTATACTGATAAAGTAGCAGAGGACTATTATTTTGTTGGACAGAGGAATGACTGATGACATCACAGGCTCAGATTTAGTTGACCATGATGAAGTCAGAAAGTACTTAGAAGATTCAGACATCTTTCCCATAGTTAAGAGGCATTTTATCAAGTACAACACACCATTGCCTTCCAGTGCTCCAGTTTAGCATCTTTTCAGTCATGAAAGCAAGCTTTTGACCTCATCTCAAAACAGAATGAGTGATGATCACAGATCTTACTGCTTCATTACAACAAACAGCCCATGATGACTGATATGTTGTGTGGACACTTTGTCTTATCTCTATTGTCCAGTTGATTTTTGCAGGATAAAGAGCACACACACACACAAAGACACAGATTTAATTAATTTCTTTCCCTAATTGCATTTACGGCTATGAGACACCAGTGTTTATGTATAGATGCTTTATTTTTTTAAGTTACGTTTTTTTTTTAAGGCATTGTTACTTGCTAGTGTGTCCTGTCATAGCTATGCAAAGATTTGATTTCTAAAACAACAATTTTTTTGTGACAAAGTGTGGTTTTGTGGTGGCTGTGCTTTAATATTAAATTAATATAATTTTAATTCAAATGACGAAAAATTCTAACATTCTAACAGTACACAGAGTTGAGTACTATTGTAAGGTTAACCCTGCTTGGTATAAATGAACTAGAAATTAATTAAATGAACATAAAAGTAATCGAAAAGTAATCAAATTTATCAGTTACTTTACTAGTAAGTTTTAGCCTGTTAAGACATGGGGACCGGAAATTAATCAGTATTCACTGAGAAACATTTAGACTTGGCCAACTAGAAGGATTTCAGTTTTACTACTATTTAGTTTAAGAAGATTTGATGTGAACCAGTCTTTAATCTCAGCTACACAATCTGAGAGCATAGATGGAGGAAAAGTAGAGGTGGGTTTGGAGGACAGGTAGAGTTGGGTGTCATCAGCATAGCAGTAAAAATTGAATACCGTACTGCCTAAAAATATAGGCATTCGCTGTGTATTGGTTCAAAGGCCTGACATTATGTAAACCGAATGGCAAGTTACTAAATTTATAAAAATTTCGCAGCAGCTCACGCCGAGCACAAGTGCATATCCTTTTGAGATATCAATCATAATAAACTTTAATAAAACAAAAGACTACAATATATAACTTAGAAGAATATGTAATTTAATATCTCTGTACTCCTGTTGTCAGAATGACAATTCTTGCATGAACGTTAGTTAATGCATTATTCTTTCCTTAGAATTTATAATATTTAATTTAAAAGTAATTAATTAATTAATTAATTTATCAAACACACTTATTGGGTGATGAGGGTAGGTAATGACAGCTGTCATATCCCTGTCATGCCCAGCTCATGCAAAGCATTTATATTGACAAAGAAAAAGCTCTGTCTAGGCTCTGCCCTGGTACGTGTTGTGTCAGCCTGATGGCAGTTTGTACATATTTTGTGAGGTTTGTACAAATTAGCCATCTTGTAAAATATGTACGAATTGGTCTTGAGATACCGTTGGTTGTGTCAAGCCATTAATTTTTCTGGTTGTTTGATGAGAAACAGAAGTTACAATAAACACGTCCAAAAACTGTACAACTGCAGCAGTGGAGAACTAGTATTCTGCCACATGAAAATGGGGTCCTTTGCTGATCCCACCCCACTCTCTCCACCCCAATAATTTCTTGTCTGTTCTCTACTGTTCTATCTAATAAAAAAAAGTCATGGAAAAAAAAAAAAATTCCCACCCATGTGTCAAAATTGAATATTCAAGTTGCTTATTCATTTTCTACCCCTGAACAAACAACGAAAAATTGAACAGAATTCTTGTTTTTCGATTTTTTTTTGGGAAAGAAAAAATTAAAAGGGAGTGGTTTTCTCAAATTTCTGTTTTCAATTTTAAATCAAAAAATGAGTGAAAGAATGATGCACGAAAGATGCACCGGTGCGACCAGCCGTTCGAGGTCAAAAAAAAAAAGGCTCCGCAACTGTGGTTCAACGGACATATTAGGCCCATATTGTGGTCTAAACCTATCAGAGATAGTGAAAAGCGGACCCCCCGCTGATTGGCCCTGCTCCAAATATTCCAGTAGGTGTGTACATTTGAAAATGTGTCTGCTGCAGTCAGACAGAGAGAGGTGAGTAGCCTAGGCCCGTCAGATAAACAGAGTGGATGTAGTGGCGGATGATAAGAGAAGATGAAAAGAACGATTGACGACTTTTTCGTTACGAATGTTAAGCTAAGGCCTAATCTGTCCGAAAATCATAACCAATATTTTGACATGGAGCCATCAACCTCCCAGGTTATGTCAAGGAGACGGCATTAGATAATGAGCCACATATGATCGAGTCCGAGCCAGAGCCCACTGAAATTAAAAGTGGGAAAGTGTATACATTTCGAAGAGAGTGGCTTGACCAGTTTCCCTGGCTAAGATACAATAAAGCTGACAATATAATGCACTGCATTTACCATAAAGAGTGTGGGAAGACCAATTAGTGATGCGCGGATGGCAGTTATATCCGCGGGTGGGGTAATACAAAAAAGCATTCTGATTATTTGCGGGTGGATGAGATAAATCAATAATGACACACATTTTCTAAAATGTGAACCTGTTTTAAATACTTTTCATCAGGCAAACAATTTCATTTGTGTGTGTATGTGTGTGTGTTCGCCTGTTTGAAAAGTTGTAACAGAAAAGGTGACATTCCAGATATAGTTTAAAGGGAGTTACGCCTGTGTTAATGCTATTGAGTAGGGTAATATGCAGTGGTGTAGTGCAGAACCTGCATATACCCATTTCTTTATCAGTCGGCTTTGGGTATACCCACTTCTAAATTCCCTCTGTAAGCATCATTCAGTAGTATCATGCATTAGCCAGAATCATGACAGGCCACCATTTCTAATTAAATCGTATGTGAATAAATGCAAATATTTGCTCAAATCACCCAGTAAAGATGGTAAGGAACATGGCGCTGGCTGGCTTCCTTTTAAATATGTTTTATGATTGCACCTGTTCATACACGAGAGCATGTCAAGGGAGGCACACCAAGTATTAAAATTAGAATTATTATTGATTACTAATTTGAATCAGTACATTATGACGAAAACAAAATACATTAAAAATGTAAATAATTAAATTTCTTAAACTTGGTGAACCCCTGTAAATGTTTGTCCAAGGATCCAGTAGGCATTCATACACCCAACCGATTTCATCAGAGATTGCGGAGAGTCACGTCCAGATGTCAGTTAATGTTATTCTTTTTAGCGTGAATTTGGCTTAAAAGCACGAGTGATTATAAGCTTATGTAAGTGTGCAGGGATGTGTAGATCAGCTGAATCTGCTGTTAAAAATGAACCATCCATTCATCATATCATCATGCAAAAATAAGAATTAGAATAATTGTAAATGAAGATTAAATGCGATGCGGTCGAAAAATTGGGTGCACCTAACTTTTGTGCTGGTGCACCTAAGAAAAAACGTTAGGCGCACCAGTGCAAAAAGTTAGTCTAGAGCCCTGCAAAGTCATTACCAGACAAGGCAGCGAGGCAACCAGTCAACTGTCTAGGTTTTCACATGCACCCAGTGTCACAGCTATCAGCTGGTGTGCCCGTGATGGCCACAAGTGCACTTCTCCCCAGATCACTGCCTCTTTGTACTGGACTTCATTTCCCATTACCCTTTACCCAGATAATCATGCCTCATTGTTTCCAGCTGTGTGTCTTTAGCCAATTTAGCTCACCTAATATAACCCATGTTCACTCAGCCTTTGTTTGTTGAGGTTTTATACTTGTTACTTTGTCTTCTGAGTGTTTAAATCCCTGTACCTATATAATGATTGATGAAAATAAACATGTGAAAGCAAAGAGTTAGTGTTTGTCACAATCCTCAAAAGAAGAAATTACTCAGCCCTTGCTTGCTTGCTTGTAGCATGTATATGGTCATGTAGTCATTTGTGAACAAATTGTGTTAGTAGACACAATAAACTGCTGTATTAGTGTTGGTTGCAGAACATCACTGGAGAAGTTTATCCATCAAGACGATTCTTGAACATTGTGTGTATGTAACCTTACAGATTTATCATCAGTGTTGGGAATTATTAAAATTTAAGCAGCACAATGGTTTCTAATACTGATATAATATCAGCATATTCGAATGATTTCTGAAGGAGCGTGTGACACTAAAGACTGGAGTAATGATGCTGAAAACTCAGCTTTACATCACACAAATAAATTATATCTTAAAGCCTATTAAAATAGGAAAAACTTTATTTTAAATTGTAATGATATTTCACAATATTACTGTTTTTCTGTATTTTTGATCAAATAAATGCAGCTTTTGGTAAGCCTAAGAAACCTCTTTGAAGATAATTACAAAATCTTACTATTCCCCAAGTTTTAACCTGTGCTTTTATGTATGTAAAACACAAAGACACATTATATAAAGATAGACTTCCATGCTAGGTATGTTTAATCGATTGGACAATGTGGGATGCGCAGAATTTGGTCAGAGTAGGTCAAAATCTCAATGTTCATCACAAACGTTAAAGTAAATCATTAATTTACCTTCAGCATCCATAAGAAACCTTTCCAGTACCCTTCACCTGTCTATGTCAGTTGCCATCTATTGCTTCCAGAAGAAGAAAGCTCTGCTTTTTACAAGGAGATCTTGTAAAAAGCAAGTCTGTAGCTTTTAATGGCCTCTGTGATGAACAAAACACTTCCTTAAAAATGCTGGGGTGCATTTTCATCCAGTCAAGGAGACCAAGTGTGTTTAGCCCTTCAGAAAATCTGTTAAGCACTGGAATAAATTGTATTTTCTAAATGAAACAATGAGTGCATTTAGGGAAGAAAATAATAAATGTGCAAAGCATGCTCTAGGATATGTTTAATACATCAAGGAAACCAATTAATTGGTCATCATTACCCAGTTAATCAATCATTTTTCCTAACAGCTTAATTTGTGAGCAAAATGTATCTCTTTTTGCTACAAATGAACAATTAATAAAAAAATAGAAAAAAATAAATTCTGCTGGTCTGAAGTGATGTTTTCTTCTAAGTGGAACATTTTCACAATCCCAAACCATTTTTCTGCATGGCAGTTGGTATCTCTTGTTGTGCCGAGGTCAGCAAAAGGTGATGGCAGTGTCGTAGCAATATAGGCGAAATACCTTTTTTAGGTCCCCAAGAGTACCCCGTTCCAAAGAGGGAAGATATCTATGTTGTTTTGCAAAAGGAATGTGGTGATATCTGGGCAGTAATATGGATTTTCTTAACACTCTTTCGGTTTCTCCGCTGACGACGCCTTTAACAATCTTTCGAAGATACTTCAGAAGAGTTGAGTTCATTGAGAACCAGCAGTGATCGTTGATGTCACTTCAATGGCTTCCCAGTTTGCACACTCTTCCAATGTTACTTCAAGAACTGGTACCTGAAAAGTTACCTCCTGCAAGAATGGTACACTGCTTGACACGCTTGTCAGTGACACATTTCAAAAGCAGCACAATGCAAAGAGCCTTGAAATTTTGCAGGGCATCTTCATCACACACTGTGTTTTGCAGCCTAGCAAATACAAAAGCTGCAAAAGTTTCAAGACTTGGTGGTCTTTCTGTAAAAAGGCAGAATTGACTGCTTTAACTATTCAATTAAGAGATGCAAAATAGTCTTTTTTTTTTATCTCTGACTGCTTTTTCTGTCTTTGGCAGATTGTACGTGCACTTTCAAGGTAAGTCAGTGTTGACTCTTTGTTAAAAGAGTGAAGAAACACTTGCATCAATGACCAGCTGTAGTCAGTTTCGATTTGGTGTATCTGCAGAGTAGTTTATGTAAATAATTTCAACAAAAACTGCAGTAGCCAGAATGTTATAGGTGGGACAGAATGCTCCAAAGAATTAATCTCACTTACTGACAAAGTTGAGTTGAGTTCTCAGGTTCAAGTACTTGGTCAGCTTTATCACATCAAACAATGTGTGAGATACTGGACGCACACTTGAGGGACTCTTGTACAGCATTCACTCGTTTGTGGAGGAGGAAAGCCAGTGTCAATGTCATGACGTATCCTACAATAGTAGAGACACAAAAGCACTGTGTCAGTGACCAACCAAGATCGGATGACTGGGGCGCCGGTGGATGGAAGGCAAGCAATCGCTTCTAAGTCAATGAGTTGTGTTCCCTCTTCCTTTCTTCCAATTCTGGATCGTGGGTAAAGGAATGCTGTTTGAAAAAGGGTGAGATCTCAAGTTCACCTGGTACTCATCATCGGGAAGATGGTATAGCACCAAGTCACCAATATGGAGGATCAAGTCCTTAAGGACATTGATCCATAAAGTTTAGTTGGACAGGATAATGCATGTGGCAGTGTCATGTTGGTCATAGGTGAGGGTGAGGGTACGCACTGGGGTTTTAACTAGCCATCAGTTTCTGACGATTTCAGCTTGTGTTGCCTCTAATTGGGACTGTGACATAGCTTCAGCAGGGCAACTAGTATCAAGCTGGATAGACTGTAGGCTGCAGATGCCCTCTGTGTTATCTCGGACGAAGGGTTTGCTTGAGCAAAGGTAACGAATGTCCTTAGTGAGACTGCATATTTTTAGATTTGGGGCCAGATACAGTTGCTCGTTGTTGTTGCGATATGCAACCACCTTAGGAGTGTGTATCTTGACAGATTTTTACCTGCCAAAATCCCACATTCACAACATCTTTGAGCTGGTAAATGTTGTTAGTCCATGACGGGTAGGCTGAGGAGAAATGCCAGGTTGCTTATTTTTTAATTTAGATACAATGAAGTACCTGTCATCTTCGAAATGTTTCACTCGATTTCAAACATTTTAGCCAGGAATCATAGTTTGGGAAAACCAAGCTAGTAGATGTGTTCAAGCTTATGTCAAAATAACACATTAACTAATGCAAAAAAGAAAAATTACTTGCTCATCAGACTGATCTCTTCCTCTGGATCAGTGTTGCATTGTTCATCTGGTAAATTCTGTTATTCCTCTCAGCGCGTCGTCTTCCAGAAACGAACAGTAGCTGAGATGAACTTGATGTATCGCTAAGCTTTGTTTACGGTGATGTGGCCGCTAACATGTTGAGCCTTGCATGTGGCTATTTATCATATCAAAAGCAAAAGTAGCTTGTGGGTGTGATCACATTAAAAATAATTAGCAAAAGGGCAAAACTGTGCATCACGTTTCATACAGATTACTGTAGCACAGAATATTTGTTTTTGATGAGACTTTATTTAAAAGTAGAGATACCAAGTTTTTATAGGTATATCTCTCCTGTCTGTGTGCCGAGTATTCACCGAGTTTGTAGATTCATTTTATTGATGCATTTCTCACAGCCGTTTGTGGAGACAGTGAAGACTGAGAAAGCTCCCTCTTTTTCTTTATTTTAAAGCAGCACACAGTTCATTTTTATTTTTTATAAAAGTATACACTTAATGGTTTCTAATGATTACACTTATTTGTGTGACCAAAATTGACAGAGTATTTTTAGTGTCTTTCGCACTGATCTTAAAAAAAAAAGAAAGTGGAGTTAAAATCTTCTAGTGTGCAGCCAGCCTTAGGAGGACACATTTCAAGGTAGGAAGGCATTAAGGCACATTCAAATCCAATGTTAGCTTCACTTACAGCCTCCTGAGATGCATTCGTCTTGTTGATTTTTGAAGGCAGATATAGAGGTTACAGGTATGGATGTTTTTTTTGCTGCCTTTGATATCCCACAATTATGCGTTCCATCATGGTTGAGCAAAAAAATAAAATGGCATATGAAAGTTGAGTTTGGTGTTCAGTTTGTGTGTAAATGTATGTTTCTGACAAACTTTGCACTTTTAATGTTATTTATAAAAACATTATTTTGTTAGGAAAATACAGTTAAACCCAAAGGGTAGGAGTGTGGAAATGAAAGCCAGGAGTCAGAGATGCCGTCAAAGCGAAGAAAAATTTACTGAGGAAGATAGTTTGCAGTTTCATCAGCAGAAGTCAGCTTCAACTCTCGGTGGAGTTCGTAGACCGCTCTGCATACACGTTACAAACACCAGTAATTATACTCTAACAGAGTTTGCTAATTACATAAATGCATAGGTTAGGAAGATTCTGATTGATTCAAATCTAGATAAACTTAGAAAATCTCCACGTATGGATGTCAAACTCAAAGCATATCTCTACATGATTATCTAGGCGACAAGAGAGCATGGGTCAGACGCAACAGGTCTCTCCAGAGACCTATTTCTGACCAGGACAGGGACAGAGGGCAAGCTTCTCCAGGGTATTCTTTGTGTGTAGAACACAAAGGCTGTGTCTGAAATGGCATACTCGATGAGCAGGTACTTAATATTTACACAAGTGCTAAAAAAGTTTGCACTCTACGGCCAAATCTTGAGTATAAATGTGATGCGCCATGTTGACGTTATTATGTGACAAAAGGAAAAAAAGGAAAGGACGTGACGTGTGGCCACGTACAGTGACCCATACTCGGAATTTGTGCTCTGCATTTAACCTATCCAAGTGCACACACGCAGTAGCGAGTAGTGAACATACGCACGCACGGAGCAGTGGGCAGCCATATTGCTATCGCTGCCGCGCCCGGGGGAGCAGTTGGGGGTTCGGTGCCTTGCTCAAGGGACTCACCTCAGTCTTGGTATTGAGGGTGGAGAGAGCCAAACTGCAAATTGTTCACTCCCCCCCCCACCTTCAATCTCTGCCAGGCCTGGCACTCAAACCCGCAACCTTTTGATTACAAGCCCGACTCCCTAACCATTAAGCCACGACATGACCTTATAACAAGCGCAACAACTTAAGAATGATTTGGGCAATGCTCCAAACCAAATAAGAATAACTGTAAATTGTAGGACTTATGCCACATTTCAAGAGAAGACAATGTCTTTTGTGGTTACCAGTATGTAACCACATGCACCTCATTATAATATAGACGGACGGAAGAATAGATAGGAATGTTCAGATGATAAATTTGACTTACCTTCATGTTCTCTGCATCAGCTCTGGACTCATCAGTCGTATCCAACGGAGTCCCTTTTTTCTGCAGCCATGATTGCAGATTTGCTGATTTGAAGTGCTTCTCAACATTTGCACCACAGGATGGACTGCAGAAGACAACTGCAGCACTCTGAATCATGTCATCCAGTTAATTTAAAGTGCTTGCAGTCGTGAGGTCCCCAAAGTCATCCATTGCTAAGTGGTAGTGGTTTGTTGCACTGTGAAACTTTGAAATCAAATAATTTCACATTTGAATTCAGTTTGATGTACTGCAAGTTAATTTGTAAGACTAACATGACAGCATTAATGGAAATTACTTTTGTGTGTACTAAAATCCCATTATGCCCTCCATCTAAGACTTACTGCTATATTAGAAATGTACTTAAAATATATAAGCGACAGATTTAATTCATCTATTTGTAAGTGCTTTGCTGATGACATTTTCTCATTTTGTGGTCTTGTTGAAGAAACGGCTGCCCTTTATTCGTGACTGTAATATAACCAATACATTTTGGGTTGATTTTAAGTTTTTATATTTTTAATACTAATATGACTGACCCACAGTTTAATCCTTAAAGATATCATTTTCATTACAAAAAGCCCAAATTGTTTTTTTTTTTTTTTTGAATGTTATTAATTTATTTTATGTGTAAAATTGTTCATCCACACACAAAACTGCCTTAAATGTCCTGTTTTCTTTTTCTTTAATTTGTCTCTGGTTTCATCCCTGAGGCTTATGAATGAGAAAAAACGACAACAAATGCAACTTTTAATGCGTTAGGATTTATGAATATTTTGGTTTATCAAAGATATTTAATCCTTTTCTGTCTGGACCATCTTTCCTTGAGCTTGTATGTAATTGTAATGTATGTTTTGAACGTACCTATTTTTTTTTCCACATACTTTTTTTTTTTTTTTGCTTTCTAGCAAGCAAGCAAGCATATTTGAACACAAATTACGTATACGTATGGCCAAATCTCACGAGAATTGGTGCAATTTTTGCCTAGTCTTTTATGAATACCAAAGATTCAAACATACTTATTCCCTTGCCTACTGCTTTTTGCCAACTATATAGTATGGAAGTATGCCATTTCGGACGCAGCCATAGACGCATTATATAAACACAAACTTTCATGTTAGGTATGCTTAATTGATTTGACACCCTTAAAATGGCAATGTGTGGGATGGCCAGGATTTGATCAGAGTAGGTCAAAAAAGCTCTGCTTTTTTACAAGAAGATCAAGTCTGCAGCATTTAATGAACAATGAACAAAACAATTAAAAATGCTGGGGTGCGTTTTCATCCAGTCTAGGAGACCAATAGTGTTTACACAAATAATAAATGTATAAAAGCATGCTCAAGAATGTGTTTAATACATCAAAAAAAACCTTTTTTTTGGGTCATCATTACCCAGTTAAGCAATCCTTCTCCCTAACAGCTTGATTTGTGAGCAAAATGTATTTATTTTTGCTACAAATAAACAATTAATGACAAAAACAAGAAAAATGAGAAGTTATCTGAATAAACAAATCAATTCTACTGGTCTGAAGTGACTTTTTTTTTTTTTTTTTTTTTGCATGGAGTGGAAATTTTCACAATCCCAAACCATTTTTCTGCGTGGCAGAATCAGTATCTCTTGTCATGCTGAGGTTAGCAGATGGTGATGGCAGTGTCGTAGCAATATAGGTGAAATACCTTTTTAGGTTCCCCAAGAGTATCCTGCTCCAAAGCGGGAAGATAGCCATGTAGTTTTCCAAAAGGAATGTGGCAATATCTGGACAATAATATGGATTTTCTTAACATTCCTTCGGTTTCTCCGCTGACAACACGTTTAACAATCTTTCGAAGATACTTCAGAAGAGTTGAGTTCATTGAGAACCAGCAGTGATCGTTGATGTCGCTTCAATGGCTTCCCAGTTTGCACACTCTTCCAATGTTACTTCAAGAACTGGTACCTGAAAAGTTACCTTCTGCAAGAATGGTACACTGCTTGACACGCTTGTCAGTGACACATTTCAAAAGCAGCACAATGCAAAGGGCCTTGAAATTTTGCAAGGCATCTTTATCACACACTGTTTTGCAGCCTAGCAAATACAAAAGCTGCAAATGTTTTAAGACTTGGTGGTCTTTCTGTGAAAGGCAGAATTGACTGCTTTATTTTGCATCTCTGTGCAGCACATAATTAGTGTTTAATTTTATCTCTGACTGCTTTTTCTGTCTTTGGCAAATTGCATGCACACTTTCAAGGTAAGCCAGTGTTGACTCTGTTTAAAAAAAAAAAAAAAAGTGAAGAAAAGCTTGCATTAATGCCCAGCTGTAGTCAGTTTCTACTTTGTGTATCTGTAATTTTATGTAAGTAAATCACTTAAAGATAGTGTCGTGCTGATTCTAGGTAAGCGTGGCCATACGTGCTGGGGTGTTGACTAGCCATAGGTTTCTGGCGATTTCGGCTTGTGTTGCCTCAATTTAAGTCTTATGGATTCTAGGCCACAGATGCCCTGAGTATTATCACAAACAAAGGGTTTGCTTGGGCAAAGGTAATGAAAATCTTTAAGTGTGCACATAACATTTGGGGCTAGATACAACTGCTGTTGTCGTAGTACACACTCCTGAAATTGTGTATTTCGACAGGTGTTTTCCCAGCCAAAATCCTGCATTCACAATGTCTTTGAGCCGGTAGATATTAATTGTCAATAATGGGTAAACTGAGGAGGGATGCCAGGTCGCTACTTCCGGGTCAACGTATAATAGAATGGCGCTGGCCAGGAAATAGTTGAGATGGGCATGGATGGGACTAGCTGGGCCAGTGGTGGCTAAGACTAGGATATTTTGGACCAAGCTAAGGGGTATCAAGTATGGTGGGATGCCACCATATTAGTCGAGGAAATTACATAGCATATTAGCCATGAGTAGTTAGTTGTATGATCGAGTACAGCTTGTTGATGGATTTGATAGTTTGGTTTAAAAGGGTGCTGTGGGCATTGAGAATGTGATGGTACCGTTCAGTGACTTCCCGAAGGTTTGTAGCGTCGTGGCTCTGGACTAAGAACTGATGTCGTATCTCAGGAATTTCAGCTTGACTTGCCCCACATGCCAACTAAATCTGCTGGATGTACCAGCTTAATTCTGGTTTGCAGTTATTTTCTGTATTTGGCACAGCATATGGCTCATATCTGTCTGTGTGTGGGTGAGGGCTTTCTGAGTCCAATGGGTGCCTGTCCAAGTAGTTTGAGAGGCTGAGAGGGTGTAGTGTGCTCGGAAAACAATCACGGCATCAAATCGGATGTACACCTTTTGTGTGTGAGTTTGGCAGTTTGTTTTTAATAACCCTGGTTGTTGGTTGTAGCCCAGTACGATCCCTGACGCTGGTCCCGGCAATGCAACTTCCAGCTGGGGCATAACCCCAATAATGCAGAGAAACTAGGCAGCGACTCAGAACATCTTCCTGGTGTATATACATGCTCAAAACACCAGCAATTATCCTCTAACACAGTGGTTCTTAATTCTAGTCCTGGGGGCCCCCTGCTCTGCACATTTTGCATGTCTCCCTTATTTAACACACCTGATGGAGATCATCAGCTTGTTAGGAGACGGATCCATAACAAGCTGATCAGGTGTGTAAGATGGTCATGTAGTTGTACCATTCTTATAATGTATTTATCAGCCATTAGAATTGCAATGTCATACTTTAGTCAATCTTAAATAACGAGTTGCAAACTTCCATAGGGACAGTTTCATTGCCGTCAAGTAATAACTTTTAATTACGATTCTTACTTTCTTGGTACATGGTTGGAGGTAAATTTTTTTAGATCCTCAGTAGAATTTAGGCATGAGTAACAAAGACATGAAAGGCATGAAAGCAATCCAGTCCAGAGAGAAATTTGAATCTATAACGAAAAAAAAAATAATGCAATTAAGATTAACATTAAAAATGAGAGTAGAATGACCAATTGGAGGAATTGCAGACTCATTTTCAGACATCTCACTCCTTGAGACGTCTTTAAGAATGATCAGCTTCAGCACGTCTTCTGGTCCAGACATGTGTAACAATTCCAAAATCATGTTTAGTAAAAACCATATAAATAAAAACTATCAATAACGCCACAAAATTGATTCTGAGGTTCTATGGTTATTACGAGGCAGCATTTTGGTTGTGACATTTCTTGAGGTGCTTCACCTGAAACCATTGTCTTCATACTGAACCCAGTACTCCTCTGTCGAGAAGAACAGAAGTATTAGTAGTCAATAATACTTGATAAGGTCCATCAAATTTTGGACCCAGAGGGGATACAGTTTCCCACTGCATCATCACACTGTCTGCAATTTCTGGAAGAACAGGGATGTTCTGTTACTCTTATCTTTTTCAGCTTGCCTAATACTGACACTGACTCGTGTGTTTCGCAAACAACCATCCAGTGTTTTAAGATCATTTTGCAGAGCATCTTTCAGTGAGCCCAAGAGTAGTAATATAATACACGTAATGTAGATTTTATGATTTATGACCGGATTTATGACTCCTGTCAGCGTAGATGGACAGGTAGTCATATGTCCAGTGTGTACATGATTAGATTTATGACTGAATTTATGTGTTTATGACCCCTCTGTCACTCTGACTGCCATGTCACCAGGGTCCTGTCAGCTCTGAGTGACATGACAGTGGTTGTGTAAATCAAAAGATCAAAACAGATGTTAGATTTGACTTTAATTGGATTTATGAGTGGTTTTATGTTTTATCTCACCGCTTCCCTGGTGTTTTATGGTGTTGCTTCTTCCAGACCTTTTGCTAACACCTAAGACCCCGCCTACAACCTGAAATATTTTAAATACGGTTTTAGAATATAGTAATCAAACACAGAAGGCGTTCTGTGCCCTCCTGTTACAATGGCTGCTGCTGCTGCTGCTGCTCCAAAAACTCCTAAAACCGCTAGAAGGGTGATGTGTATTTCACCGACAAGAGGACCTGTTGAAATGAGAAAGGAGATGACTTTTGCACTGAGGAAAAAACAAGGAGTTAGCTTAACAAAGTTTCTCCATGAAGATATGAACAAGGTGTCTCGTGATTTCTCAATGTCTGGTAACTGTATGGGACGATATGTGTTTGACAAAGTGATGCGGACCGTGAAACTCTACGCTGTGGATATAGAAGATGATTTTACAGCGCAGGAACCCTGTCTGATTTTCCCAGCCAAAGACTGGTGGTTATTCTACAACTATGTTTGGAGAGATTGAATGATTGTGGTGATTATACATTGCAGAGTGGGACAGCATAATTCCTGACACAAGATTTCGTGTGGTTGGGGATCACAGTAAAAAAATTACTAGATGATTGTGTTTACATTTTTTACTGCAACAACAAGACAAAGATCAATGAGCACATGTGGCCTATTCCTGAATCTGAACACTACATGCACTATGACATGAGGTTTTTGTTTCAGTGGAAAGATATCCATATAATCGATGATGTTTTTACATGTATTGACAAGATGTTCAGATGATGTGACATGTATGATCGCTACAACTCTGTAAAGGTGAAATTATTCCACCCTGAACGGGGCGTTCCCGACACCCCAGACCGTCTCTTATCTCCACCCACATATTACAGCCATTAAATACCTAAAGAATGGGATGCACACAACATTCGACTCTACCATGTCTCAAGATCCATCATCGACCTGCTGCTACAGCAACACCCCAGAAACTCTACCAGCAATGGCTGATGACAACGCCGTACCTATAGAGACCCTCCCACAAACTAATGACAACGGTTGGTTGGACTAATTCTGCATGGAACTGGGTTATCACAACCTTACCTTTCTCACAACGCCGTACGGCAGCGCCGGAGCGATAGCGGGAGCTGCGGCCTGTGCTGGAATTGATGATACAGACGGATGTATTCATTCTGACGGTTTTAAAATTATAAAAGCAACCGTTGTGGCCATACTGGAACACCTTATCAACAAAAAGCTGAAAGAACTTTGCGTTGGTTGTGAAGTGGAGCACCCCAGTCAACTTAGACACTCATGTTTGTTTGAACCCAATGCCTATTTCTTTGACGCATACTTTGAGGAACTGTCACGTAATCTGATAAAACCGGAGCTAAAGCACATTATAGCTCAAGCACTGAACCGATACGGTTTAAGGGTTAATCCACAGAGGATCCAGGGTTCGGTGGATGCTATTTTGTGTGAACTACGTGACGAAGTCTACATTGTGGAGAAGCTTCGCCAGGTCAGAGAAAAAGTTCTGGATGTCAACAGTGAACAGATTGTCTATGACGCTGTGGACAGTTGGAAGGGTGGTCCACACACAGCATAACTATAACATTGCCATGGGGAATACATGTTGTGTTAATGCTCTGACAAAAACTATGTTTAAACAAATTATTAGATGTGAAATGATCAACTTGTTGTACATGATCATTAATGACAATCCTGATGTATCCTTACCAGTAAACGGATGTGGTGTTGATGCCAAACGTTTTACAAACCTCAAAAAACAAATGCCAATTGTAAGAGCTATGTCAAATGAGTGGAATGATGTGATGCGTATGTGTGTTAATACAGGTGACCCGATTTCTGTGACCATCAGGAAAATACTAGACCTAATGACTGAATGTGGTGGTAGGATTAGAATTGCTGACATTTTGTGTCTGTGTACATATGTAACAGATCTATGTGTGGTGTTGGTTTCAACCAGAGCCAGACAGTAACGGAGTACATTTACTTGAATACAGTACTTAAGTACAATTTTGAGGGATCTGTACTTGACTCGAGTATCATTTTTGGGGAGTACTCATGACTTTACTCAAGTACATTTGAGAGGCAAATACTGTACTCTTTACTCCGCTACATTTCCATCCATAAGCGTGAGTACCTGTTTCCTGTAAAAAAAAAGGAAAAAAGAAAAATCTCAGAAACCCTCAATTTGTTCTTTCCCTCTCAAACGCGATTGGATTGTGCAGGCGCCACTGATTGCCACTCAAATGAGCTGAATTTTATTTTTCCTTATTTGTACGCTGACCTAAACACAGCTGATTTGCTGATTTTCTTTAATCACTTAGTCACGGTCAGGTTCAGAGGTGTGTCAGAACATTGCTGTATTGCCTTTGCTGGTTTAGGTTTATTGATTTGATTTGATTGAAAAAACAGAGAAACTCACATGTACACACAATTGTTAGCTGAATTTTCTTTTCTAATATTACACATTAATGTAAGCTAAGCATTTGCTTTGATGTTCTTGAGTATGCGGTGTGTTTAACACAGTCAGGTTCAAATGTGGGTGCAAAAAATCCATTAAAACTCTAGCAGAGGTTTGTCAGAGTGTTGCCATTGTTGTTCTATTGCCTTGTGGGCAAGTGAGAAATGTTAAATAAAGCAACATGGTAAAAAGATGAAAATGACTTGATTTTACTTTCAATTCCTTTTACATTTTCCAAGGTATTAACATTAACATTTTTCATAACTCAATGTAGGACATTTCTGTACGTAAATGTAAGCACTGTGGCAGTGGTAATGCAATATTTAGAAAATGTACTCTTGTACTCTTGATACTCAAGTACTTTTAAAAACAAGTACTTCAGTGCTTTTACTTAAGTAGACATCTGACTGTAGTACTTTTACTTGTACTTGAGTAAAATTTAGCAAGGGGTATCTGTACTTTTACTCAAGTAATGAATCTGTGTACTCTGTCCGCCTCTGGTTTCAACAAATTACCAGACAATTGTATGTGAGATTATTGATACACTGGTTAGCTACATGATTGAGAAAAATGTTGTAATGTGTGTAAAGTTTCTTCAGTACATTCATGATGTTTGAAAATGTTGGATTATTTTGAGTTACTTTTGATAAATAAAAACCAATACACTTAAACTCTTATGTGTTATTCTTTTGTAACCACTGAAGTGACATGTCCGAAGAGATACTGAAAAAGATTTACTATACCCCTTCTAACCCTGGTTCTTTAGGGGGTGAAAAAACGATTAAAAGATGCCGTTTTAAAGGAAACAGGTATTCGCTTAACTGATAAACAGATTTCAGACTGGCTAGCTGGCGAGGATGCTTACACACTACACAGGACAGCACCCCTAAAATACAAAAGGAACAGAGTTTTTGTCTACGGCATCGACATGCAGTTCCAAGCAGATCTAGTAGACATGTCAGCATATGCTAAGGAAAATGACGACAACAACCATTTTCTGTTGACATGCATAGATGTGTTCAGTAAATACGCATGGGTGCGGGTGTTAAAAAACAAGAGTGGGGTAGAGGTGGCTAAGGCCTTTGAATCTATATTGAAAGAGGGACGAGTACCACAGAAATTACAGACGGATAAAGGAAAAGAGTTTTTTTAACAAACATTTTCAAAATCTAACAAAAAAGTACAACATCACATTTTGCAACGGACACAGAGTTAAAAGCGTCTATTATTGAACGCTTTCATCGCAGCTACAAAGCAAAAATGTTTCGGTATTTAACAGCTTCAAACTCTAGAAGATACACTGACATACTTCAGGACATCACGGATGGATACAATGCAAGCTATCACAGAAGCATCAAGATGAGACCAGTTGACGTTTGCAAAGAAAACGTACCCACGGTGCTACATAACCTATATGGGTCTAAGGTTTCGCACAGCGCCCACCCTATTTTTAAGTATAAGTCTGGGGACACAGTCAGAATCTCTAAAGTAAGGGGACCGTTTGCAAAAGGATATGAGAAAAACTACACAGAAGAGTTTTTCACAGTAAAAACATGTATCCCACGAGACCCACCTGTCTATAGACTTTGTGATTATGACGGGGATGTTATTGATGGAGTTTTTTATGAGGAGGAATTGCAAAAAATATATGTGAGCAAGAACAAAACTTTTAAAATAGAAAAAAATTTTGGACAGGAAGCAACAAGGACAATCAACAAAGGTTTTGGTCCAGTGGGTCGGATGGCCTTCAAAATTCAATACATGGGTAGATGAGAAAGATGTGGTAGATGTGCAGACACCATAAAAGAAACCAGACATAGATGTGTACTCATTCATTTAAAAAAACAATCATGTCTTAGGGTGGTTTTTATTTGACACTCCCCTGCAACGCGTCGTTAGCTGTTTATCCGGAAAACACTATTTCCAGCTATAGAACTATGGTGGCAAGAACTATAAACCTAAAAGGACAATGGGAGGTTGGTTTGATTGAATTTGAATACCCTATATCGTGGTACACATTTCCAGAGGAAGATGGTGCTTATATTATTACAAGTGGTCAAAACATACAGAAAGATGATGAGGAAGAAGTCTCTGAACGGTACACTGTTGGTGATGGGATTAAGATTCAAATCAACAGTAGTCGAAGTATACCAAAACTATGTAACACACTAAAGGCGGGTTATTACGAGGATGTTCTATTTCTAATTAGAGAGATAAACACAACTCTACCACCAGGGATGTCGCTCGGATATGATCATATAAAAAACAGAGTCTTTCTAAAGGCCCCACCAAAGATGTCGCTGACATTTTATGGGAAGTTAGCTGTTATATTAGGGTTAAAGCCTGGGGTGGCTATAGAATCTGTAAATCAACCTAACAAAGACTATGGTGGTGGGGGAGCTATAGCGGTGACACATGCCCCGTATCAAGCGGACATATACGGTGGTTTCTACAGCTTGTATATATACACAGATATCATTGAATATCAATCAGTTGGTGATGCGTTCGTCCCGCTACTGAGATGTGTGCATATAGATGGTGAGAATAATAATATTGTCAACGTTAGATACGATAAGGCACATTACGTACCAGTCAATAAAACCTCCATCACAGAGATAGCCATAGAAGTAAAAGACGATCAGAATCAAAACATACGTTTTACTTACGGAAAGGTGTACGCAAAGCTACATTTCAGGCCCGTGAAACAGGAGATTTTTAAAAAAAATAAATAATGCCATACCCATGTGCTTACAAAACGGATCCAGAGTGATACGTGATGTATTACCAAAACCAAGCGGGTAATGGGCTCCCTGGCTATGCAGGGGGTGGAGTTATGTACGGATCAGGATTTGGCAGGATGCTGCATAAGCTTTTTCGAATGACAATCCCATTACTGAGACAAGGATTCAGCATTGCGAAGCCGCATCTTAAATCAGCTGCAAAAAACATACTATGTGATGTTGTTACCAATACTAACACGCTCCTTTAACAACAATAACGCTCAAGAGGGATCTGGACTAATGGTGATGTCTCGCAAAAGAATCTCCAGACCCCCGGGGGCCAGAAGGAGTGGTCAAACACAAAAGAAAAGAAAACGCACGCCTAAAAAGACCTCAGTCATAAAACGCAAGCGCAAGGAGACAGCAAAACGTGTTAAGTCGAAGAGATCTGTCAAAACAATATTCTAGATCATGGCGTTAATACACATGTAAGAAGAATGTATTAAATCTGAACTCGACCTATTCACAGTGCCTCTGACACAAACTGCTATTGAAAAAAACGCCTATATAGAGGTACCCCCATTATCGGCCATTTCAGACACGGCACCTTTGGAATTTTTTATTGCCGGGACCGGGGAGGATTACATCGACCTAAACAACACATTGTTATTTTTGCGGGTCAAAATTACTAATCCTAACGGTACAGATATTGCAGACGGGGTCCCAGTGGGCCTTATCAACTATGCAGGAGCGACAATATTTTCACAAGTTGACGTGTCGTTGGGGGATCGCTTGATATCGCAGAGCACGAACACGCATCCTTACCGCTGTCTTATTGAGTGTCTTCTTAATTATGATAAACACACGCTGGAAACACTTTTCTCTGCTGGATTATTCTATAAAGATAGAGCCGGTCACATGGACGCTGCAGACCCCGCTGGAGGAAATCACGGTCTGACAAAGAGAGCTGCCTTTACCAACGCCAGTAATGTTGTTGAACTACTTGCACCCATTCACAGCGATATTTTCTTTCAAGAAAAACTGATGCTTAATGGGGTTGACGTTAAAATATGCATGACTAGGGGTAAAGACAAATTCTGTCTGATGAGGAGTGATGATGTCGCCTATAAACTAAACATCGTGTTGGCCTCACTATTTGTGAAAAAAAAAAAAGTGAGTGTCTCACCTGCCGTGAGGTTAGGACATGCACAAGCACTGCTCTCAACCACCGCTAAGTACCCCATTGACAGAGTTTGTGTAAAAAACTTCTCAATTCCTCCAGGCTCTCGAGTCTGCAATCAAGAAAATGTATTCTTAGGAACTCTACCAAAATCTATTGTGCTAGCTATGGTTGATAACGATGCCTTCACAGGGTCATATAAAAAACATCCATTCGCATTTAAAAATTATGACTTGTAGATGGGCAACAATTCCCTGCAAAACCTCTGCAACCTAATTATGCGACTGGCTCCGCAGTGCTTGAGTTCTACCAATTAGCATTGGCTTCCGGAAAACATCTCAAAAAACAAGCACTGTCTATTGATAGAGAGGAGTTTTTGCACAGATACACCCTCTATGCATTTAATCTTTCACCAGATGAGGAATGTGGACAGCATGTGTCACTTATAAAATCTGGGAATATTAGACTTGAAGCACGCTTCAGACAGCCACTACCTCATACGGTTAATTTTATTCTCTATTCCTGAATCGCTTGTGGAAGTGTCAAACCGTCGACAGGTCTTAGTTGATTACTATTAATAAAATAATGAACACAATACAGCTTACGCGGATCATGGATAAGATTTCATGCAACACCCATTTTCTCGGGGTCCTCCCTTGCGACTATTTACCACAAACACCTTTAAGTAAATTACCAGCGTCAGTAATATTTAATTCAAAGGAGTCAAATCATGTGGGCGAACACTGGCTAGCCATTTACATAAACGAGGATGGCGTATCAATGTTTTTTGACAGCTTCGGGAACAACCCTGACGACATCCGTTTTCCGTCGATAATTAAAGAATTTCTAAAACTAAATTTTAGAATCGTTCGATATTCTACCATACAAGATTTTTCATGAGACACCTGCGCCCAACATTGTGTGTTCTTTCTCTACCACATGGCAAAGGGTCGTGATTATGAATATGTTCTGAACCTGTACAGTGATGATTTAATTAAAAATGACAAATGTTTGGCAGCTTTTGTGAAAAAACTAAAACAATCTCGATGTAATGAATGTTTTCAATTGTGTTCAATGTGTGCAAACCGGTGAGGTGTTTGTCTTATTTTTAATATTTTCAATAAAAACTGAAGAAAAAATAAATTTCTTTTATGACTCTTTTATTATTATATACACACATTCAGTATTACATACAACAATAACAAGATCAATAACACAGTCGATACAAAAAAATAATAAATCAATGAAAACATGACCCGTGTAAACTCAAAGATTAAAAATTTAACCAACTGTTCCTGTCAAGAATAGGTGATTTGAATACGACGTCTTCTGGATAATTAGACTGTCTTGTCGGGGTACTCACATCGGCACTCTGTTTTTTACTTTTTTTAGAAGAGTTGGTTATCGGAGGTGTCGATTTGTTTTTAAAAGAGTTAATCAAATGCCTATGCCTATGCAAATGTTAATCAAACATACTGGTTTGGGACCATAGAATATGGCATGTTTAAAGTGGAAAATGCCTCTAGAAACTCATTCCATCCAGCAGGTCTCCGATCATCAAGAATCTTTTGTGGTGCCATGACACTTTTAACTAAATCCAACATGTGCGAACCAGGGATAGTTCTGCCTTTAAACACAAACTCACCTGATTCAGTCCAAGAAGCAACATCTTTGGTTTTAAACATTTTATTTAAAATGTAACAAGCATTTTTTATATTCTTCTGTGGAACATTCTTCAAAACATCATCTGCAACAGCATCTAAAACATCTTGGTTTGGTGCAATTGTAGTCACGGTCGGTTCTTCTTTATCATCATGGTGGGGTGATGGAAGTGATAAAGTTAATGTGTTGGTCTCTCTATCCCCTAGCTTAGCCAATGTTAAAAACCTCTGTAACACCGATGTGTACATCTTTGCCTTTTCATATGGTTTCAGATCAGCTCTGTGTAAAATAGCTCTGATGGTCATATCGAGATCATCCTCAACGATTTGATGTATAGACTCACGTGTGGTGCTAGCCTTTAATTTATCCACCTCTCTGCGGAACCAGGTATACCTTTTCACTGTGTTCCATCCCAGACATTATTTATTGGATGTGATCAAACTGGTAATAAAAGGGACTGCAACACTTAAAAGAGGAAGAAGAAACCCTCCTTGTTGATTAATCAACCGCCTCTTTCTTTTGACCCCGACTTTCTTATCAGCAACCAGTTTGATTTCAGTTTTTCTCTTTTCAGCGTCTGGTATTGTTGATGTGTGAGTGGGATATTACCATGGAGAACATTAAGAGCTAATTCACACAAACATAAAATGAACTCATCAGTAGCATTATGTAAAATAACATGTCTTTGCTTGGGTGTTGCTTTTAATAACAACTTTAAGAGAGAGTGGTTTTTTAAAAATCTTGGAGAAATTTTATTATTTTTCTCCAAATCAACAGAGTTACCATCTTTTTTTTTTTCTGGATGTATACAACTGGATGTTGCGAGAGTAATGCAGTTCAAAGACGATACTGTTCAGGGGTCTTTGCTTTATAATCAATCAAAAGGTACCCGTAAGGGACACTGATAGCATCTTCATAACTTTCCATAAAAAAATTTGTGTTGTTGGGAAACATTTGTCTGGCTAAAATATTGACCTGGGATGCGTCTCTTGAATTCTTGAAGAGTACTAAATAATTTGTGTTCAAACTAATGGTTCTGCTGGATTTACCCTGAAATTCTGTAGAATGTATATAACGCTTAAATTTTTATGATGTACATAGACTGTGAAAAGTTTTTCAATCTCCTTGTTACTGGATGCTTCCTGCATAAAATCATCAATCACAACAAGAGATGTTTTATTGACAGGAAACAAAACATCGTCATCCAGAGTCTGTGGAATTCCTTCAATAAATTTCATATCATGATTATACATTTTTAACAATTCGTCATACAAAGGTTGCCATACAGAATAAATGAAAACAATATTGTCAATTTTTTTTTTTTTTTTTAGAAATCAGTTTTCCAGCATTTTGCAACAACATTTTTACAAAAAACGTTTTCCCACAGTTGCTAGACCCCGATACTATGGCAGCAAAAGGCCACTGGAGTCGCGTGTCAAACCATTCTGTGTCTCGTACACCCCTACCAAAAACGTTGTCAGAAGCCATATGGAAGTGTAGTAAAGTCAGGGAGCAATACACGTTTGTCGTACACAACTTTGAATTTCTTCACAAATGACTTGTTGTGTAATGTCAAATTCTTTTTATTCCTCAATAGTGTCATTGTGTGCGAGAACGTGTAGGCTGTTGTCCTGCCCCGTTACATAATGATCTACAAGACCAATCAGTGAATCTAGTGTGATGACTTCAGAGTTTACAGCATTAAGTGTTATGCCTTTCACTTTCATACAGACCTTACCCTTAGCAGCGACATATCCATAAATTTTCGGACCTGCTGATGGAAAAAAGGGTGATATGATCTCCGGGCCCAACTTCATCAGTAAGATCACTGAGATATGGACCTAGGGGTGGTTCATATTCACCGTCTTTTGATGTGTAAATGAGTGAGTCTGTATCACAATAAAGAAGCCTATCACCTAGCCTATCCATGACATCATAGAGTTCTAAATGTGCATGGGCTGTTGTAAAAGTACCAAGAAATACATTAATGTCACGAGTTGGGACAGCTTTCCCATTTGCGTAAGACCACTGAACAATCGCAACAGTGTCTGACACAAATGAGAAATATCTGATCTCATGCTCGGTACCCAAAATGTGACGTGCAAACTGTTCAGGATCTTTAACTATTTCCGTTGTAGGTAGCCCCTCACGAAGGCAGAACCTCCCCCAAAGAGAGTTTAGAATCAATTTCATGATAGACCTACGTGCAGGGTTCAGTTCAATCTTGTCCAGATTCAGATTAATCCCTTCCTTCTCAAAGTAATCTCTCACATAAGATTCTTTGTCAGCATCTGTCACCACATCTTTTGGAAACCCCGAACTCTCCTGTTTGAACTGTAAAAATGTTTTAACAATCACAGAACAGTGTTTCTTATCGTTGGGAAAAATGCCAGACCTCATCCACTTTTACTACGACGTAGCCTTTTTCAATAGCTTTTAACAGTTTTATACTCACCCAGCAACCATGAATGGCTCTTTCCTCGTCGGTGTGCATACACGGCAGCATCTGATTCTGTTGTTCTGCACACAACCTACAAAGTGGGAATAATAATTTTCTAGACAGCCTTACTGGTAACGTTGGGTGAAGTAGTTTTCGGGGTGGTAGCACCGTAGCCTTGATAAGACCATAATAATTCTCAAGATTACCAAAATCTTAGAAAATTATTTGCGGGTGACCTATGGGGAAACACTTTGTAGCCTGACAAAACGGGTACAGACTTGTGAAATCGACGTACCGTATAACCTCACCTTCCGCAGCCTTGTGGTACAGTTTGAAAGCGTTAGTACAGCCTCCAAATAATGCATCACGCGGATTCAGCCTTTCAGGATGTTTGTAGGTGGACATGAATGCTATCACATTAGCATCAGACTGTTTAGCCCCGGTCCAGCTACACTCCCACTGTACCTCAGTGTGGAGCCCATACGCATGCTTCAAAATTTCAAGCTTGTCGTCAAACTGTCTCCTGAGAAGGCCATAAGGTACTTTTAACAATGGATTTAAATCATTAGGGTTATAACATTGCTCACAACCGTGGTAAAAACAACCCGCAAACTCTAAGGCCTTTTTAGTTGTACCACTGATATAAAAACCATCCACATAATACTTGCCGAATGATACCTCACTGTGATTTAACGCATGTTGAACATCTACGCAACGTGATTTCGCAATATATTCAAGTCATTCAATCGATGCATTTGAGTATGTCTTATGCTGATTGATGTAGGCATTGTTGCGCGTCAGTGCTATTGTATCTTTTGGTAGACGCATGGGTATAAAGCAGTAACTATTGATAAATCTCTGCTTGAATGAATCATCATACATTAAGATTAGACGATAGCCTTGCATTGTAATTTTAGGGGCAATCCCCATCCTGGTGAAGTATTCCAAAAGAATGAAATTGTCAAATCCGGATGCATTATGTGCAATCCATGTGAAATTACGGTAACGAGGCCGTCTGAACTTCTTAATGAGACGATCCACACAATCAGGACCCTCAGCTACAAATTCTTCACGGCCATACGTTATAGCGCATACGAAATTAGCAACGTGTTTACCATTTTCATAACGAGTCTCAAAATCAAAGATGTACTTTGTGTCTGGTTTCTCCATCTTAACCGGTTGGATAAAACATTGATGCACGCCATCGGTTACCAAACTCTCACCACAATGGGTACACCGGTCTGCAGGACATTTGTGTGGTTTGGGTTTGGTGCCGCTGACATGGTATCGTCTGTTACATTTTCAACAATATTTGGTAACATCACATTGTGCGAATTGCTGACCTGGTAGGTTTTTTTATGCATCTCAAAACAATAGTCAGACCTGCAGTATCGCAAACAGTCGATGCAGTGTTTTGTTTTTTTGGGGTAAAGATGACATTCAGCCGCATTACAAACATCGCAGGTGTATCGGCATCTGTGGTCTCTCCGATTGGTAAAACCATGATAACAATACTCACATACGTATGGAGTACCAATAAACGCATGTAGATTTTTTTTATCATAAAATAATGATTGTCGTGAAGATACAAAAACACCGTTTTATGATGTGGCACGTCTGTGTTGGTATATTTCTCCAACTCCCCCGTGTTCGACCTATAGAAAACCACTATTTTAATATTCAACATGCGTTCAAACCGAGTGATATCTGTCACGAATCTGGTCGGTGTCCCGCTGTCCGCTCACCGCCAGATGTCACTCTCGCCCTGTCACACACAGACTGTTGCACCACACCCTGGACTACATTCCCCATCAGCCATTGCACTTCACCCGCGACCAATCAGCGGCGCTATAAAAGCCCCGGTCTTTCCACTTGCAAACCACGGATTGTTGTGGTGTTGTATTTCTTTCGTTAGCGTTTTCCTAGTTTCCTTGTTTCCCAGTGTTTAGTTCTCTTGCCTGGCCCTTCCCGTTTTCGACCTTACGACCTTACCTGTCTGCTCCCGTCTCGACCCTGCCTGTACGACCATGTCTTTGTCTGGAAATATCAATAAAAGCTTGCGTATGGATCCGCTCGCCTCTCGTCATTCACTCCCGGTTACAATATCATTAAGCGCTATCTTGTGTTGATCTGTGTACCCAACAGCCTTCTGCAACGCTGACGCTACAGATTCTGGCTCTGTGTGTGGTTTCTGAGGGTTTAGAAAGTGTGCTAAGCAGATTGCAAAACAAAGATTGGACGAAATGTTCATAGGGATGAAAAGATTAAGTCTGTTTTTACAAATCACTTCATCATGAGCAAGATCACGTATTTTTCGACGTGCACCACCATTTTTACTTCTTGCTTTAGACACTCTTAAATTTAAACTCTCATCAAACCGCACATCAAAGTTGTTCTGCATGATCTTTTCAAGCTGATCGGTAAAGAGATCAACACTGTAATCGTTACCCTGTGACAAGATTGTATTAACATCTGATGTCAGGCTACCACCTCTCAAGGTAATGTTAATTAAACTTCCATCTCCACCTAACAATTTGGAAAATGCCACTATTTCAGAAAGTGTGTCATGTAAAAATACTGTGTAGTCTGCTAGATTTGTAGAAGATATTTCCCTGAGATTTATAATCCTATGGATTTCCAAACCATTGAACCGTGCACGAGGTATTACAGAGTATCCGGCCACATCGCCACCCTCTCTTACAAGTGATTCTATTTCATCTTGAGTAAGACCCATGTTTGGGAAGGTAAGGTCAAGCGTACGATGTGGCTGGTTACCTAATCCCTCCCCAGTCTGTTGAGAATGTACAAATTGTTCAAGATCAAAATCAAAATCAAAAATTGGTTCTGGAGGAGCTTCTGCTACCTCACCAGTCTGACAAGAATTTACAAATTGTTCAGAATCAAAAATTGGTTCTGGAGGAGGTTCCGCCCTTGATCGTACAGTGTTTAGTAATTTTAACAATCTAGCGGACTTGTGTTTTTTTTCATCTCATCAACAGTCTGAATGAGATGGAGTAATTTTTCTGTAGTGGTTTGTTGATCATTATGATCATCCCTACTACATCTTGACGGAGGACCAAGATCACCATCATATGACTCCCGACAACGTTTTGCAGCCATTGTAGCCTTAATTTATGTTCAAATATTCACACCATACAGCTTGAACAAAAAATTAAAAGATGTCTAAAATAATACACGCTTAGGAAGAAAAAGAAAATAGAACTCACCACCACTGTTATTTAAACACTCCCAGTAGTTCATTTAACAGTGTAACAGTCATTTTCTGATCACGGGCTGTTTGTTCATGTCCACCATCATGACGTTTCTGCATCGCAATTATTTGTTTAAGGATGATTCCATGTTTCTGCAGCGTTGTTGTCACATTCTGATTAAAACGTGCTTGCTCCTCCTGGGCCTTCTGATGATCCTCTATTCTTTTCTGGTTCTTCACAACCGTATTCAAAGAGTTCAGAATTTCCTTGTTTACGTCGTTCTGCAGCTGGTTCTTGTAATCCTCTTGGTTTGAAGGAAGATTATCAGCGTCGAGGTCTGAATTTACAGCATTTTCACATCTCAGAGGGTTGGTTTAATTCTGCCTCTTGTTCCACACTAGACACCTGGTTCATATCACATTTGTCCCATGCTTGAACAAAATTCTCATTCCAGATAGTAGGTTCTTCTGATGGGTTTAAAAAAATAATAATCATGATTATTGTAGTAATAATAATAATAATAATAATAATAATAATAATAAAAGAGAATAATTTCATTTGATTCCTCTATACTTACCATCTGATTGTCTTGGTCGTTTTCGCTCAGGTGTGCCGGGTATGACCCAGAGTTTGTGGCGGATTGCTTTCTTTTGTGCACGTGGTTGAAGCTTCACAGTTGCGGGCACGTCCTGACCCACCCTCCGAGATCTGGATAGTGACTCCTGGCTTTTAACAACTACACCAGAACTACCATCAGCAAATGTGCGTGGTGGCGGTATAGTGTTACCAAAACAACCTATGTAAATATAAACAACGAAAAATGTGAATGAGGGTTTTTTTTTTTTTTAAATGGGTATGGTATAGATATATTATAAATAATACTTATGATTAATACATACCGCTCGAGCCTAGAATACCAGGTCTTTGTACTGGAGCATTAACCTGTACAGTCACGAGTCTCCGACCCACCGACGGTTCCTGTCTAGCAGGGCTTGCGTCATGCGGATCAACAACTGTAACGACGAATAGCGGTTAACAAGTTGTCTTAAACACGCTAGTGTGTGTGTGTGTGTGTATATATAATTCTGATTAATACATACCACTCGGATGTGGAATAGTAGATCTCTGTACTGCAGCGTGAACCTGCGCAGTCACAACTTTCTGCCCTGCCGACGGATCCTGTCTAGCAGGAGTTGTGTCGCGCGGATCAACAACTGTAACGGCGGGGTAGCGGTTAACAAGTTGCCTTAAACACGCTAGTACAAACACAAATAATGATTTAGCCTCTTTTTCTCACAACGCAATAAAAAATCTAGATGTTGATTTAAAACTCACCGAGCGACCCTCTGTTTTCAGTTCGGATCTCTCTCGCTTCAGATACAGTAATGTCACTAATCTGACGAGTCTGCACTGTTATAATAATAATAATAATAATAAATATAGCTGCAAGCAGCAATTATCGGGGTTCGAGCATATAAGGACTTTATTACATTTAAGGATTTTATTGCATCTAATTTGTAGGATAACCTGAGATTTTTGCCTAAAACCTCAAAATGTTCATGATGAAGAATATTGCAACATATACATATTTAATCTGAAATGAAAGGTTAATATAAAGTAGGTATATGTTTACATACACATGAAAAGACATCTGTTGTATATACATAGATTTTAAAGTAAATGATAGGTAACAATATGTTTACTGCAGGTTTTGTGTTTATAATGAAAATTTCAGGTCTGACTGTAATAATAATGTGGCATAATTGCACAATTTGATCGCTAACTTTAAATGAAGTGATAAAGTTTGAGAAAATGTGATTTTAATTGTCATAAAATTGGTTTTAAATTTGTTCAATGTCAGTAACTAAGTAAAACATGATTTTTCGTGATTTTTAAAGTGTAATTTTTTTTGTTCAGTGATCATAAATTTTTGCATGATTGTTTAGAATCATATCTTGCATCATTTTACATAGTTGTGATGTTTTGACTTTTCTTTTAAGATGTATAGGCTATTGGGTAGAGTAGATGAAGTCCTTATTATGAGATGGCACTGTTATAAAATTCTAAATGGAAACGTTTAAACTTTTTATTGTTTACAGAATTGTTATTGTTTACTGATAATTATTTTAACAGTCTAGACAATTGTATTGAATAGTGTTCTGTTGATTTTGAGTTAAAAACATAGGAGTAGTTCACAAAAGTTTTTTATATATAAAAAAACAATATTAAATATTTAAAGAACAGGTGGAGTGATAGTAGTGATGTTAGAGGCAAAGTTGTTTAGAATGAGTAGATATATTATATGAAAGGGTATAGTTTTTGTGATTATATGACAATTTTTTTTTTAGCTAATATGCTAAAAAAAAAATTTAATATTTTTAAAAATGCCATTGAACTCTTACAAATCTTAAATAATAGGGTTTCAGGAGGACTACATGCTTGAATCAGTAAGGTTTCAAAAGAATTTACAGGTTTTGTTGTTTTTTTGTTTTTTTTGTTTTTTTTTGTTTTGTTTTTTTTAATGTTTCTAGTTAGTGATGTATTTCTATATTTCTTTTGTGCAATGTAATGCATTTCATTGAAATAACTATTTCAGAATGTTTTATTTTGTGAGTGTATATGTGAGTGGTGAAGCTGTGCTACCGACTAGTCGGTGTAAAGAAGCATAGATCAATCTTCAGTTAGGTATAAAGAGTAGTGATAAGGTTTTTTTTTTTTTTTTAGGTATTATGCTCAGTTTTGGACAAGTTATGGTAAGTGCAAATATTGTAATGCAAATCAACTGAAGGTACAGAGGATGGAGAATTTAATTTTTTTTTAATGTAGTGTATCATAGCAATGGGAACGTTTTATTTTGTCAGGATTTAAGTTATGCACAGGTGTAAGTTTCAGTATGCACAGATGCTTGAGAAAAATGTTGATAGATAATAAATATGGTAGAATGAGTATCGTAGAGACATTTTGTGCTTTTTCCATGAGGACACAGAAACTATGTTGAAATTAAGTGATTTTTATGTGATTGTTTTTTTGTTTTTTTTTTTCGTGTGTACTAAAATATAATTAATTGATAGTTGCCATAAGTAGTTTATATTTTGCACAGTTAGGTCATAAGCATTAGGTGTCTTTTTGTTTCAACTTTATTTATATAGTTAAGTTGGCTTGAGAAAGCCAACTTACTGATATGCTATTTTACTCTGAGACTAAATCTGTCGACACTAACTCGTCCTAGAGCTTTAACTCTACAAACTCCAAACTCAGCCCAGATCTTCAGACTGATCCGACCGAGTGTGCTATATCTTTTCTAACTGATCGGACTTACGGTTTTCCTAAAAATGACGATTAAAATTGGGAAAAATCCCATAGACTTACATAGACGGAATGTTCAAATGAGCCAACACTTTTCAAATTCCAGCTGTCAAAACTCCCAGAATCCTTTGAGCCTCAATCAGACTTCCCTTCTATGTACTGTATTTCTAATCCATTTAAACTCATTCAAACTCTATCCATCTATCTATCTATCTATCTATCTATGCCTAGCAACCAGAATCATGCTTGCAACCAGAATATTGCAACTTGCTACTCATGCTAGCAAAATGCTAGTAACTTGCTAATCATGCTAGCAACATACTAGTAACTTGCTAATCATGCTAGAAACATGCTAGTAACTTGTTAGTCATGCTAGTAACTTGCTAATCATGCTAATAACATGTTAACGACATGCTAATCATGCTACAGTCATGCTAGCAACATGCTACTAACTTGCTAATCTTGCTAGAAACATGCTAGCAACTTGCTAATCATGCTAGAAGCTTGCTAATTATGTTAGCACCATGCTAGTAAAAGGCTAGTAACTTGCTAATCATGTTAACAACATGTAACTTGCTAGTCATGCTAGAAACATGCTAGTAACTTGCTAATCATGCTAATAACATGCTAACAACATGCTAATCATGCTACAATCATGTTAGCAACATGCTACTAACTTGCTAGAAACATGCTAGCAACTTGCTAATCATGCTAGAAACATGCTAGCAACTTGCTAATCATGCTAGAAACATGCTAGCAACTTGCTAATCATGCTAACAACATGCTAGTAACTTGCTAAATATGTTAGCACCATGCTAGTAAAATGCTAGTACCTTGCTAATCATCATGCTAGTCACATGTTAATCATGTTAATAACATGCTAACAACATTCTATCTATCTATCTATCTCTGACAGACTGTATTGCCTTTAAAACATCCAAACTTTAACCTTTTAAAACTACTTTAGAATTCAAACTATTTCAGACTGAAAACCATCAAACTTAAAACTTTTTAAAACATTTTAAATTTTTTAAACTTCATAAACTTTTCAACTTTTTAAAACTTTCTGTTCCGGCTTTCTCAAGCCAACTTAAAGTTTGTCTCGACAAACTTTTTTATCTAGTTTATAGTTGAAATAGTAACATGGTACTGTTGGCACATAGTTTCTTTAATGTTGTAAAGCTGGCTAGCTATTTAGAAATTTTAAAAATTACCAAATTACAGTTTTGGAACTTTTTTTTTTTATTATTATTTATTTAGATTTATTTGTTTGTTTTATTTAAATAGGTAATGATGTATAAACTGTGCATTTGTTTTAAAGGGAAAAAAGGAAAAACTTAATTTATGAGGTTATGGGATATAGGTGTGTTTCATTCATCATTTGTCTTAATTGTTTTGGTAATAGTGAATAATGTTATGAATAAGGTTTGATCAAACAATGGGGGGAGAATATTAAACATTAAAGATCTAAATGTTGCTGATGGTGATATATTGTTACAATTTTTTACTGTAGATTACAAAGTGTAGTTGGTGGTCCAGTGTAAATATATAAGACAGCTTAAAATGTCAGTTTTTTTTAAAACATTATTTATTTTAATGCTTATATTTTTTCTTGGGCTCATATAGTAGGGGACGAATCCATGAATGGCTGAATACTGTGAAAGACTGACTTTTCAGAGGCATATGTGTTATGTATTACCTAGCTATTTGTAAACATTTTACTTAAGGCAAATTCTGGCTAAATGAAATGTTGCTGTGGTTATGAAATACAGTAACCTACAGTAAGAATTAAATTTGTAATCTTTGTTACCTTTTGTTACCTTGCATTTGATTTGCATTATAGTATTTTGCACTGACTGTTGCTTGTACAAAAGTGAGTGTAATGTGTAAAAGAAAAGTTATGATTGTTGTGTTTTTATACTTGACTAAAGATTCATTACTTGAATTCATTACACATTCTTTGCTGTGTGTATTATGTAGTGTACATTCAGTGAGATTTAAATCTGTGCAGCTAAAGAAAACATGCTGGATGGAGATTAATATTTTTGAAATGGTTGTTTCTGTGAAATGTGTTAGATTGCACAGAAGAAAGCCCAGTCAGAGAAATATAATTTGGTTAAAAAGAAAATCAAAAACAAAAATGAATTGGACTCATTTTAAAATAGGAATAGGTCATAACCTGCATAGGTTAAAATAAATAAGAAATAATAAAGCAATAAAACCTGCAACTTATTTTAAAACTTTAATTGCATTGCTTGAATAATTTGTAGCTATTTGTAGGTACTTGTTATGGACATGATTTTCTTATTGCTTTTCTTATTTTATTTATTTATTTTTTAGTTGTGTGTTTATGTTTTGATGTAATTTATGTTATTGTACTTGTATGTTTGTTCTAAAGATTGGAATTAGTAAAGAATGAAAATAAATAATGGAACTGATGACGTTAGTGGTCTAGATTTGGTTGATCAATTAGTAAAAAGGGGGTGCATTTTGAGAAGTTTTGTAAGAAAATGTAATTTTTTTTTTTTTTTTTTTTTGTGGTTTTGTTTTCTGTATTAATAAAAAAGTGATGCATTGAAATCCAGACTATTAGTTTTGTATGTTTATTCGTATGATTGATTATATGTGGAAAACTAATTTTGAAGTTGTTTATCCCTTTTGCATATGTGAACCAAAAAAAAAAAGAAAAATAGAGTTGCAATGTTGTTTTTTCATTTTGAAGAGAAAAACAAATTGAATTAGCAATTTTGTAGTTCATGCTTATTTAATTTTAAATTAAAAAATAACCATACAATTGTCAATTTTGTGTGCTTTTGTAAAGGATCAGTTTACTGTACTGGTGTTATTATATTGCTGTTTCAGTTGTATGATGTTTAGGTCTATCTATGTATCTATCTATGTATCTATGTATTTATCTATCTATCTATCTATGTATTTATCTATGTATCTATCTATGTATGATACAGCGATCCAATAGATGGCGCTATTGTAATTGTAAGATTAGCCATTGCTAATTATGTGTAGAAGAAAAAGACGAAGAATCACCACCATTTGTAAAAGCGCACATGGAAAAATGAGTTCCCCGTCACCTAAAAAATTTAAGAGCGACGACAAAAGTGATTCAGTGTGTGGGTACGTGCACAACGTAAGCCCATTAAAGGCCGCTGTTAAGACGTGTAACAGATATTTCAATGCTGTGCTACAAGTGGATCGTGATGAGTTTCACAATGTGGTTGTTTTTGCGGCTGAAAAACACTTCGTTTCTTCAGGCAAACAAAAACCAAAGTCCAGTGAAACTCAAATCGTTCAAGCGTGGAGTTAGTGAGTATCCTTTCAGTTATTTTTTGTAATATTTTTGACAGTGTTGGGCAGTCACTAATTACTTGTAATTTACTTAATGCAATAATATTAGTTTTTGCAGTAACTCGTTTTGTAAATAATCACTAACTAGACTTAAGTAACAATATTACAGTTACCATCCATAAAATAGCTTAGTTACTTAGTTACTTTTGATGTCTCAACCCTGTTGATTTAAAATCCAACAATTAAAATAATATATTTTTATAATTGTCATGACTGGTACATGTGTGTGATGTGCAGCACGTAAGCTTGGAATATGGAAAAGCTTACATTCAGCACATAGAAATATGGCATTATATTGATTTTGTCAGGAAAAAGAGATGATCTGAACAATGTTGTATAAGTTGTAGGTTTACTTTACTCTGGCATTACATCTGACAACCATGCTTTTGATAGGCATGTGCTACATTATATTACTATAATTAAAAATCTTTCTGGAAAATTAAACCGTTTTTACAAACTTATGTGATTTTGCAAAATACATAATGAAATATATTTGTATATGGGTAACAGAGAAGTTACAATCAAGCTACTCATGACAATGACAATACAACACTTATGTTTGTAGTTATGACTTATGACTGCGATCAAATGTGTATTTTGGTCAAATGATGAGGCAGAAATATGTCGTTAGTAATATTCTAGGAGAATTTTATGGTGAAGATAAACAGTTACAACTTCTGTGGGGTGTGAAGAAAACGTAATGTAACTAGTAGTGTATGTAATTAGTGTTGCCAGAAAGTAATAAGTAAAGTAACTATTTTTAAATGAGTAACTAGTCAGTAGTAGTTAGTAATATATTATGTTCTTTGAGTTAGTAACTAGCTCAACTCTGATTAGTGATTAGTAATATGATTCTTTGTATAGGTAAGGATGCTGATGAGTATGACATACAGTGTGGAAGCAATACTGACATTTCTGTCGTCCAGAAAGTCAGTTTCCCTAGTAAAGTACCACCCTTAAAGTTCAAGACGATATGTGAGGTCAAGGAAATGGCTCCGAAGCAAAATGTAAGCTATTTATTTTGTGCTATGTGTGTCAGTCTGGTTAATTGGTGATAATTTGTGTATGTTAGTGATAGGGCTGCAACGATTAATCGCATGATGTCGTGAGGTGTGTTTAGTCAATGAAGCCGGTACTTTGATTAGCAGTAAAGCTCCATCACGTGCGTTCAGCTGGAGCGGCAAGTAATACACAGAGCCGTACATCACTGACAAGCTACGCCAAAATCGCGTTCAAAATTGAATTCGATTACGCGCCTCACGACATCGTGCGATTAATCGTGCAGCCCTATTTATTAAGGTCTATAACATTATTTACTGTGTATATATATATATATATACACACACATTTATTTTACTTGTGCAGCTCTTAAAAAGGGTCATAAAATGCGTTAAATTGATATTTAAAAATTCTGCAAATACCTTGTAAATAGTGAAATAAAATTTCTTCCTTGATATTTGTTGATATTTGTGTATTGAAAATAGGGTTGTCAAAAGGTACCGGGTTCAGTACTTTCAGTACTGAAATTTTAAAAACGTGTTCACGCTCCTCACCGAGCGCTCACATATAACCACAACGGAGTGTTTTAAAGCTGCGTGTGTCAGTGTGTGTCCTAATACATCTGCATATAGACTGATCCGCTGACAGATGCAGCTTTAAAACACTGTGGTTATATGTGAGCGCTCGGTGAGGAGCGTGAAGCGCTTACCATTGTAGCCAATCACAGTCATGTCTGTTGAGCACGTGAACACTGTGGCCAATCAGCGATGTTTAAAAATCTGCTCAACAGCGCTCAAATGTGAGCGGGAAATGGACGTTTTTAAAATTTCAGTACCGAAAGTACCGAACCCGGTACCTTTTGACAACCCTAATTGAAAATACTCCTATCTGATTTTCTATATTTTTTAAAAAAAAAATTCTTTTTTATTTGGGCTAGTTAAATTCATTTTTGGGCTACCAAAATCTGAAGAGTCCCTGTCTGAAGGGCTATCAGAGATTTAGGAATTTTGCGAGCTGTGGAGTCTCATATTTTAAAAAATTTTTGAACTTGTAGTTCAGGGTAAATTTAACTTGTTGTCTTCTGGGCAACAGGTAAGTAGCTTTTGAAGGTTAGTATTACATTAAAAATATGATATTTAGGCAAATAAAAAAATGTATAAATCTTTATTCTGTTTAAAAGTTTACATCCCTGGTTATTAATGCATGTTTCTACTTTTTGTAGGATCAGTGAGCATTTGAAGCTTTGGTAATAGTTGCATATGAGTCACTAATTTGTGCTCAGTGTGAAAAGATGGATCTTAAAATCATACAGTCATTGTTGAAAAGGGTTCAAATACACAAAAATGCTGCAAAACACAAAATTTGTGGGGCCTGAAGGATTTTTCTGAAGAAGAGGAGGCAGTTTCACTGTTCAGAACAAACAAGGGACTCATGAACAACCATCACTAAACAAAAAATAGCTGTGGGTCATACAGATATTAAGAACAAAGTGTACGTAAACTTTTGAACGGGGTCATTTTTATCAATTTAATTTTCACTTGTGCACTATATGTAAACATCTTTCCTGTGAAATATCTTGTTCCGGTAAGTACTAACTAAACAACAATATTTTGTTTTATCTGTTAGAGCTGCATGATTAATTGTTAAAAAAATTGCGATCTCGATTCAGACACTCATACAATCTAATTTCTAAATGACCACGATTTGGCCGCATCTATTAAACTTTTGAAAAAGTCAAATTGAAACTGAGAGTAAATGTTGAGAGCTGACATTTACCATGTTTGTGTAATAAACAGCTTCACAAACATTTTTTTTCCAACTACACAGAATTATTTCTGTCTTAGTCATTAATATTATCACAGAAATGCTGGGATGAAAGTTTATAGATCAGATATTGTTGCTGACAAAATAGAGCACGGCATCTTTTGAAAGTAACTGGTGCTTCAGATAACATTTGTGTTGATTGCATTTTTTCCCCAGTAGGTGGCAATAAGTGACTCAAAAATGTATTAGTCATTGAATGAAAGCATAATTCAATTGATTTGTTCAAGAATGGTGATTTTCATGTTAAAATTTGGTGTATTAAATATGTTGTATTTTAAGTGCATATACACTACCAGTCAAAAGTTTTTGAACCGTAAGATTTTTTTAAGTGTTATTTTAATGAAGTCTGCTCTTCTCAGCAAGTCTGCATTTGTTTGATCCAAAATACAGGAAAAACAGTAATATTTTGAAATATTTTTACTATTTAAAGAAACTGTTTTCTATTTTAATACATTTTAAAATGTAATTTATTCCTGTGATTTCAAAGCATCATTCTTGTAGTTTTATAAATGTTTTATAAGTAAAAACAATATAAATGTTTTTATCATTACTTCTGATCAATTTAAAAGATCCTTGCTTAAAAAAAAAATAAAAAAATTGTAATTTCTATAATTTCTTCCCCCGTCCAACAAAAGCTTATTATTTCAGATAAATGCTGAACTTTGGCTCTTTCTATTCATTAAAAGAATGCTGAAAAAAATGTAGTGAACCATTTTAAATATTGATGATTATATAAAAGTGATTCTTCAAGAACAAATTAGCATATTAGAATGATTTGTGAAGGATCATGTGACACTGAAGACTGGAGTAATGATGCTGAAAATTTAGATTACAGGAGTGTATTGCTTTTTAAAAGATATTCAAATAGAAAATGTATTTTAAATAGTATAAATATTTCACAATATTACTGTTTTTGCTGTACTTTGGATTAAATAAATGCAGAATCGTGATTCTCAATTTATCCAGAATAGGGATGCTCATTTTAACTGGTTAACAGTTAACGAAGAGAAAGAATTTTGACTAATTAATACAATCAGTAAAATGGTTTAAAAGGTCATTTAATTAATAAATTTTTTTCATTAATTTATTAATAGGGCTGCACGATTAATCGCACGATGTCGTGAGGTGCGTTTAGTCACTGAAGCCAGTACATTGATTAGCAGTAAAGCTCCATCACGTGCGTTCAGCTGGAGCGGCAAGTAATACACAGAGCCGTACATCACTGACAAGCTACGCCAAAATCGCGTTCAAAATTGAATTCGATTACGCGCCTCACGACATCGTGCGATTAATCGTGCAGCCCTATTTATTAAGGTCTATAACATTAAGTTTTATTATTAGATTTTATTATTACATTCAGAAATAGACCTGATGTCAATGCAAAATGTCTACAAATACTATAAACATAGGCTGGTTATTGAAAAGAAGTCAAGGTTACATCACGAGACGTGATTAAGGGCTGGTATCCTTGATGCAACAACAAAAAAAGTAATGTTTGTGTTTCCCTAAGGTGCGTCTAGAGCTAAAGTTTGGGTGCAGGCGATTGGTTTTCAGTGTTCTGTAATGATTTGCATGTCTTGTAGATGTAAAGATATGGTTCTAGACCGACCAATGCAGTATAGACATGATCTGCATATCGGACAGATGTCTCATGTTTGTTGTGAATATAGATTTTTGTTTTTTACAGTAATGAGCAAGTAGGCAGTGGAAGACAGTGAATTCATCATAGTCTTATGTTTGAACAACTTTGCCTTCTCAAACCATCACGACTTGCCTAAAATAAAATCTATAGATTTAAAATAGTTCAAACATATAACAATGCTGGTTTTAAACAAGAAAACAGTCGTGGTACCCTGGTCTCATGTTTCCATCAGCACTGAAATGCAGGTTTTATCTGCAGCTACATTACTGGTGTGTTAATTGGCTGTGTTTATGCGCTTGATGACACTCCCCTTTTTATGCAAACACTTCCTTCTTTGTACAAATTATTTACCCACTTTTTCACAGTAGGCCACGCCTTTTTTTGGAACAGTTTTCAAATCAGAGGTGTGAAAAAACACTGCTGAAGCAGGGGCGTATCATTACACTTTAAATCTATGGATGTTGTTGTTGTGTTGTCCACACTGATTAGTTCTTCCTTGCTCTTGCAAGTGAATAAATGTTTTCCATGCATGTAAGGCCCAATCCCAATTCTATTTTCTACCCCTTTGCCTACCCCTCGCCCCTTCCCCTTGCCCCTTGAAACAAAGCGAGAAGGGGAAGGGTTAAAAATGTTCCCCTAAGAAATGGGACACCACTACTACACTGTCATACGTCATCATACGTCGCTACAGTGACAGTTTCGCCGTTCTCTCCAACATTACACAACTAATTAAACTCGATCTTTACATGCTTAACTTTAATGCAGATTTTAGATATTAGCCGTCAATCACTCCCTGTCACCGACACTGCGCTCCGCTGAAACTCGGAACCGGCCGTTTTCTCTCTCTCAACCAACCTCTGTTCCGGATTTGTACAAACTACACTGAAATTAGGGGTGTGTGATATGACGATTTTTGATTGTGGACAAATAAAATGTCTCCACAATCTGCTTTTGAAGAAATATAGTATATTTCGTGCTACAGCGCACATTCTGTCAGACGCAATTCTGGTGCCTACGTCCCAATATACTGTACAGCGCGGCATACATTTACATCAAATGATAACTCAGCTTCTGAGTTTCACTCACGCAGGGGCGTAATTTCCACTGGGGACACAATTTTCAAAACTCCCCTACTTTCAAATAGTTTTGTTAAATTAATGTCTTTTATTGTAGAATGGACGCTCAGCACCGCCGAGAGTTTCGCGCCATGGTTAAAACGAAACCAAAAGTAAAACGCGCGTGCGCATTCAAAAGCAATTTTAATACCCCACGTTTAGAGAGCGACTCCCCAATGTGCGCAAATTAGGCTACATAACATATCTAGGGTATAGGTTGTATAGTTGTATTTAATACAACCTTAATATTCATTTGGTGCTCCTAAATTTTTTATTTTTAAAAAGTTAATTTCGAGCCCTGTAGATAAAAATATATTTTCTAATATTGTGCAATCAGTGCTATCCGCTAGCAAACTTTAGCGATTTTTTTTGCAAAAGTTTATTTACAGAACATCACTGTAAACACAAGATTGAAGGTAATATACATATAATGACAAATAAAAGGATTTTGAAAAGTAATAGATTAATATATGTCAAGAGTGCAACTTAAAAAATCTACATCATAACATGAGTTTTGACCTTTGTCACAAAAGACTTTCTTTGTTGCCTTTTTCCCTATCACACTTTAGAAATCATAAGAAATTATATATCAGTTCAAAACTTAAAATCTCAAAATTCATCCTTTGAAAGGCATTTTAAAATCAGACATTGCATTACCACGGAAAATGTACATCAAAATTATATTACAAAATATTTTCATTCATGAATTATAAAAATTTAGGTCTGAATAGTGCATTTTTATGTCTGTGTTCAAAAATTGACAGTTAAAGGGTTAAAGTTTGTTGTTTAGGAAATTCTGAAATAGTGAAAATAGTGATGGCTAGTTGGTGTTATTTGTTTGAAAGTAATGAATAATTATCAGTCTGATCATTATATAAGTTAGTGTTGCTTCAGAACATGTTTGAATGGCTATGTGTGTACACATCCACGTGCACACATGTGCAGTCATGATATTATTTAATAGGAAATTTGTAAATTCATACCCGCAAATAAATTTAAGCTCTAAATTATTATTTGTTTATGAAGAAAATAAAAAGATTCCTATTTTATAGTTATTTTATTTGACACAGTTTGTAAGTTTAAAAATAGGGTAAAAGTATTTCAAATGTAAAGAAGGGGAGTTAGATTAGTCTTCATTGGTATAAATAAAGAAATAAAATGAAATGTAACTGCATGATTTACCACTAGATGTCAGTACAACTCTAATTAAAATAAGGTTTTGCAATTAAATAGCTTTGGGAAGTTTTCAGATGTTTAGTTATTTGTAGGGATTTAAAGATGTATTGCTGACTATCTATGGATTTTAGTGGAATCCCATTATTTTCTGTATAATATGATGTTTACTGAAATACATAATTTATATATGGGTTATTTTTTCTTCGTTACATATGTGAATAATTATGTTCTGTTTGGGTATTATGATCAACTGATGTGTTCCATCTTAAAATTGCCACTTTTATTAACATTTAGTTACCATTTAGTTCTATCATTTAAACATTTTAAAGTTAAACTTAATGCTTGTATTTATTTCATGTTTGTGTACATAAACATTGTAACTGTAAAAGATTGTACAAATAGCATTAAAACTGTAAAAGTGGCATGCAATACTATTAATAGACCGTATTATAATGTGAACTAAGATTTACTGATATTTTTAATTCTTTACTCTATTGTGTTTGTGAGTTATGATGGTGTAATATGTCATTTAATTTGTCCTTCTATATTTTGTGTGTATGAATAGATGCCTCGGACGAAGCAGTCTCAGCGCTCCCAGGCAGCCAAGAAGAGGATGGCGGACCGGATGGCTGCTGATCCTGTAGAGGCTCTGCCACCTCTTAAAAAATTGGCAGAATTACCTGAGCATTGTGTGTATCACAATGAGCCAAACTATGAGCCAAACTATGATCCAAACTATGATCCAAACTCTGAACAAAAACCTGAAAAAGATACTGAGATGACTATGAATGCTGTTTCTGCTCTATGTCCACAGACTTCTTATATCAGAGGCTCTTTCCATCAAGGACACTACCGTTTTGGCCGGAATATGGGAAAGCAATGTGGTGCAAATAGTTTAACAGCAATTGTGATGTGTAAGATGAAAAGTGTGTTGCAGTGGACGAGAAGTGACCTGAATGCTGTTCTGATCCATGGAGATGAGCTGTACAGTGCCATGAGAGACACAGGGAAAATCAACGATCCTGAATCCGGCTTCATACGTGTTCATGAGCTGCCACACACACACATGCTGAACAATTGTCAGTTTGCAATAAACTATGGTGAATCATTGACTGGCTTGTTTGGTGTCAATAAATATGATGGGGAACTGCGAGGGTATGCTATGTCACTTGATAAAGCAGTAAATCGAGCATTTCAGACATTTGATGCATGTTTGGTAAATATTAAGCTATTCATATGTGCAGCTGTCAGAGAAGGTTCGTGGTATGCAGTGATTGATCCACATTCAAGACGCAGTGATGGCACATGTGTAGAAGGTGGTAAGAGTGTATTAGCTTACTATCCAAACTTGAAGTCCCTGCTTGTTCATTTCAGGAAGCTTGGTGTGTCCTTGAATGCACTTTATCATGAATTTGAGGTTACTGGGGTCCACGTAAGTATGATTGACAGAAACAGTCAGCAGGTGAACTTGTTCTGTCCAGTGATCCAGAAAACTGTTCAAGCAGTAAACAAGAGTGAAGGTGAGCAGTCGGAAATGGAAGTTGATGTTAGTTGCAGTCAATCTTTGAGTGATTTCATAAACACAGGTAAAATGTCTGTGAATGAAATGTGTGCAGAACAGAAAACAGAAACACAGCCTTTATACCCAAGCAATGAAAATGCAGATGATGTTGAATTCATTTCACAAACTGCCAGTGTTTCTTTGCCATTTAGTCCATTGACACTAAAGCAACAAAAAAGTGTTTGCTCTAAGCTGAACATTTTAAATGTTGTGAAAGAACAAAATAATCCAACTGAGATTGTTGAAATGTCTGAGCCTTGTGAAACTAAAGATATTGTTGCTGATGGTAACTGCTTTTTCAGAGCGGTAGCTTATGCTGTAAGTGGAAGTGAACGAGAACACCGAAAAGTGAGGCGAGCTGTAGTTACACACATACTGCAGAATGAAGCACAGTATATTCAGTATCTCAGACAAGGATACAGCTCTGTACCAGAGTACATTGCCACATCAAGAATGAAATTTGTTGGAAACTGGGCGACAGAGATGGAAATACAAGCAGCCAGTGATTTAATTGGTGTAGACATATTTACATACAGTCAAGAGAAATGGTTTAAATTTTCATCTTCAGATAGACATGGCTGTCAAGACAGTGGCATATATTTGAAACATGTGAACAGTTCTCATTATGAAGTTGTTTTATGTGGAAAGAGCAAGGATGGTAACTGTGCGTCATTTTGTCAATCAGCATTTCAAGAATCATTGTTCAGTGTGGCATCAAATGTGTCTTCAAACTCAAATGAGGATCATGGGAACAAACATCAATAGAACAACAGTGTTGAGTTGAAAGAAGAAAACAAACTGAAAGCAGAGAAAAGATGCTATGAGGATGAAAACTACATAGCAATAATGAAATCAATAATGAAATCCAGCAATGAAAAATCCAAGAAAAATGAACAGCATAGAAAAAAGGTAAAGACATCTAAACTTGATGTGTCCATGAAAGTAAGTAATCATCCATTTCAGGTAACTGGAGTCATGCAAAATATGACTGACAGGAACAGTCAGCAACCTAAATTGTTCTGTCCAGAGATCCAGAAAACTGTTGAAGCAGTAAAAGAGACTGAAGGTGAACAGTCAGAAATGGAAGTTGATGTTGGTTGCAGTCAATATTTGAGTGATTTCATAAACACAGATAAAATATCTATCAATGAGACGTGTGTGGAACAGAAAACAGAAATGCCTTCTGATGCAGATGATGTTGAATTTATTTCACAAATTGCCAGTAATTCTTACCAGTTTTGTCCATTAACAGTACAGCAACAAAAGAGTATTTGCTTAAAGCTGAACATTGTAAATGTCATAAAAGAACAGAATAATCCAAATGAGATTGTTGAAATGGCTGAACCCTGTGAAACTAAAGATATTGTTGCTGATGGTAACTGCTTTTTCAGAGCAGTAGCTTATGCCGTAAGTGGAAGTGAACGAGAACACCGAAAAGTGAGACGAGCTGTAGTTACACACATACTGCAGAATGAAGCACAGTATATTCAGTATCTCAGACAAGGATACAGCTCTGTACCAGAGTACATTGCCTCATCAAGAATGAAGTTTGTTGGAACTTGGGCAACAGAGATGGAAATACAAGCAACCAGTGATTTAATTGGTGTAGACATATTTACATACAGTCAAGAGAAATGGCTTAAGTTTTCATCTTCAAATGTCTCCTCCAATAGACACAGCTGTAAACACAGGGGAATTTATTTGAAACATGTAAATAAGTGCCATTTTGAAGTTGTTAAATGTGTAAAAACCAAAGATAATAGCTGTGCCTGCTTCTGTAAATCAGTTAATGAAACATTAACTGTATCTTCAAAGTCATGTGCACTTTACAGGAAGAAACTTCAATACAACAACAATCTTGAGTTCAAAGAAGGGAAAAGAAAGGAAGCTAAGAAAAGGTATCATGAGGATGAGTTTTATAAAGGATCAATAATGACATCTAGCATTGAAAAGTACAATAAAAACGAACAGCATAAAGAAAGAGTAAAAACATATAGTGTAGACAAATACAAATCAAATTATTTGCACTGTCAGGCTGTGAAGACATATAGTATCCAGAAATACAATACAGATATAGCACACAGAGAGTCTGTCAAAAAGTACAGCATTCAGAAATATAAGGACAATATAAAACACAGGGACAATGTGATAAATTATAATATAGGGAAGTACAAAAATGATATTACTTTTGCCAATAATATTAAAATGAGAAATGCTGTAAGGCAACATGAGGTAGAGATCAAAAGGAGAGAGATGAACTACATTATTGAACAGTTTAAAGAAAAAATATCAACAGGTCCTGAATATATTTGTTCAGTTTGTCATCGTTGCTGCTTCAAAAGACAGGTGAAACATTGTAAAAAAATATACTATTTTCAAAAATCAGCTCAATGTGGTTATATTGCAGAAAAATGTATAACAGTGAATTATCTCCATGAGTGTAATAAAGACTGCAGTGAAGACTGTGTGTATAAAAATAGTCCTGCTGGATCTCTATGGATTTGTCACACTTGTGATAGAAAAATTTGTGAAGGGAAAATACCTGCTGAAAGTATAGCTAATAATCTAGCTTTGGATCCTATTCCTGTTGAATTGAGCTGTTTAAACTCTCTTGAGCAACATCTAATAGCAAAGAATATTCCATTCATGAAAATGCTGGCTTTACCACGAGGAGGACAAAATGGAGTTCATGGACCCGTGACTTGTGTCCCATCTAATGTTGCAGAAGTAGTGAATGTTTTGCCAAGATCAGAACATGATGATTTTATGGTACGAATAAAGCTTAAGAGAAAACTGACATATAAAGGGCATTATGAGTATAAATTTGTAAACACTGATAAAATTGAAACAGCATTGGCATATTTAAAACAGAATAACAAATGGTATGCAGATGTAGAATTTAATAAAACTTGGATTAATCCTCTGAGTAAAATAGAAGAGGAAATGAGTGATAGAAGTCAAAACAATCAGCCTAATTTAGACAATTTAGAGGACATGCAAATTAATGAAGAGCACAGCACTGAAAATGAAGATAATGAGATAACTGATGAAACACTTCATGATCGACAACAGCATGGTTTGTTTATGGATTCATGTCTACAACCAGTGGACATTGCACAAGAGGTTTTGGATCAACATTTTGATGGCATTATGTCACTTGCACCTGCAGAAGGCAATAATCCAGTGAGAATGTTAATGGATGAAACCAATGAAGCCAAATGTTTTCCAGTTCTCTTTCCAAAAGGAACAGGCACATTTCATGATTCACGACCTGAAAAATGAACACTGTCTAGGTATTTAAACAACAGAATTTTAAATGCAGATGGACGTTTTGCTCAAAACATTGATTATATCTTTTATGGACGATATTTGTCTGAGCTTAATCAAGTTATGTGTAATGTATCTATTGCTTTGAGGAAAGGCTATGACACAAACAACAAAAGAAAAATTACCTCAGAAATGCTAATAAACAAAGATTCACTTCAAAGGATTTTAAGTTATGATGAGGGTTATAAATTTTTAAAGCCAGTGAGAGGGAGTCCTGTTTTTTGGCAATCTGTTCAAAAAGATTTGTTTGCAATGGTTAGGCAACTTGGGATCCCAACATGGTTTTGCTCATTTTCATCAGCTGACTTGCGATGGACAGAGTTAATACAGTCTATTGTGAAACAAGAGGGCTGTCAAACTCCTATTGATGAACTGGACTGGGCTGATAGATGTGGGATGCTGAAAAGAAATCCAGTAACTGCTGCCAGAATGTTTGACCATCGATTCCACTGTTTTCTGAAAGATGTGATTATGTCACCAGCTCAACCCATCGGAAAAGTAATAGATTACTTCTATCGAATTGAATTTCAACAGCGTGGATCGCCTCACACACGTCTGTTTTGGGTTGAAAATGCACCTCAAGTGGACAGAGAGGACGATGATGAAGTTGTAGCATTTGTTGATGAGTATGTAACTTGTGAAATGCCATCTGAACAGCAAAAAGAAATGCATGAAATTGTGAGCAGTGTCCAACAACACAGCAAAAGACATGCAAAAACATGTAAGAAGAAGGGAACTACATGTAGATTCAACTTTCCACGTCCACCCAGCAAAAATACTTTTATTACAAGAAGCAGTCCAATAGATAAAAATGAAAAAGGAACAGATGATGGAAATTGTGAAAGTAAACAAATAAAGGCAAATAATTCTAAGGATATATCTAAAGAATTAGCTGAAACTATAATGAAAAAAGTAAGAGAATGTTTGCTGAACAGTGATGCTGTCTTTGACTCTGTTGACTCCATGTTTGCATCTATTGGTATAAATCAAGAGATATTTGAATGTGCTTATAACAAAGTGACAAAGAAGACAAATGTTGTGTTAAAGAGAAAGCCAAGTGATGTTTGGGTGAATCAGTATAATAAAGATCTTTTGCGATGCTGGAATGCAAACATGGACATACAGTTTGTTGTTGATGCTTATTCTTGCATAGTGTATATAGTTTCCTACATTTCCAAAGCAGAGAGAGAAATGGGATTGCTGCTCGCAAATGCACAGAAAGAAGCACACAAGCAAGGCAATGTGGATGCAAAACAAGCTTTACAAAGACTTGGAAGTGTTTTTCTACACAATAGGGAGGTCTCAGCTCAAGAGAGTGTTTATCGTTTGACTAATATGAAACTAAAAGAAGGAACAAGAAAAGTGGTTTTTATTCCAACCGGTATTAATACAATAAAAATGAGCTTACCCTTAAACACCATAAATAAAAAAGCTGCAAATGGAGAAAATGACAATGATGGAATATGGATGAAAAGCATCACAGATAGATACAGAGCCCGTCCAAAAACGAAAGAATTTAAAGAAATGTGTTTAGCGTCGTTTGCATCAGAATACAGAGTTCTGTCCAAATCTGAAAAGTCTTGCTCAGACAGAGTTAAACTGGAAAATGACATGGGGTTTGTGAGAAAAAGAACTCGTACAGATTTTGCAGTTGTACGACATGCTCGTTTTTCACCCACTAAAAATCCTGAAAATTATTATCAAAGTATTTTGGAATTATTTTTGCCTCATTTTTTGCAAAACCAACTGAAACCACCAAATTTCACTTCATATAAGGACTTTTATGAGACTGGATTTGTAACAGTGTATAATGATGAGCTTGAGTCAGTGAAAATAATAGTGGACACAAAAACGGGCAAAATTTGAAAAAGAAGCAGACACTATACAAAGAGCTCAAGATGACTTAGAACAACATGGACCAATGGAAGATGCTTGGGCCCAAATTTGTCCAGAAGCAGAACTTGAGCGTTTAGACTGTCTGGATAGTAAAAAAGAACGACCAATAGAAACAGAGGAAGGAGATGATGTCATATCCGATCTATTACCAAATGTTGGTTCTTTCACATTAGAAAACAATCCATGTGCTATAACAAAGAAAGATGCGATGGGTTTGTTGTGCTCATTAAATGAGAAACAGTCACAAATCTTTTATAAAGTGCAGCAGTGGTGTCTAGCAAAAGTACAAGGTGAAAACCCAGATCCATTTCATGTGTTCATATCCGGTCCTGGAGGGGTTGGAAAGTCTGTACTGATTAAAGCAATATATTATGAAACATCTCGCATTCTATCAAAGTTATCAGAAAACCCAAATGAGACACATGTGCTGTTAACAGCTCCAACTGGTGTCAGTGCCTTTAACATAAATGCATCAACAGTACATTCAACTTTCTCTATTGGAACAAATGGTACATTGCCATATCAGCCACTTGGAGATGAAAAAATTAATTCCTTGAGAGCCAAATTTGGAAAACTGCAAATTTTAATAATTGATGAAATTTCAATGGTTGATCATAAACTTTTGGCATATATTCATGGAAGACTGAGACAAATCAAACAGACAGGAGATTATTCAGCATTTGGGAAAGTATCAATAATAGCAGTTGGAGATTTTTATCAACTTTCTCCCGTCAAAGGAAAACCTTTATATAGTGAACCAGTGAACAGTGTGAATCTTTGGGAAACTCACTTTAGTTTCATTGAACTTACAGAGATTATGAGGCAGAAAGACAAAGAATTTGCTGAATTACTGAATCGTTTAAGGCTACGTAAAAAGGATGAACCAATGCTTGAAGGTGATGTTGCTATGCTTAAAAAATGTGAAACAGGTGATGGAGATGATAGTACAGATATCCACATTTATGCAACCAACAGTGAAGTTGATGTGCACAACATACATATGCTGCATAAATTATGCTCTGACACAGTTACTGTGAAAGCACAAGACTTTGAGAGAAATGCTAAAACTGGCCGAATGGAAGAAAAAGATGGGCATCATTTCAGAGTTCAAAACAGCTGTTTAGAAAAATCCCTTGAATTAGCTGTTGATGCTCGAATAATGCTACTGAAAAATATCAGTGTTTCAGATGGTCTCGTGAATGGAATTTTCGGGACAATTAAAGAATTCTGTTATGATGATAATGAAACATTTCCATCCAAAATATATATTGAATTTGACAATGAACAAGTTGGTAAAGAAGCAAAAGCCAAACATCCATGTTTAAAACCTGGACTGGAAAAAGCAACACCAATTGAACCTGAGGAAGAGAAAGTGACAAGCAGTGGTGGTGTCAGGAGACAATTTCCTATCAGATTAGCTTGGGCTTGCACAGTTCACAAAGTACAAGGCCTAACAGTGGACAAAGGTGTTGTTTCGATGAAAAAGATATTTGCTCCAGGACAAGCATATGTAGCATTAAGTCGAGTGACCTCTCTTGATGGACTCATCATAGAAGATTTTAAAGAAAAAGCTATTTTTGCGAAAGATAACATTGAGCAAGCACTACAGAATATGCCTTCATTCATTGTTCCATGTGAAACAACAGAAACTTTCAAATACAAAATTATGTTACACAATGTTGAAGGATTAATCCCACATATATTAGACATTCAGCAAGATAAGAGATATTTTGAAGCAGATATGATATGTGTAACAGAGACTTGGTTAAAACCAAACTATGTGGAGAATGCTGTTACTCTTCCTGGGTACTATTTCCATGAAAAAACACGTAGTGCTGCATATGACGGAACAGAGGATGTTTTTGCTAAACTAAAGGAGGAAAATCATGGCGGTGTTGGTATATATCACAAAGAAGTAGTCAAAGTTGCTTTAGTGGATTTACCTTGTATTAACATTGAATGTCTAATGTGCAATATAGAGCATTTGAACACCACTGTAGCAGTTGTATACAGACCACCATCATATAGCATTCCACTGTTTAAAGAGAAGTTGATTACTTTAGTTAATGAAATGAACTACTTACCAGGTGGTAAAATAATTCTAGGAGATTTCAATGAAAACCTTTTCAATAATTCAAGTATCCATGATCTCATGCAACGTTTTGGTTTCACACAAATTGTTGAAAAACCAACAACTGAAAATAATACACTAATTGATCATATATATGTAAAAGACATTGGCTTGAATAAAATAAAGATTGATATTATGCCGACTTACTTCAGCTGCCATGAATGTGTTGTGCTAAAATGGATAGTATAATGAAATCGTCCAACAAGATGGGGGGTGGGGGATACAGAGGTGGATCTTAAATATGGACGGCCTCTGTGGGAATACATGCTGCCTTCACATGCTATCGGAATCAGTGCTGTGCACCAAAGTCCCTTTAAAGCAGTGGTTTTTAATCTTGGTCCCCCCACTGTACATATTTTGAATGTCTCTTGTATAACAAACCTGATTCAAGTTAAAATCCAAGCTTGTTAAAAAAGAGCTATGTGAATCAACTGTGTTACAACTAACATGACCCCTACATAGTTTTCACTGCTTCCTACTCCCAAAACATGGGAAATTAGCTTAAGTTTACTTCACTGAAGAACACAAATTTATGCTACGCCATTGCATGCAGTATCTTTAGACATATACAAAATTTACTACAAAAGTGTGAAGGGTTACTGTGCAGAGCAGGGGCTTGTGAGGACCAAGATAAAGAACCGTTGCTTTAAGGCACTGGTCTCAAACTCAGTGCCCAATTTCTACCCATGGTCTATCCCCTCAGTTACTCATTTTAAATACTTTTTCATTAGTGTCAATATGTTTTTTTGTTGTTGTTGTTTTTTTCTGCTCATGATAAAGTGCTGTTTTGGTACTATCGACATGTACCTTTAATCCAAATGTGTTTTTAACTGTGAAATATCTGATTTTGTTCTGGTGCCTCTGGAGGCTTGTGCATACCACTGATGACAATTATGATAAATATGAATTTCCTAGTTCATCTACATCTACATTATACTTAGTACATATTCAATAAAAATAAAGCAATTTAAATAAATACTTGTCTTTCAAAAATTTTTATTGTTCTACACAACAAAATACATAAACTTAACAAAGTCATAATTTTCTGTTCAGAAGTGAGAAGTGGGACATTTCCGATAGCATGTGAAGGCAGCATGTAGCATTGTACCATTACTGGGTGTTGAGGCCATGAATGTTTTCGTACTGATATTTAATTAGACTATCGACCTATTTTAATATAACTTGATATATATATATATATATATATATATATATAAAGCATGGCTTCAAAAATAAAACCCATTAATACAATGGCCTTAAGTATTTCATTGTCATCAAATTGACCATTTACTGAATGCACTACTCATTTTCTATGAAAGTATGAAAAAATAAATAATTTGTAAAAAAGTATTTTCCTAATTACAAGCTCATCATCTACAGGTACAGCACAGCATGTTTATAATGACGACAACAATAAGAATATTTTGACTACAGAGAACTTGGTCACTCCATTGCAGCACAATGAACATCCTGCACAGTTGACTCAAGGCAAGTTGGTTTCATGGATTTAAGCTGTAAATACCCAATACTGACTGCCATCATACTTCAGCAACAGTTAAGATTCATGAGATGAGACTACATTTTTCCACTTCTCTTTGTCCAGTTTTATGACTTCACACTGACTGGAACTTTAGATTTCTGTTGTGGGATCTCCAGAATGGAAAACATTTTATTGGCATTACTGTCAAACTTCATTGTCCTGAACATTGTCTGGTCTCATAAGACTATATTGTCCAGAGTTTCTGTCTCTTTCATATCTCTGGTGTTTCTCCAGACTTCATCAGTCTAGTGTTTTCCTCCTGTGAAGTGTGTGCATTCCTGATACCTAATGTCTACAGTAAAAACTAGTGACATCTTCTGTTTAGACGATGAGTTGCTAACAGTGATGTTCCATAAATGTTTGGATCAACCACTAATGCCCTGGGATAGTAACAACTGCTCATTGCAGAAATATATCCTGTATGCTCAGTCGATCTACCTCCAGAAAGCATCATCCTTACTCTGCAGCACTTGAGTCTGTTCCAAAGTCAGCTCCAGCCCTGAAGACAGTCCAGTGTGTGGTTAAGCTCCTGAGCATATTCCAACGTTGGCTGCAGCCGTTCATTCCAGCCCCAGAGGTCATACCATAGTCCCTTACAGCCCCAGACGTCATGCCAGAGTCATCTGCAGCCCCAGAGATCATCTTAGAGTCTGCTCCAGCCCCAAAGGTCATCTTGGAGTCCTCTGCAGCCTCAAAGGTCATTCCAGAGTCCACTACAGCCCTGGAGCTCATCTCAGACTCCTCTGCAGCCCCAGAGGTCATCCCAGGGTGCACTGCAGCACCAGAGGTCATCCTAGAGTCTGCTCCAGCCCCAAAGGTCATGCCAGAGTCTGGTCCAGCCACAGAAGTCATCCCAAAGTCCGCTCCAGACCTAGAGCTCATCTCAGAGTTCTGCTCAGGCTCAGAAATCATCCCAGAATCTGGTTCAGTCCCACAGCTCATCCTAGAGACTACAATGCTGTCCATAATGGCTGTAGCAATTATATGTGTTTGTGCCACTCTCATCCTACAGCTCAAACATGAGCCTCCTCTTACACAGTGCTGAGCCAGGTGGTAAGGCTGCTCTTGCCACAGACATTTTTGTGTAATGTACTTTCAATTGAAATTACTTGAAAACTGTTTAATTACTTTGTAATCTTTCTTGCAACTCATTAACATACATGTTAAAACTTGTAATTCATTTCCATCATCATGTACTGTTTTCTGTGTACTTTCTTTTTTGAAGTCATACAATAAAAAAGTCAATTTAAAGTATTTCATATTTAACTTTATTATTATTATTATTATTTATATATGAATTTTATCTTAAACACATGGAATCCAAGAATTTGCTATATTTATATATGCAAATAACTTAAATTGAATGAATGAATGAATGAATGAACGAACGAACTATGGGCTAATTTTTTACTCTGATTTTGTATTTTATTTTCTTGTTTTGGATTTTTTTTACATCTTATTTGCATGTCTGATCTGATGTATGCAAAAATACAATTTTTAAATTAAATAATTTTTGTGATGTGTTTTTTTTTTATTTAAACAATTTTTATAATGTATTTTCAATTGAAATGACTTGAAATGACCTTTAAACTCATTAACACACACGTTAAAACTTGTAATTACTTTGTATAATCATGTACTAATTTCTGTAAAATTAAAAAACAAAAAAACACATTTCTGAGAATTTTGTTTACATTTTTTTTCCCAAATAACTTTTCAATAATAAAGACAGCTTGAATACTGTTTTAAGTGTTTTTTGGGAAGTGTGGGAAAACATTAATATAAAAACACTCATAGACACTTAAAAATCATGACATTATAAACAGGTAAACACACAAAATAAATTATGTTTACATAAACCTCATAAAATCTTATCCATAAATCTTTTAAAAACAAAAATACAATCGAACCATTGCCATTTTCAGCTACATGTGGTACCTGTGGATTTAGTGATTTTAATTGCATTTTCATTTACATTACGTTATGTATTATTATTCAGCATTTTCCCCTCTACGGTACACAATATGATATCAATGAGGAAAACAATTTTTGTGATGTTTTTCCTCTATAACAATATCAATAAACATTTATATATATATTTTTTAGTAATTTTTGAAAAGCTTGTTGCCTCAAGGCAACATTGTACCACAATGGAAAAAATTAAACATTTGATATTTTCAGTTTATTTAAAACACCAGTTTCTTTAATCAAACATTTCAACAAACAGATTTATCACATTTTTGATGTTTTGCACATCTCATATTTAACAAAAAGTAAGATTTCATACCCACATGTTGCTTTCAGGCAACACTGTACCATCGCGGATCACAAGTATAACCAAACTATCATATCTGTTATCATACTAAAACATTATAATTAGTGTTGTTTCAAAGTAAAAAAACTAAAATGATCATAACCTTATGCTAATATATAACTTTTCATTACAAGCATGCACATACACACACAAGCACATACATGTAAAATCTCCTTCCTCACTAATGACTCCTCACTGCTTGTGAAAGCTGAGAAAGCACTTCCTCTCAACAGAATATGTGCAGATATTGTATATGAATTACAATTCTTATAAATGTATTACAATATCATGCAAAAATTTAAATACATATAGACAATTCTAACTTTTTTTCTTACAAATATCATATACATGTGTGCTATGCTATATGCCTGGTATGGCTATATGTGATTCCATTACGGTACAATGTTGCCTTCAGGCAACATGCAGTTTTTTGTAAATTCCTATGAAATATTTGATGATATATTATGAAAAGTGTTTGAAAATACTTCTTTACTAATCAGTGAAGGTGATTCAGATTTTTTTGTTGGAAATTATATAAATGGCAATTTATGAAAACTGCACCTTTCTCTGGACAAAATATGGAGTCATGTGACATGTGCACATGTCCTGAAAGAGGGAGCAAAATAGACCTCTATGGGTCATGTGACCATGTTTTTGCAATTTAATTTGTTGGTATTTGACTTTTTTACTAAGATAGTATTGATTCATTAAAGGGGTGGCTTATTTTATTTAAAAAACAAAAATAGGCTGTGGAGGCAACACAGTACCATAGAGGGTTAAGAAAAAAAGTTGTTTCCATGGTTTATTGGGACATTCCATAAGCTCACAAACACAGAAATGAAATGGTCAAACTATAAACTAGATGACAAAATGTTTAGTGCAGCTCTTGTCTTTTTAAGAATTTATATATCATTTTCAGGTTTCACTGTAATCATAATCTTATATTATTGTCAAATATGATATATGTGACCCTGGACCACAAAACCAGTCTTAAGTCGCTGGGGTATATTTGTAGCAATAGCCAAAAATACACTGTATGGGTCAAAATTATAGATTTTTTTTATGCCAAAAATCATTAGGATATTAAGTAAAGATCATGTTCCATAAAGAGATTTTGTAAATTTTGTACTGTAAATATATCAAAAGTTAATTTTTGATTAGTAATATGCATTGCAAAGAACTTAATTTGGAAAACTTTAAAGGCGATTTTCTCAATATTTTGATTTTTTTGCACCTTCAGATTCTGTATACTGAAATAGTTGAATCTCGGCCAAATATTGTTCTATCCTAACAAACCATACATCGATGGAAAGCTTATTTATTCAGCTTTCAGATGATGTATAAAGCTCAATTTCGAAAAAAATTGACACGTATGACTGGTTTTGTGGTCCTGGGTCACATATATGTATAAATAAAGTGGTAAACTTTGACTAAAGGTGATTTGAAATGCTATAACAGTAATTTAGTCCACGTATGAACTCAAAACAAACCATGAAAAGCACTGTTCTAGTAAGATCAATTACCCATTAGTGGTCTTCTGCTGCCATCTAGTGGTTATAGTTGTAACTTCATGGCATCTCAAAGAGAGATGCATTGTTTTTATGCTTTATACTATTATATCACCTTTTTTGTCTGACGTCCATAAAACGTATGCTTGTTTAGAATCATATGATGATGATTTTACTTAGGTTTGTGAAGTTTTGTTTTCTTTTAGGTTTTATAGACTTTTGGGTACAGTAGATCATAATCATATTATTAAGTGGCCCTGTTATTGCTGTCCAAATGCAAATGTTCAACATTTTTTTATAATTGTTTATCTAGAGAATCCAGAGAATTTTACTGGAGTGGTTTTACTGATAGAGTCAAAAACCTAGCACTAGTTCACAAAAGTAGTTTTTTTTTTTTTTTTAAATAATATCAAATATTTAAAGAACAGTAGGATTGACAGCAATGGTACAAGAACAAAAATTGTTGAGAATGAAGAAAGAGATCTATCAAATAGTATAAAGATCTAGTGTTTGTGTGAAAAAAATAGCATTTTTTGCAATCTGAGGGCATTTCATATAAAAGTTTTGTTTTTTGAAGCCTTTTTAACTCTTATAGCGCCACCTATGGTCCAATCTTCATGAAACTTTGCATGCTTATTAAGAGTCATCTAACACATGTTCTCACCAATTTTACATAAAGTTTTGCGTTTTTGTTTAGGCTTTATAGGCTTTTGGGTATTTTTGGTAATACTCTCTAAATGACCCCATAGACCCCATGAACCATAGGACAAAAGTCAAATTTTTTTTATAATTATTGATCCAGAGAGGCTGGGGAACTGCTGCAGTGGTTTGATCAAGATTGAATGAAAAACCTAGGACTAGTTCGCAAAAGTAGGTTTTTAACATATTTGTGAATAATTAATGAAAGACTTGAATGACAGCAGTGGTTCTTGAGGCAGTGTTGTTCAGCATGAGGAGATCTATCAAATGATATGAAGATCTAGTGTTTGTGTGAATATATGTGCATTTATTTAGCCATTTGAAGCCGTTTACCAAACACAGCTTGTGTTTTAAAAGCCTTTTTAACTGTTATAGCGCCACCTATGCTCCAATCTTTACGAAACTTTGCATGCTTGTTAAGAGTCATCTGACACATGTTCTCTCCAATTTTCGTAATGTTTTGAGTTTTTGTTTAGGTTTTATAGGCTTTTGGGTATATGTGGCCAAGCCCCTTTTGTAAATGACCCCATTAAAGCTAACCGAAGGACAAAATTCAACATTTTTTTGATAATTATTGATCTAGAGAGTCCAGAAAATATTACTGCAGTGGTTTGATCGACATTGAGTGAAAAACCTAGGACTAGTTCGCAAAAGTAGGTTTTTAACATATTTGTGAATATTTAATGAACGATTTGATTGACAGCAATGGTTCTTGAGGCAAAGTTGTTCATCATGAGGAGATCTATCAAATGATATGCATATTGTGTGAAACAGCATGTGATTACAGAGCCATAAAACTCGTTAGCGCCAACTAGTGGCCGATTTTTTCCAAAATTCTTACAGACCTTTATGGCCATGATTCAAACATGCCCATTCAGTTTCGTTCCGATCGGCCTCCGTTAACCTTGTCTAATAGGTGCTCAAACTTCGTTGGTCGATGGCAGCCATGTTTTTTGAGATACACCAATGTCCTTATAGACCCTTATGGCACATTGGACAGAGACACTGCATACCAATTTTCAGATCGATCAGACCAACGATTGCATAGTTATAGTAATTTTAATGTTTTTTCAGCCTTATAGCGCCACCAAGTGGCAGAGCTGTGTAATTTTTTTTATTTGACCAAACATTGAGCTTCTACATATGTCTACAGAGTTTGGTGAAGATATCTCATTCCGTTCAAAAGTTATAGCCAAAAGTAGCAATTCGCTAACTTTAGCATCGAACGTTTTGGCATTCCTATTCGACCGTAAGTCAAAATTTCAACTTTTTTTTGATAATTATTGATATTCACTGTCCAGAGAATATTTCAGCACTGGTTAGGTTATGATCAATCGAAAAACCTAGGACTAGTTCGCAAAACTAGGTTTCAGACATAACGCCATTTTGCGGAATAACCGGGCCTCGTACGAAAAATCTGCGCCAGTACACTTTTGTTCGCCTTGACCCAAGGATTGCAACGATGTAAAGTTTTTAAGTCTACGACCAAAATTGTACGAGCTACAGCCAAAAATGTAAAAAAAGTTAGTTTTTTGCACTGTAGCGCCACCTATGGGCCGTTTGGGGCGAGACTTTGTCAGAACGTCCCCTCAGGGAGCTCTACCTTCTGGCCAAGTTTCAGCTCTCTAGGCCTTACGGTTTGGTCTGCACGATCAGTTTTAGAGGAGAAAAATAAAAATAATAAATATAGCTGCAAGCAGCAATTATCGGGGTTCGAGCATTTTAAGGTCTTTAAGGTGGTATGCTCAGGGTCTAGGCCAACCTGGATTCATGGCTGACAGTAAAACACATCCAAAATGGAGAACATGCTCACAGAAATACACACACAGAAACGAAAAGTTTAAACTAATATATTAATACTGAATAAACATGTTTACACACACAGAGACATACATGCACACACATTTTCTTGTACAGATATTTGAAATAAATGATATGGGCCAACACTTTTACTTGCAAGTATTCTCTTTGTAACAGTTTGTGTCTTTTTCAGATTTCACTGTAATCATAATGTGGCATAATTGTAAAAAACTGATATGTCTGTATGAACAAAACTGTAAGCTTTGCCTAAATGTGATTTTAAATGTTATAACAGTGATTTTATAAGTGTTAATCGATCATCAAACCTATTAAAAGCAGTTGTGTTCAGCTGAATAAGCCCATTAGTGGTCTTCTACTGACATCTAGTGGTTATTATTGCAATTTCATGCAATGTCTCACACAAACACTGAGATTTTAAACATCATAACTATTATAGTGTTATTTTTGCCCAGTCTCTCTTAAATTTTGCATATTTGTTTAGAATGAGATTATTTGTCATTTTTGTCACAGTTTTGAGACATTGCAAGCTTTCTTGTAAAAATGTTAGGCTTTTGGGTACAGTAGATTTAAAGAACAGTTGGATTGACAGCAATGGTCTTAGACAAAAAATTGTTGAGAATGAGGAGATCTATCATATGGTATGAAGATGTAGTGTTTGTGTGAAAAAATGAGCATTTTTTAGCAATTCGAGGCCAATTACAATAGAAATGTTGTGTTTTTGAAGCCTTTTTAACTATAAATGAAGTGGTAAAGTTTCACTAAATGTGATTTGAAATGTTATAACAGTGATTTAGTATCATCTTTGTATGAAATTAAAGCTTGAAGCCATGAAAATGCACTGTTCTAGTCATTTCAGTGACCCATTAGTGGTCTTCTACTGCCATCTAGTGGTTATAGTTGCAATTTCACGTTTTAAAGAGAGATCCATTATTTTTAAGCTTTACATGTTACATGGCCTTTTTTGCCTAATGTCTATGAAATGTATGTTTGTTTAAAATCGTATGATGATGATTTTACTTAGGTTTGTGAAATTTTGTTTTCTTTTAGGTTTTATGGACTTTTGGGTACAGTAGATCATGATCCTTTTATTAAGTGGCCCTGTTATCACTGTCCAAATGTAACTATTCAACATTTTTTGATAATAATGTATCTAGAGAGTCCAGAGAATGTTACTGCAGTGGTTTTATTGGTTTTGAGTCAAAAACCTAGGACTAGTTAAAAAAATAGGTTTTATGAATAATATCAAATATTTAAAGAACAGTTGGATTGACAGTAATGGTCCTGGAGGCAAAGTTGTTTTTGGACATCTATTATATGATATGAAGAGCTAGTGGTTGTGTGAATATATTTGCATGTTTTTAGCAAGTTGAGGCCAATTACCATAGAAATTTTGTTTTTGAAGCCGTTTTAACTGTTATAGTGCCAACTATGGTCTGATCTTCATGAAACTTTGCATGCCTGTTTAGCATCATAAAAGGTTGTGTGGATTTAAGATGTAGTCCAATGCAAAATTTATGGCTAACACACTAAAACACATCCATGATGGAGAATACACTCACAAACAGAAATTAAATAGTTAAACTGTTATATTAATGTCCATTAAGCATTACTACACACACACACACACACACATTTTGTTGCACATAAGAGATTTGTGTATTAAATGGTAGGTGACAAAATGTTTAGTGCAAGTCTTTTTAAGATTTTATATATAATTTTCAGGTTTCACTGTAATCATAATCTTGTATTATTGTCAAATATGATATATGTGTTTAAATGAAGTGTTAAACTTTGACTAAATGTGATCTGAAATGTTATAACAGTGATTTACTCTTTGCATGAATTGAAATGAATGTAAAACAATCTGTGAATAGCAGTGTTCATTTCAATGAGCCATTAGTGGTCTTCTACTGCCATCTAGTGGTTATAGTCGTAATTTCATGACATTTTAAAGAGCGATGCATAGTTTTTAAGCTTTATAACTGTTACATTGCCTTTTTTTTGGCCTGATGTCTTTAAAATGCAGGCTTGTTTAGAATCATATGATGATGATTTGACTTAGGTTTGTGAAATTTTCTTTTCTTTTAGGTTTTATAGACTCGGGTACAGTAGATCATGATCTTATTATTAAGTGGCTATCTAAATGGCTATCTAAATGCAAATGTTTAACATTTTTTTTTTTTTTTTGATAAATGTTTATCTAGAGAGTCCAGGCAATTTTACTGCAGTGGTTTTATTTATTTTGAGTTAAACACCTAGAACTAGTTCACAAAAGTAGGTTTTTTAAATAATATGAAATATTTAAAGAACAGTTGGATTGACATCAATGGTCCAAGAGTCAAAGTTGTTCATCATTAGGAGATCTATCAAATGATATGAAGATCTAGTGTTTGTGTGAATATATGAGCATTTATATAACCATTTGAAGCCATTTACCATACACAGCTTATGTTTTTGAAGCCTTTTTAACTGTTATAGCGCCACCTATGCTCCGATCTCCATGAAACTTTGCATGCTTGTTAAGAATCTTCTGACACATGTTCTCACCAATTTTCATAAAGTTTTGAGTTTTTGTTTAGGTTTGATAGGCCTTTGAGTATATGTGGCCACGTCCCTTTTATAAATGACCCCGTTATAGCTAACCGAAGGACAAAATTCAAATTTTTTTTGATAATTATTGATCTAGAGAGTCCAGAGAATATTACTGCAGTGGTTTGATCGAGATTAATTGAAAAACCTAGGACTAGTTCGCAAAAGTAGGTTTTTAACATATTTGTGAATATTTAATAAACAATTTGATTGACAGCAATGGTTCTTGAGGCAAAGTTGTTCATCATGAGGAGATCTATCAAATGATATGCATATTGTGTGGATTTGTGAAACACCACGTGATTACAGAGCCATAAAACTCGTTAGCGCCAACTAGTGGCCGATTTGTTTCAAAATTCTTACAGACCTTTAGGGCCATGAGTCAAACATGCCCAGTGAGTTTCGTTCTGATCGGCCTCCGTTAACCTTGTCTAATAGGTGCTCAAACTTCGTTGGTCGATGGCGGCCATGTTTTTCAAGATACGCAAATGTTCTCATAGACCCTTATGGCACATTGGACAGAGACACTGCATACCAATTTTCAGGTTGATTGGACTGACGGTTGCAAAGTTATAGCCATTTTTAAGTTTTTTCTCTATTATAGCGCCACCAAGTGGTCAAGCTCCGCAAATGTTTGGATTTTACCACAGATTTAGCTTGTACACATGTATTCTGAGTTTGGTGATGATATGTCATTCTGTTCCAAAGTTATAGCCATTTCACTAAAAGTGGCCCCGCCTCTTTTGAGCGTTTTGGCGCCCCTTTGCGACTGTGAATCAGAAGTTTAACTTTTTTTTGATAATTATTGATCTAGGGAGTCTGGAGAACTGTGCTGCAGTGGTTTGATCGAGATCGAGTGAATAACCTAGGACTAGTTCGCAAAAGTAGGTTTTTTACATATTCGTGAATATGTAATAAACGACTTGATTGACAGCAATGGTTCTTGAGGCAGAGTTGCTCAGCATGAGGAGATCTATCATATGGTATGAAGTTCTAGTGTTTCTGTGATTATATGAGCATGTTATAGCAATTTAAAGCAATTTACTTTAGAAATTTCATGTTGTTGAAGTCTTTTTAACTGTCATAGCGCCACCTATGGTCCGATATCCATGAAATTTTACATGCTTATTAAGAGTCATCTGACACATGTTTTCTCCAACTTTTGTAAAGTTTTGAGTTTTTGTTTAGGTTTGATAGGCTTTTGGGTATATGTGGCCACGCCCCTTTTGTAAATGACCCCGTTATAGCTACCCAAAGGACAAAATTCCACATTTTTTTGATAATTATTGATCTAGTTCGCAAAAGTAGGTTTTTCACATATTTGTGAATAATTAATGAATGATTTGATTGACAGCAATGGTTCTTGAGGCAAAGTTGCTCAGCATGTGGAGATCTATCAAATGATATGCATATTGTGTGGATGTGTGAAACACCACGTGAGTGAGGCACGTTAGAGAGGCAAAAAACTCGTTAGCGCCAACTAGTGGCCGATTTGTTTCAAAATTCTTACAGACCTTTAGGGCCATGAGTCGAATATGCCCAGTGAGTTTCGTTCCGATCGGCCTCTGTTAACCTTGTCTAATGGGTGCTCAAATTTCGTTGGCCGATGGCGGCCATGTTTTTTGAGATACGCCAATGTCCTCATAGACCCTTATGGCACATTGGACAGAGACACTGCATACCAATTTTCAGGTTGATCGGACCAACGATTGCATAGTTATAGTCATTTTTATGTTTTTTCAGGCTTACAGCGCCACCAAGTGGCAGAGCTGTGCAATTTTTTTTATTTAACCAAAGATTGAGCTTATACACATGTGTACCGAGTTTGGTGAAGATATCTCATTTGGTTCATGAGTTATAGCCATTTTAGTAAAAAAGTCCCCCGACCTTACAAACTTTTTAGGGCCCTTTCGCAACGATGAGTCAAAATTTAAGATTTTTTTGATAATTATTGATCTTCACTGTCCAGTGAACATTTCTGCACTGGTTTGGTTCCGATCGGGCGAAAAACCTAGGACTAGTTCGCAAAAGTAGGTTTTGAATTTACTTCAAAATGGCGGAAAAACCAGGCCCCGTAGAGCGAATCTGATTTTTTAGGCTTTTTATCACCTTGACCCAAGGATTTTTTGAGTCTATGACAAACGGTCTAGGAGCTATGAGCATTTTTGCATTTTTGATCACTGTAGCGCCACCTATAGGCCGATTGGGCCGGTTCTTTGCGCCTGAGTAGCGAGGGGGACTACTACCTTCTGACCAAGTTTCAGCTCTCTAGGCCTTACAGTTTGGGCTGCACGATCAGTTTTAGCGCGGAATAATAATAAAAAAAATCCTAACAATTACAATAGGGTTTCAGCACTGCGTGCTCGAACCCCTAAAAATCACTACAATTATAATAGGGTTTCAGCACTACGTGCTCGAACCCCTAATAATGAAAAAGAAAACACACATTAACACGATGCGTTATACATCCTTAAACAATCTAGTACAAGTAGAGTTTTTCTTTTAGTTTTACGTCATTGTAGGATGTATTAATAACTGAAACTAAGTGGAAAAAAGCTACCGAGCGGTTGCGTGTTGTCAGGCATCGTCTCTCTCGTCTCACCTCCGACGTCAGGCTGTGGAGGTTGTGCTGCGGGTGAGCAAAAAGAAAGAAACGATCATAAACACACGAACATTACACACATTGGTATGTTTTTTTTTTGTTTGTTTTTGTTTTTTTTTTTCATATAATGTAAAATAATATAAATAAGATACAATAGATAAATCATACCGCCTGTATTCAGCGCGATGAGTTCATTCACAATTGTCTCAAGACCGTGTTCTGCATACATGACATCACATCGCCTGTTTAAGCAAGCGGGACCTTATACATTGATCGCATTTAAACAAATTTGAGATTTAAAACAAACCAAAAAAAATGTTTAAAATAACTTACCGTTAGGAGAGCCAGACATTTTAAAAATGTTGTCCCGAGTTACAGTCTACCTGCTGAAGAGATGTTTTTGGAGAATAAAGTAAAAACGTAAACGCAAACACGTAAGTTACGTTGAGACATTTCCATATACCGCACGCGATGAGGACTCTCCCACAATATTTGTATGATCCTGCGAAAAAGGAGGGGTCGTGTTATGTGTAGCCACACCTACCTCAAGGAAACGCGATGGCGTGAAACATAACATTCTAACGAGTACTATTTTTTGTTGAAACCGGTGTAAAACTATTCTTTTCATATAAAATGAGATAGTTTTTACCTATTTTAAAACACCATTCTCTTTTTCCATGTTTAGAAAAAAAAACGATTTAAAAAGTTGTTTTAAAATTAATGAGATTTCGAACTCTGGTGAACTCTGTGATTCTTGATTAACTCTTTTTATACAACAACAACAAAGATGGTATAAACACATATTGTATATTGTATTTCTTAACATTTATGAGTATTCTGATTAATTTTATTCATTTTCAGATAACAACCATTTATTTCTAAAGTAGAAAGTCTAGTGTCTTTTCTAGATTGTTTTGGTTAGTCGTTGATCTTAATAATGTTTTGTCTTTTGTTTTAACAAAACTCTGATAATTACACAATACTGATCTTCTCTAAGATGTTAGCAAGTAGAAATTTTTATTGATCATGTCTTTTAAACCAGACATGACACCTTTTTTTTTTCTTTTCCACACCTTGATAAGCCAGACACCCAGACAATCTATTTACCATGGATGTAGACGGGACTGATAGACAGACTGTTGGTGTCTAGACACCAGTCTTGCTAAGGTATCAACCTAAAACACAAACATGGAAGCCATACTTTCAGACAAACTCCTTGCACGCAGGGGGTAGATGTAAACGTCCCCAGTAGGCTGGTATCTAAACATTACCATATACCATAGTGATCAAACAACCAGCTGTTCCTCTTGAGGTGACAATACACACACATTTGCTCAGCCATTTTCCACAATCAGGACGAAACCCAAAACTCCTAGACTGTTAGCAAAAGGTCTGGAAGAAGCAACACCATAAAACACCAGGGAAGCGGGTGAGATAAAACATCATAAAACCACTCATAAATCCAATTAAAGTCAAATCTAACATCTGTTTTGATCTTTTGATTTACGCAACCACTGTCATGTCACTCAGAGCTGACAGGACCCTGGTGACATGGCAGTCAGAGTGACAGAGGGGTCATAAACACATAAATTCAGTCATAAATCTAATCATGTACACACTGGACATATGACTACCTGTCCATCTACGCTGACAGAAGTCATAAATCCGGTCATAAATCAGGGCATAAATCATAAAATCTACGTTACGTGTATTATATTACTACTCCCAAGGGTCCCTCATGTTGCAATGTTGCATCCTGTGGCAGGCAGATGTACCGACCCGTCATGATTTCAAAAGCCAGCATGCATTATGAAATAAATGTTTTTCTCCAATGCAAGTTTTCCCCCGCTTTCATTTGTTTTACTTTTGTCAAATGGTGTCACCATATTTAGTGAAAAATAAATATTCTAAAAAGTACTTAATACATTTATTTCATGCTAAATATGCTGCAAATACATTTACATATTTGTGTACTTAAAATACTCTGCTATTGTTCTTTTCAGCAGTGCTGTGCTGAACTAATATCCATATATTTTATGCATTGGTGGTGTTTGCCTAGACACTTCCACATCTGAGTGGAGGTCTGACCAGGTCAAGGCCTTTGACCTTCCTCCTGCCCTCTTCATAGCTGTCTCTAAACAAATCCATCATTAAGATGCTTTTAACTTCAAAACTGAGTCCAGTGAAAAAGACATCTTTTCAGTGGGTGGATATGAGAAACACCAGGGGATGTATTTTTTTTTTTTTCATTGGAAGAAGCGTTATGGATCATGTACTATTATGGATATTTTGGAAGTGACTTTAAAACGTTTTAATGATTTACAAATTAAGCATATACCCACTTCTCCAGGCACCACTGTGTATCACAGCTCGTTCGGTATGGGCTGGCCTGGAAGAGAGGGGACAGATTGTGTCTAAACAAGATGGAAACAATTTGGAGCAGAGAGTGTCAGTAGCACGGTTAACATCACGTGATGAGAACAGTTTAGGGGGAGGAAGTGAGGATTAAACCATTGTGAAGGAAAAATTCATTTTACTCATCTATGTGCTTATGGAATATTGTGTAAGGGTCTGTTTTATTTAAACCTGCTATAAGAATGACATAAGTGAAGGGTATCTGGGCCCTAAATATAAAGTTTTGAATCTTGGGAGTATGACGTAGCAGAATGTATTTGTCTGACTCTTACTACGTGTGGAAAGTTATCAGTTAGGAGATGTAACCTTGAAGGCTAGGGAAGAGATATAAGTTGGAGTGAGCCCTCCCTTCTTGGTCGCACTCTGCAGTAACCTGTGTTTCTGTATGACTGTCTGACCTTCTTTGCAAAGAATAAATTATAAAAGACATTTGACTGAGTTTGTCTCTTACTTTGGTGAGAGTCAGTTTGATTTTGCCACAACACCATAGAAGATAGCCGAGAAAGTGAGTTTATTTTTATAAATTTATTTTTATATTTTTATTTATTTTTGTTTTAGTGCTTTTTATCTGCCATATAAAGTATGTTTGTTGTTGTTGTTGTTGTTATAATAATAATAATAATAATAATAATTATTATTATTATTATTATTATTTAATACAAACAGACTGCTGTCAAACTATCCAGAGCCACTAAAAAAAAAACAAAAAAAAACACACACAGCATGTCAGCAATCATCATATTATATAAAACATTAAAATAATATATAATCTGTGTTACTTAAAGGGTTTCAATCTGTACACACACATACATTTTTTTTTTTTTTTGTCAATCCCACTATTTGCATTCTAATACTAGTATAAGTGGTCTCTACAGTCAAACATTAAAGTTCTGTCTTTTAGACAGCAGCTCACATTTGGACAACGTTTGTTTAAATATGTAATTTATCAAGAAATCAACTCTGAACTCCCATGGAATTCAGTTTGCATTTGAATAGACAGCAGCGTGATGACGGGACTTTTATTTTGGTCTTGTGGTGTGACGTCATAAGGCTGCGCCGCTCTTCTGCATCTGTTGTGATTCGACTGAAGAAAGGTTTGTTTTTAAGAGTTTAAACTGTTTAAATGCGACCCGTTCAGACAATTTAGTGTTTTTTTACAAGCAATGTAAAACGGCTTAATTATTCATTAATTAAACACTGTGTTACTTTGTTTGACTTTTAATAAACGTTATTTTATGAGTAAACAGCGCTCATAAATGAGTAACAGAAACGGTGCCTCTCACAGTGAATCAATTAATTTACTTGAAAGACAGTCTGATCACTGGCAAGTAGTGATGAGAGAAACTGAGCTCTATGAAACCAGTTAATTAAATCAATTGCTTCGCAGAATGATTCGAGCATCAGTCATCAAACACAAAAGTGCAATGACAATCTTTACAGATCAGTAGCAATTTTTTTTCGCTAAAACCTCATTTATTAAATAAAAAAAGTATTAAATGAATAGATGATGATGATGATGATGATAATAATGATAACAACCACCAATAATAATAAATACAATTAGGGTTCCCAACTTCAGAAAAGAAAAATAACGGACAATTGTGATTCTTTATGAGAAAATATAGGATGCTCAAATTATTTTACTGTTCCACACGTGTTTATGATGTGCTTTTCACACTATGCTTAACCTCAGCTTAATATTTTAGCTATAAAATTGGATGTATCTGATCATTGTAATGCATTTAATTTCTACACTTTATTAAAAGCCTATTTTAGACTTGAAATTCTGTTTGTTTATGAAAAATACACATTTCAGCATTAGAATAATCTCTCTGCTGGTCATCGCTCAGAAACTGCATCTGCAACATTTTAATTTTTTATTTTTTTTTATTGTACATGGTTATGAAAATAAAACTAAAAATCAACTGCAGGAAATATTCTGGGGAACACACAGGGAATGTTCCTGGAATGTTCTTATTTGGTTCCCAAAAATAATTAAATGGGAACCATTGGGGAGAGTTCTGTGTTTGTTGGCTATGGCATATACCTGCAAATACAGGACAAACTGTGTTCCATATGGATTTCATAAGAAATGCTTCTTTGGTGTTTTAAATACAGGATGATTCTGTATTATCTAATTAATCCTATTACCAAATGTAACATTTTATTTTTATTATTGTTAATTATTATTATTATTATTATTACTATTTTATTTATTTATTTTTTTGGTCTAATCAGGTCAACTATTACTCTGACTCACTCACTCACTCACTCACTCACTCGGCATTGCAGTAACTAGGGAGCTGATTAAGACTCAACCTGTGATTTTTAGTTTGCATTTATTTTTGTTTCTCTTAATTATTATTTTTATCTTAAACAGGACAAAGTGTCCAAACACAGAAGAACTCCTGGTGAAGCAACTGAGATCCATGTGACACTGTTATAAAGATGGCATTTATTAAAGAGGAGAGTGAAGACATGAGGATAGAAGAAGCATTCAGAGTCAAACATGAAGAAACTGAGGAACAAACAGGTTAGTTTTTATTCTCAAAGCTGAACTCACTCATCTGATCCTTATAAAAATGTCCAGGTCTACAGAAATGAAGGATGTTCTTGAGGAATGTCATGGTTTTATTTGACATGGAGTGGGTTACTGTTTTTACAGTTACTGTTTTTGTTGAGTGACTTAATAAACAATCATAAATAAACTAAAAAGTTCTAAAAGACCATAAAGAACTGAGAGGAAATCAGATTTGTGTCAGATCCACGCCATGTACAACAGATTTTAAAGAGACAGCACTGCTTTTATGCTGCATTTGAGACCTAAGTCCAGAGTTCCAGTCAATCACACGTCATATTCACAGATTGACCACATAATGTTGTTTTTGTATCAATTATAGCAAAAAACGGGAGAAAAAAAACTTAACAAAACATTGCTGTTTGTTTTGACAGTTGACGAAAAAGTATAAGCAAAAATAAAACAATGTTTTTAAGGGTCTGTCCATACAGCAACATGTTTAGCTGTATACGAAAAAATTTTGAATCGTTTTGGCATTTCGTCCAGATAGATCCTGCATTTTGGGAGCCTGAAAGTGCCATTTATTTGATACGGGGTCCCAGAGTGGATAAGTCTGACAACGACACCCTTGTGTTGTCGTGTGCACAGGCAAACCGTATATTTTGTGAAACAATGATGTCATCACCCCCCATCTCAAACCTAGTCAGACACCGCTACGTGACGTAACATCAAAGACAACACAAACAAACAATGAACAACTGTATTTTTATTCACTAACATTAACACAGATTAATAACAAGTATATGTATAAATAGCATGTAAATGTATTGTTCTGTCCTCATGATGATGATGATGATGTTGTTGTTGTTGTTGTTGTGGTGTTTGGTTTATATACAGCACACAAGGTTTATCTGCATACTACAAGTAGGGCTCTGATGGCATGGGATTTTTCTTACCGCGGTGAAGAAGCAGCAAATCATGTGGTTTGGTGTTTAATTGCCCCCAACCCCCCAGAATTCTGTAATGACTTATGATCAAGAACGCATGCAGCTTGTAAGTAAACATGGAAATCAATAATAATAAAGCAGTCGTCTTTATTATTGAAACTGCGAATTATATTGACAGTAATGACGTTAAAATTTTTTTTTTTCAATTATCTTTTGAGTTTAATAGGAATCATGGAACAGTTTTTTTCTTTGTTTGTAACCCATTCTTTGAACAATAAATTATCAAAAGAACAACCTCAGAAAGCTCCAGAAAGAACAAGCTGAGCTCAACATGCCCCAACTAATTTTGCTTAGTTCTGGTGAGTCCGTTTATATAAACGCAGTAATTTCCTCTCATTTTCATGTCATAAATTAAATCAGACTCCTGCCGCAGTTCTCTGATGCAGTTGTTCAGCACACTGCATTGTGGAGCCGCGTACAGTTTTTAATTGTACCGTCTGACAGAACTGAATGATTTTTATTACTATATATAGTACAAGTCTCAGCACTAAGGATTTTTTTCTGCTGGCCCCTACCACAAAAAAATTAAATAGTTGCTGTTATCATTGTTTTTGACTTATGTTATCTTTTATTTTAATAAAAAAGCTTATATGACAACAAAATTTTACACGACGCGGCAGTGGCTGTCGTGTAAACTGTCCCGAGCGTCTTTCACGCTGGCCCCGGGCCATTGGGCACTCCTTATTGTCGAACCCTGTAGTAACACCGACTATCTCAACTTGCCTAGCTGTTGTACAACTACTGAGCTGCTTAAGTGAATCTGCAAGTCCTGCTGCTTTATTTTTTGGTCTTCATGTTTTGTGCCAGGAAAACCAACATGTTCACTTTGTCTGGTTTCGGCGAGGATCTTTAAGCAGTGACAGGTTTGCCAGCCACACTGAATACATGCTCTGAGGGAGTGCTCATAGCGCATGTAGTCATTTTCTGAAAACTTTCAACATAAGAGAGAATCGAGTCTGATTATCCCACCACCAGGTGTGCAGATCGAGGGCTTCTTTCTGCAAATACCTTGCGACTTCAGTGTCTTATGTGACTTCTGGGAAAAATCTGAATTGTGAGTTGTCAAGACCAGCTGCAGTCTGTGTAACTGACATAAATCGTTTGCTGATTAACCCTCAGTCGTCCCTAAAGTAGCGTTTACATTAAGGTTCCTTGGAGATTACATAAGGAAATATATATATATATATATATATATATATATATATTTATATTTATATAAAAATAAAAATAAAAATAATTATATATATATATATATATATATAATTATTTTATTTTTATTTTTTTTAATATGACAAACTATATATATATATATTTTTATTTACTTCTCCAATATGCATTTCTGCTTTGTTTTATCCATTTACAACACAAATATTGGCTTATGAAAAATTCATTTAAAAAAAAAAAAACACTTTAATGATTCTAATTAAATCCAAACTGTTTTTGGACATTGCCCTATGTGGTAGGGATAGAATACTGCCATCTGCAGGTTTGTGGAAATACTTTATAGTTGAAGAAAGAAAGTGCAATGACCACATATATCCAGTAGAGGTCAATAGGGACGTATTTCATTTTCACTTCATTTTTCTTGATGCTTCAAATTCTCACAACTTTGATATATATTTTGTGAATATATATTTAAACATTCTAAAATATATTAAAAATCTGTAGTTTTGTCAAAGGTTAGAATTTCGTGTTGTCTGATATCATTTGAATTGTCTTGTAAATTATTATACAGAAATCTGAAGAAATGTTACAAGTCACCACAAAAAGACATGATTGTAATCACATACTATTTATTTCTGAAAACTATTTATCACAAATGATTTTTTTTAACAGAAGATGAATTTTAAAAAGTAAATAAAACCAACACAAAGCAAACAACAGTACCAATAAACCGTAATGAATAGGAGTGTACACAGAGTGCACAAAACACTAACAAGAGAAAGAACATGCACAATGCAAAACACTGAGAATAATACTATGTATCATAATCAATCGTTTTTTAAAGTCCATGCACATCTGGCAGATGATGACAGTGTGAGCAGTGCAGATGTTGTTCTTGCAATTTGCGCAGTGCCCTCTGGACTTTACATCTTTGCTCCATGGACACACTTTCACACACTTTCACTGACACCGCTTTCTTTTTGAAGATGAAAGTTAAGGACTCGTCAGCGCTTTTCCAAGCTGTTCAAGAAAGATCCTTCTCTGGGAAGTCTTTCCTACCTCCCATGCAGAATTTATCTCTTTCCACAGCACCAAAGCATTGATGGCAGACACATCAATCATGGTTGAGAAAACAGCCATTGGCCAACAAGCTGATTTTCTCTTGCAGCTGTAGGTTACAATCATCTGCAATATTACAAAGACATATAAATTAGTATATTCGTTGACAAAAGTAATGCATGATAAATTTAGCAAATGATGCATAAAAAAATATTACATTTGAAAATACCTTATCAATGTTGTCAACTCCTCCTTTGCAATGATTTGTAATCCAAGATTACTTGAGGCTTCTTGTCCTCCCTGTCACTTACTTTGGCCTCTTTGTGGCAGGTGCTCATCAGCAGCACATTTTTGACTTTTTTGGGACAATAAGACATAAGACATTGTGTATCACTGAAGGCAAAGACAGGAAAAGCGATCTCTGCCTTTTGTTGCAAGAAGAGCAGGTGGAAGCTCAGGCTTGTTTCTTCTTATTGTTCTAACCATTGTCAGCTGTTTCTTTAGGAGCTCCTGGCCAAGAGCATGTGACGTAAAAACAAATTGTCACAAGTGATTGTGTGTCCCTGAACACCAGTGGTCAAGTCGAGGACCACACGCATTCCTTGATTTTTTTTTTTTTTTAAGGCCGTCCATCTTGGGGCTTCCCTGTGTATACCTGCATTTTCCAAGCATAACTTCTCTGGAATCACATGCAGCCCAGATCTTGATGCCGTACTTGCCTGGTTTGCAGGGCATGTATTGCTTGAAAGCACATCGTCCTCTGAAAGGAATCAGGCACTCATCTACAGTTATGTCTGGGTCAGGGTTGTACATCAGAGCAAGATGCTCAACCCACAGATCCCAGATGTCACGGATTGCAGCCAGGTTGTCAGTCTCACGTCGACCTGCTCTTGTGTCCTTGTTGTCAAATCGGATAACTCTTGACATTATCTTGAAATTCTTCAGGGATATGATGGCCCAAAAAATGGAACGACCAGTTCTATCATCCCACAGACTTGTCAAGGCTTCATTACATGAGCGATAACACCCGCAAGAAGAATCAAGCCAATAAAAGCTTCAATCTCTGTCCAGTCTACATCATTCCAGCCATCAACATACACTCGCTTGCCTTCCAAATTTGTTATCTCAATCAAGATGTTCTGGATTGACACAGGAAAAAATAATAAAAAAGCAGACTTTATTTCCTCGATGCGAGAACATGCGTACCTAGTCGGTCCTGGTGTGAGTTTCATGATCCTTGCTGCTGGAGCTCTTCCTGGCCTCTGTGGAGGTAGAATAGGATTTTTGACAGATGTCATCTGCATGGCCATCTTCCTCATAATCCTCCTCTTCTGATTCCTGGTAATCCTCATCAAACCCAAGTTCATCTTCTGTGTCAGTAGTAAAGTCCTCAGGATAATCTGGTTCGGTGTTCTCCGGCCCTTCTTCACTGTCACCTTGATCCAGGGTCTCCTCAAAACTGTATCGTTTGCCCATGGTGCTGCCACAGAATGAGCTGTGTGCAGGACTCAGAGAGCCACTTTTATACCCTAACTGTGAGATGATTTCAAAATACTGCTGCAGTTCTTTCATCTAACAGTAAACTTTCTCAAAGTGCAAATTTTGTGTATTTTGTTTCAGATTTAAACTGGATTTACTACTTTTTTTTTTGACAAATGAAGAAAAATAGAAAAAAAAATTATTTATTTATTTTATTTATTTTAATTTTTTTTTACTTTTGCCAGGACAGTAACAGTAGTTTTTTTTTTTTTAAACATACCTTTAGAACAACCAAATCAAATCCAGCTTTTTTGTGTGTTTTTAGATGGATTATTTAGGAAATGTCATGAAGTCCCATGCCCCAGAGATAAAGGGAACATTTTTAAAAAATGAAAGAAAAGTCGGGGTCAACTGGACCCCAAGGACCGATGAAGGGTTACATTTTGTAGCTTGGATAAAGATTAATCTATATTCAATTTATAGTTATTGCATATACAAATTATGTGAAGACTTAATGTAAGGAATTTCAAAGCCAATAAAGGTGCAATAGGAGATCTTGGAAAATGCTAACTTTAGCCTGATAGCACTAGGATCGTACGTCCCTCCCTCCCTGCAAATCGCCATCCAAAGCCACACCTCCTAAACGCACACAGATCAGACAACCAGAGACGACATTACTACAATACATTCCGAGTTAAAATGTTCAACAGCCCACATAGGAAAACTGTGTTGTGCTAATAATGCATGGGAGATGAGAAGATGGTGTATTTTCCCCAAGTTTAATAAAACACCTCACGCGTCAACACATACATGGGGATCGTAGGGCCCTATGAAATCAGTTTAATTTTTTCAAATTCTGTTTTTTTTCCGTTTTAGTTTTTCTGGATTCTGCTTTTTTTCCGTATTAATTTTTTCTCTACTCCTTTTTAATGGTAAATTAAATTGTATTAATGAAAGAGCATGTCTAATTAATTAAAATCATAAAACTTATATAATTTTGCGTCAATTTAATAAAGGTTTAACCAAAATGAAAATATTTAGGGCCCTATGAAATGTTTTTTTTTCTCACCACGTTTTTATCAAATTCTGTGTTTTAGCATGTCTATTTATTTGAATGCATACTTAATTTATTTACATTTTTCCTAAAATAGCCTTGTGAAAGTTTTTTTTTTTTTTTTTTTTTAACCTCAGAAATTCTGTGTTGTGTATTTAAAATGTTCTGGTTCTCATATGAAGCCATAAAACATTAATTTCGTTTATGTTTTCATTATTGAAAATTAAGCTTTTGACAGTAAATCAGGTAGACACAGTTGGAGATTCTGTTTTGTAAATTGTTTCAGACCCAATGTAGTGTTACAAAATACCTTACAGTGTTTGATCTTGTCTGAGGCTGAGGAGTCCTAATCTTGCTGTGAACTGAAGTGTCTAACAGGTTTTTATTCCTTCAGTGCTTTGTTGTGAGTAATGTGCCATCAAGTGAATAATTTTATTCCAGGTCTGTTACTTTTGTGGGATTGATGACACTCTCTGAATGCTCTAAAAACTTTCCTTAGGTACATTCTCGAATATCCTCTCTTCTTGAGTGCTTTAAATATGATTTTCACAGCTGAGTAGATCCTGTGAAATCTTAGTATCTGTGATTTCAAGATACCACAGAAAACGGGTTTCGTACGAAAGCTCACCTTGTGGAAAAAAAACAGTGAGTGTCAGCAGGTTTGAAAAGACCTTGTAGTCCAAGTCGCCCTGTTCTACAAAACTGGGCCCCTTGTAATGTCACCACATCCAAAAAGTTAATTTGGTGGGAATTGATTTCAAATTTATTTATTTTTTATAGAGATCTGATGTTGGTTCAAATGGTTGGTGAAAGCTAAAAAGTCCTCCTGGAGTGAGTTCATATACCCCCGATGTCGTAGAGGAAACGGAAATATGCAAAAGGCTTCAGATGAAAAGAGAATAGAGCTGAGTGTTCCCAGGCAGCCATGAAAATGTTTGCAAACGAGGATGCGAATTTCTTCCCCATTGCTGTGCCTTTAGTTTGAAGTTGAAAATCAGATTTGAATTCAAAATAATTTTTCATGAGGTTAATTTTTATCTGAGTATATATTTGTCTGGTCTCTTAATGTCTGGGAATTTATTCATGCATTCTCATACTGCCAACAATGCCTGCCTAGGTTTCAATATTTGTATAAAAACTCAATATCTATTGTGAAGAAAAAAGCATCAGTGGGGATCATCACTTCTTTGGTTTTCTGGATGAAATTGTATGTGTCCTTTAAATAACTACCGTGTCTTGTTGAAATCGGGTTCAAGAATTGTTCTATACACTCAACTCTGTAATACGATTCGCTATCGCAGTCAGAGACAATTGGTCTACCTGGCAGCAACTCTTCTAATCTTTGTGAATCTTAGGTCTTTGTCTCTTTTAACACTACGGCGTTTCCTTTGTCTGCTGGCTTAATCACTATCTGATTATCATTTTGTAATTCCCTGTCTGCTTTCTTTTCACACCTAAAAAGGTTTTGTTTTTCTAATAAGCCCCAGTTAAGGTGTTCATAAACGTAAACTGGACAAACTGGACAGTGCTGGAGACCACTCTAAACCATGTGTAAAAGGGAGCTTTTTCTTTTGGTTTTTCTTACCCTCAAAAAACGTTTCTAATTTGATTCTCCTGTGGTAAATTTGTAAGTTTTTAAGTAATTCTATTCTTTGTGTTTTCACACTACTTGGTGGCGGGACAAAGGAAAGGTCTTTGAGGAGAACTGTACTCTGCTCAGGGGTCAAGGTGATAATCAGTGATGATCAGTTTATCGATACCATCTATGGGGTTGATGGTCCTTGAAAGTTTAAGGACTGAATCCAATGCTTGAGCATCACCCTGGCTGTGGCTGTGCTCCAATGTATTGTCATTGTCCACTTGAAACTGAGCAGAGTTTCAAATAGTCTCTGATATCACCAGTGACTGCCTTGAAATGCAGTTGTTTCTCCACTGGGAGTGTGTCAGAGAAGTTAAGTATGGGCATGTAAATCTCAGTATGTGGCAGACAAGTTCATGTCTTTTGTAGGCCCTCTGAATTTCTTTATTAGTGGACAATCAGCATCTCTGTGCTCTATTGTTGATTCCAAAGGACATGATCAGTATCTCAGGCTCCAGAGTGATGGTAGCTTTTTTCACCAAGTTCCCAGCATGTTGAAATTTGGCTCCGGGAAGCTATCGATCTGGAGCTCTGAGATACTGAATGCTGTAATCCTTGAGGCATTTGAGTCTCCTATGACAATATACTACTTTTTCAGATTCAGACTCCAGTCAAATTATTTCCTTACTGTACTGATGTGCCTACAGGGCCTGCCCACCGAACCAGGATTTTGCAGTGTACTGGGTGTCATAGGGATTTGTGGTGCTTGTTTGAGTGGTGTTTGTGGTGCAATCTGTTCCTCTATGTTTTGTTTGTTTTATTCCCATCTCCACTGAAGGACATGGTGCTCTGACAGAGTCTACTGAATATACTGAGAAATGGTATTGTTTGGTGTTATGACCCTAGGTGGTCAGTCAAGGGGAAAAGGGGAGTAACATTAAATTGGGGAGAAAGACGCATCTGCAAACACATAACACACCAGGTGAGGAGTGAGGCCAGATACAATCAGTACTGTGAATGGGTGTTTATTTACACAAAGTGCAAAGTAGGGAAAATATTTACAGTAACAAAAGTAGAAATATGGATTTACCATACAAATATATACAAAGTAAACAAACAAGAAAACACAAAAGACAACTGGTGCACAATGTATTTTGCGTGACTTTCTTACTTGTCCCTTTCCCCAACCTCGGGAACGAGAGGTAAACGAATGGAGTAACGAACAATGGACAAGTGAGATGTATACAATGATAAACACACAGGCTACACAAATTCACTATAACACAGGATGACACAGAACAAAGTCAAGGTATCTAGAGCCTCGCGAGTGGCGTCTTCTCTCCAGTTTTATTCACGGGGCACTGATGAGATTGGAGGGCTGGTCAATGACGTCACGGGAACCAGGTGAGCGGTGTGCACCAATGGGAAGGGACTGTGAAAACAAAAGTAAAAAGAAAAACGAGAGAGACTAGGGGAAGAAGATAAACAGAGACATTAACACAACGCAAGGACGTAACGTGTACTCCTCAGATTTGTCAGTAAAAAAAACTAGAGAGTGATGGACAGGTGTCTTTCTCAGTTATTCTCTGTGTCTTTCTTTGTTTTGTAGTAATGTCTGTTCTGTTTCACTGTCCAGTAGTTTAGAGGGACCATTTTGTGTGGGTTGCTGCTCTACAATATTCGCCTGCAGTTCATTAATGTCGTATTAATCAGTAACTCTGTGAATATTATATGAGGTATTCTCTGTGCTATAGGTTTAGATGGACAAACTGGTGTGGGTTGAATTGCTGGAGGAGGCTCCAAGGGTGGGAAGTTGTCATCAAGTTGTCATCTCCCCTGTGTGGGGGAGTGGTCGTGTTTCTATCATCAGATCTTTCAACACCTTTGGGCGAGGTTTGAATTTGAACATGAACATGTACGCCCTTCTTAGGTCTAACCACTGGTGTGTTGTTTGTGTTTGGTTCTCGAGCCTGTCTTCGATTGGGATGTGTTGTGGCTGACCGAGCATCTTTTTTGTCTCGTCTCTCATATTCCTCACAGGCCTCTGCAGTAAACAATACCTCAACCCTCTTGAACACATTAGTCTCGATTGTCTTGCCAAAGTTTTTATGGGCCCAACTGGATTCTACCTTGAACGCATGGAACCAATCAGCACGATCTGTATGTTCTGTAATTTCCCGTTATGTTTGTTCAATCAAAGTCTCATAATGTTATTCTACAGTAAGTTGTGTGGTATTGTGCATTCCTCTCTAGGAGTTGTTGGACCTTTTCATTTGGCATTGCAGGTTTGATGGTATGCATCAGTAATTGTGTGAGTCTCTTGAAAGTAGTCGGTGTGTTTTTTTTGTTTGTTTGTTTTTGTTTGGTAACCTTTTATTTACGATTTTTACAGAATATCCCCAGCGTTAAAACCCCTTACAAATGAGGGACAAAAAAAAATTCCTGAGATCATACCTTTTCTTTGCGGAGGAAACATTTATACATCAAATCATACAAGCCAGTTGCATCAATGTTACATTAATATTATACATTAGCTGACCAATTCTAAGTTACATATCTAAGTAGTTGTTTCTACCTTTGCAAAAAATATATCCATCTTCATTTGTAGACATGCAGTCATTTTTTTTTTCCCGTTATATAAACCTGTTTCAGTCTCTGAGTCCATTGGAAGGAAGATGGATCTCCAAGTTTGGTTAAATGTACTGTTTAACATTTTTTTTTTTTTTGTTTTTGTTTTTTGTTTTTTTTAGCTATCAATAACAGTTGCCTTCCCTCCCAAAAGTTATTTTTCTGGGGGAAATAGCATCCCTTTCTATTCCTGTTTGGTCTTAATGTGTCAGTGTTTCTGTCAGATTGGAGTGTCTATCCATATATCTTTCCCTGTACGATTGGCAAAAGACTTGACATTTCTGCCTCTGGCAATGGATGAGTTAGTTGACTCTGTGTAGGTATCTCTAAGATCTAATGTGTGAGCCCTGGGTGGTTCTGAGTTAAATATTTCATCCTCTTCCTGGATGAATGACTCATATTCATACTCATTATCATCTACATCAAAGTCAGTTTCTCTCTCTAACATTATTGTTTTGAGGCATATTCTTCTATTCTCGTTTGTTGAATCTTTTAAACTTTTGTTGTGGAAAGTAATCATTGTGTGTTATTGGGTGTGTGTCAAATTTCTGCATTGGCAGCGATCTGACATTTCTGTCGTTAGAAATCTACCTATAGAGTGTTTAAAAAACTCTAGTTTCTGGAAAATATTCAGTGTTCTGCCATCTTAGATTTTCATCACGTGCCCTGATGGCTCATGGGCTCATATCTCATCTGTATTCTGATCTGTACTTGGAATTATTCTGTTTAGAAGAATAACTAAAATTATTAGAACGATGGTGGTTTCTTTGGTCATTGTCGTTTATTCATTTTTTTAAATCTAGAAGCCTGTAAATGGGCTGTTGGGTGATGGTCATCATCGTTAAATTGGTGTGGACCAGTGTAATCGTCCAACAGAGAAGGATTTTCCTCTTCCCTCCACTGTTCGTGGTACAGATCTTCGGCACATAGACCTACTTCTGTGTTTTTTGTGAAGGATTGATGTCTTGAATCTCCTGGATTTGTTCTGAAAGTTTAACACACTGTCTCTGTGTTCTACTGGGTTTGTGTTTTCCCTAATAACTCTCTATCACTGTTAATTTGGCAACAAAAATCAAAAAGAAAACTGACGTTTGTGACAAAAACAGGATGATTCAAAACTTTGTTTCTTCCTCAGGCAAGGTACAAATGTTTTATATGGAAGTGTAACTGAAGCGAGCTGCTACACAAAATTTTTTATTATTATTTTTTTTTTTCAAAAAGAGCTTCATGTTCAAAAATAATATCTCATTATTATATTTATTGGTTCCTCCTAACCCCAAATAGCTAGAAGTAGAGTTGTCATGGTATCAAAATTTCAGTATTCAGTATCAATACCAGTGAAAACGTCTCGGGTTACGTATGTAACCCTGGTTCCCTGAGAAGGGAACGAAACACTGCGTCCTCTAGAGGTCGCTATTGGGGAACGCCATCTCCGTGACCCGTGTCTGAGGTCTACATACAAAAACATCAACAGAGTTGGCCGGCGACAGCTTATGACGTCACTTCCGGTGCGACTCGTCGTTGCCGGTGCGTCATTACCGGTGCGACCATAGTATAAAAGGGCACCGGTAGAACACAACATTCGCTTCTTCGTCTGAAGCTTACGTCCGAAGCATGGCCACAAGTCTAGAGGACGCAGTGTCTCGTTCCCTTCTCAGGGAACCAGGGTTACATACGTAACCTGAGACGTTCCCTTTTGAGGAACTCGAACTGCGTCCTCTAAAGGTCGCTATTTGGGAACGGTTATACCCACGCTGCCATGCTGAGGGGAGTGCATGCTATCATAGAGGTGAGCACTAAGTACCAACTGCCTTAAGCTTAAGGGAGTTGCCCCTGAGACGTAGTGACGGCTGTCAGTGACATTATCCCCTTCGGCCAAAAAGCCTGAGCTGCATACCCAAGACTTACCTGAAAGGGGGTCTGATATGCTGGACCCAGGGTAGAGCTCAAAGCTTGGAACTAGAAGATATTCCTTTAAGGGGATATGGCTGAATACCTAGGGTTCACCTAGGTTAGCCTGTCACACCGGGGGCTACCGTCGGCTCTGCATAGGTTTCCTCAGAAACCGTCCTACAGAACATTGGTAGCAACCACCTGCTCAAGATGCGCAAGTAGAGTGGTATCCAAGGTGTCCGGGAACAAGCAACTCGGAGAATGGGCACGGGTTTGAGCGTGAACCCATATAATAGAGGGTGCGCAAGAGCTAGCACAAATATTACCGTTACTTTAGCCTGGCAGATGCTCACAAGGAGTGGGACCCAAGGTGACCGGGGTTTTAACCAACTCAAAAAAGGGCACGGGCCATAAGCGCGTAAATCCCCACCATAAAGGATTTTAGAATGGACGCAGAACTCCGGTGCATTCCATACCACAATGTGGATTTTAGAAAAGTGTCCCAGGGTTCACGTGTGCACTTACCATATACATGGATTTGAGAAAGCGCCCAAGGGTTCGTGTGGGCCTTACCATAAAAATGGATTTTAGAAATACCGCTTGGAAACGGTGTACTAGAAGATAACCCTCAGACGAGGGGAGCTTCTGCAGGCTTTCCAAACAAGGCTCCAAGGGGAGGGCAGTAAGGGCGAACCTCAGTTGCCCAGTTGGGGCAATGCTCAGAGCAGACCCTCAAGGTGAGGGGAGCATTGCTACTCCAGACAGGCAGCTAGCCACAGCTAGCTGTCTGAAAATACTGCCATGGAGCCATTGCCCTTAACCAGTGTGAGAGGTTAGTGTGTTGGGACGGGCTTCAGACTCCTGAGAGACAGGAGGAATACCCAATCCGCCCAGGGGTGACAAGCTCTAAGAAAACCCTCCCGCAGCGAGGGGAGCATTGTCATGCCCTGTCAAGGAGGCCTTAGATGTGATCTGATCACAGGATACCAGATATCACAGCAGAGACGAATCCATGGCTGCACAGAGAGCAGCAGAGTCCCCAGCCCTCGGGCTGTGTTGTGGGCATTCTCTGAGAGGGCAAGAGCCACTACCAACCCAAGCAGACATGTGCTTACTATCTCGATAGAAAGCGTAGGCCCCGCTCTAACAAGGCCCGCAGAACCTCACGAGCAAGGGTCTAGACCATAGTCAATGCTCCTCAGAGCACTGAGAAGGGTTCCCGCAGAAAACACCTTCTGCTCATACGATGGTAAAAATAGCATGGTCAAGCCCGCTCCTCAGAGGGGCGACTCACTAAATTACCGAGATGGTATGAGGATAGGTCTGTAAGATGATTGGGTGGATACCCAGAAACAGGAAGCCCCTCAGGGCAGGACGCAGTACGGAGTGCTCAGTAAGGTGGCCTCTCAGGCATACATGTCCAGTCAGGGGTGACCAGGAATCTCCTGCGAAGAAATAATTTCTGAAGAGTTTACCTGGAGGTAGGGCCGTAACCCTAGCTGTAGTGCTCTAGTGAGGACCTGGAAGCCAAAAGTGGCCATGATGTCTCCATGATGAAAGCAGATTCAGGACAAGCAGGCCACAACCATAGTCTGAGACCAGAGGGGGGGGGGTGCTCGAAGAGGACCTACCTAAAAGATAGAGAACAGAAAAACACAAGAAACAGGTCCGAAATATACAGCAAAAGGGGATTAGACACATAAAAAAGGATCGTACTCACCCATCCGTGGTTCCCACGTAGTGTTAATTTCGTCACCTATTTTTAATTTAGTCTTAGTCTTAGTCTTATGCCAAATGTCCTTGTTAGTTTTAGTCATATTTAGTCATTCACATATCTTTTTTTTGTTAGTCAAGTTTTAGTCGACTAAAAGTCTCGTCATTTTAGTCTAGTTTTAGTCAAAAGAAAACTGAAGGTATCTTAGTCAAGTTTTAGTCGACTAAAAGTCTTTTAATTTTAGTCTAGTTTTAGTCAAAAAAGAACTCAATATATTTTAGTCTAGGTTTAGTCAAAAAATTGTAGTCTTTTTTTTTAAATAACACATTATTACTGAGATTATTACTGATACACATTTCAGTAAAAAAAGTGTTTCACATATCTCAAACATTGGTTAAATGTCATAATTACCTGACAAAATACACTTGTTGAATGATTTTTGTTGAATGCAAATGTTAAACGTGTCTGGTTTTCAATTTCTGATTTAGGAGACACATTCACAAATGATTAACCTGTTCTGAAGAGCATTTTATTTTAACCAACACAATTCAAAAGCTGGGTCCCAACAGACTCCGACTGACAACTTAAGTTACAAAGGTTTTTAAAACTGTTTTGGTTGCCTTGTGTCTCATGTTTCTGTTCAAATCAGAAATAAAATAAATATACTCGGAAAAACTGAAAAGAATAGGCCTACTTTACTGTGGGCCTAAAATACAACCTATTTACAGTCTAGGTTGATCTTGGGAAATAACAAATAAGATTTAACAAGGCTTTAACAATCCATGCCGGATTCTTCTGGGTTTGCATGGGACAGGGATTCTTTGAATTTTTGGACCTCTTGTCTGATGGAGGCCTTGGAGGTCTTTGGCTTTGATGATGGCTGATGGGCACTAAAAAATCTGAATCTAGACCGCTTTTGCAGAGGCACCTCTGAGACCTCTGCATTTCTAATGTCCTCATCATCTGTCACCTCTTCCTGGTATGGTACACTGCGAGTGATGTACTCTTCAGCTTTACTGAGGAGATTCTGTATGTCGTCATTATCATTGTCAATCAGGGTCTCTGCTGACACACTAGCGTCAACAAAACAAGCAGCTGCAGCAAGAGGAGAAAAGTTGCTTGCCGACACATCCAGAAAACAGCTGAAGCGTAAATCCATGTTTGCAGACATCTTCTGTGCCAGTGTAGCTACATCCCTGTAGCTCCTGGCATGAGCAAGGGAGAAGTCTGAAAGGTGGCTCCTCAAATCCAGTATTGCAGGGACAACCAGGGAGAAACAACACGTGTCACTTTCAAGCACCATTGTGTGTTCTGCAAACGGAAGGAGCAAATCTTTGAGGATGGCCACCTTCTGCCATTCACTGGGCAGCAGGCAGTCCCAGCCCATGGTGTCAGCCACTGATGTCACGTGGTCCTTTACTTCGAGTAAACGAGTTAACATCAAAAAAGAACTGGACCATCTGGTTTCACAGTCTTTGATGAGAATGAGTCCACATTGTTCCAGCAACCGTTCTGTGGCAACAGATGATTTGCGAAACTGTCTCACCAGATGCCGGACCTTGTCCAGTAGACGTTTGATTGCTTGTTCCTTTTTTACCATGTTGACGACAAGCTGAAGGGTATGGACCACACATGGGGTCCTCTCCAAGGTTCCATATCTGATAGAAAGTTTAACACAAAACAACAATTATTTTCATTAAATCCTACAATAACTATTAATCTGTACAATAGCACTTTATCACTACATAAAATTAATTAAACATATTTATTTCAGATTCTTTTTAGATTCAATATCAAATATCTATTACAGTGAACAAGCTCTCTGTAATAAACACCATTCACAGACTGACCTTTCATCTGCCTCTTCCTCTTCATCACTATCCTTGTTGGAATCGTTCTCATCAGAACTGGTGTCCTCTTCTTCAACGCGAAATGCAGAAACCATGTTGCTTCCATTATCAGTTATTATCATGATAATTTTTTCCTTTGGGATCCCCCATTCTTCTGTGCATTCCTCCACAAGAGTGACAATAGAATTAGCAGTGTGTGGGTGAACCATTTGCTTTAGGTTCAGTAGTATGTGTTCAGCTTTACTGTCCTGAACATTGAAATAGCAAGCACTGACAGCCAGGAAGGAGGCGGTAAGCCCCTTTTTAGTCCATATGTCAATGCCGATGGTTACTTTGCGGGCCATAGCCAGTCTGTTTTTGAATTTTACCATTTCAGCTAGGTACATTTGGTCCACTAGATTTGTAATTTTGGTCTTTTTTGGCACAGTCAGTCTTTTATCTATTTTCTCCATCATGTTGATGAATTCCTCATCTTCTACTGTCCGTGGAGGGTGGGTTGTCCGAGCTACCCATTTAGCTATAGCCTCCTCTTTAATGCGTTGTTCCTGGGAGTCTGGCTTGTACTTGATGTGAGAAAAGAATGCACCTGACATAGATGGCCTCTCCTCTTTCCTGGCTGGTTGCTTGACCACATCTGGAATCTATTGTAAGAATAAATACAATGAGGCCTCATTAAACGAAATAATATCAGGAACACAAGTGTTATAGTGGAAATAAATAACTTAATGAAAAAAATAACTTAATGAAAAGCCTAAGATCAAAACTGTAGGGGTATATATTGTTTATATATATATATATATATAAAGTAAATTACCAACTGAATGCAAGTTATAAATGGTATTGCACACACCATTATTGATGATATTTGGAGGAATATTAGCCTACATGTAATTGTTCAACTTGATTCCCTTACATATACATTTGCTTCTAAGCCTAATTATATTAATTTTGATTATGATGTGATTGTGACAGGGCGTAGGAAGAGGTTTCAGGTTGGGGGTGCTGAGTTTTTTCTGTCACCACTTTTGAATAAGAAACAATATCAAGGCTATAAAACTTGTCAAAACTCCGCAAATCACAAAAGTATCAGTGAGAACACTCGTTTAAACAGCGCTCTGGACATCACATTTTTTACTTTATTGATACTGCTTTTAATCGTAATGCAACGGACCTGTCATCGGGACGTCATGTACAATAAAAGAGCCTGCACAGCGACAGGAAATATAATTTAACACAAAAAGCCTGCCTAGACGGTGGACTTGCGCGGCGTGTGGACGAATTCTTTCTACGCACACACTATTTTATTTCTTGATAACAGACCGCTGCTAACTATAACACACCGTTGCCATGAAAAACAGAGCGTTGCCATGAACACACAGGATTCTAACCGTAGAGACGGAGCGCACTATCTTCTTTAGCGGAAGCAATACAATCATTTTTAACTCAATAAACTCCTTTTTAAATCATAATTTTGTGTCAAATTATTGATTTATTTGGTAGGTAGCCATGTAATAAGCGGGATCCGCTTCGCGTCGGGGTCCTAATCAGCCTGTTGGTGTTGTATTAGCTAACGTTACAACCGCCTCGCTCTACATTATCCTTTACATAATTTAACATAAAAATAAAACTTTTTAAATAGCCAACTCAAAGTGTTTATTACAAATAAGTGTTAATGAAAAAACATGCATTTACAGCACCCCCACTTTCCGCGCCCGTGATGTGAAGACCCACACATGCATGTGGCAAAATAAGTTAACATAAAATATATATAACCTGCTTAATGTGCTAAAACACCATAGCTAACTGGTTGATTTACAGCGTAGATGCCTAAAATCAGCATTAGCTTATGAGACGTTAATTTAGGTTAACTTACCTGAATGTGTGGGTGGTTAGCCTTTAGATGTCGTTTAAGGTTGGTGGTGTTTTTCCCCGAAATTCTTTGTCCGCAGTGTTTCCCGTCAGTTATGATGACACATTCTGACTTTTTGTCAGTATCATTGTACTTAAAATGCGACCAAATATCGAGCCTCTTCCTTCGACCTAGCATGTCGCCGTCGCTCGTCACTCGTGTTCGCTTTGTGTGTTGTGTGTTCAGCAGGAGTATGAGACCTGTAACTTGAGCAACAGCGCGAAGCCGCGAACTCGTTCTGAATATTTTAAAGCCGTAACAGCTGATGAAAAAGCAGAGACGATTGTAGACGAAAATGAAGAGAGATTTTATCTTGGTTTTTATTTTATGCAAAACATTTTCATCTCGTCTTTTTTCGTCAACAATAATGCATGTTAATTTAGTCTTAGTCAGCGTTTTTGGACAGTGGTGCAGTCTTGTCATCGTCTCGTCTTAGTCATGAAAAAAAAGGTCGTTGACGAACATATTTCGTCTCGTCTCATCTTACGAAATTAACACTATTCCCACGCATAACTCAGAAAGTAGTTCATGTCCAGACCATCAGTAAAGGTAGCTTTATAACCTAAAACATCATAGGTCCGGTAGGAGGTGCGCAGGAAGATACCACCTAACCTCAGTGAAGTGGTAGCTGCGGGGGAATTGAGAAGGGGAAGAAAGGGGGATGGAAAGCCCCTGAGGAAAGTGAGTAGATGTTTATTTATTACTCTGGTCCAGGCGAGAGCGTTGTCTCGTCTGGATCACTTCCCTCAGGTCTTGCCTGCCTTCTTTTGGCCCACGCTTCCTCTTAGAACCACCCGTAGGTGGGGGAGGGGCGCGAGTTGCAACACTAGTCTTCTGAGCTCGTCTCCGTTCCTCGGAGCGTGACGAGTCAGGACCCCCGTGTTGTTCGGGCTCAGATCTGGACCTTCGAGGAATAAAGGTTTTGAAGGCAGCTGAGCGCGTCCTCGCTTCTCTGAACTTCTCGACCACCGTCTAGGAATGGAAGACTCACCTGAGCTGGGAGGCTATGGTCGGAAAGATAACGTTCATCGAGACGACCCCGCGGTGCTACCTTTCTAGTCCGCTTCCATGGTAAATCAAGCCTTACCGTGGCGCGGTCCATAACCTCCAGCAGCTCATCGTACGCAGGGCAAGAGATAAGAGAAGGCTCAGCCTCAGCTTCTTCACCCTCTGACATCTCTTGCTCTTCTTGGGTAGGACCCAACAGAGCACTAGCTGCCGGATCAGATGACGTTAAAGAAATAACATCATCATCATCCAACAGCTCATCCTCGCCCCTGGCCGACGAGCGTGAAAGGGAAAGTCCCTTTTTTAACTCCTCAGCCAGGTCCGCTTGCGATCCCCACGAGCTCATTTTCCTCCGTGCCTCGGCAGCAGAGGGTCCTGAACCGCGGGGAGCAGACGGCTGTCTCTCTTTCCTCGAAAAGAGAGACAAACGAGAACGGAGCTTTTTCATGGGAAAAAGCTCACAATGCACGCAGACCGCCCCCTCGAGGACATCGCGTGCGTGCTCCTCACCCAAACAATAGACGCAAAGATCGTGCGTGTCATCAGGTGTCAAAAAACGAGGACACGGATCCGCGCACTTCTTAAACGTCTTACTAGTGCTCGCCATAGTAGATAAGAGGAGAGAAAGCATGTTTCTTACCAAAATGCACGCTCCAGACAAAAGAGTCAGTGAAGACGAAGAAGAGAATGTTGTGTTCTACCGGTGCCCTTTTATACTATGGTCGCACCGGCAGCGACGAGTCGCACCGGAAGTGACGTCATAAGCTGTCGCCGGCCAACTCTGTTGATGTTTTTGTATGTAGACTTCAGACACGGGTCACGGAGATGGCGTTCCCCAATAGCGACCTCTAGAGGACGCAGTTCGAGTTCCTCGAAAGGGAATCCATGGTTTTCAGTACCAATTTTGGTACCAAAGCAAACACAGGAACATTAATTGAACAACACGGTTTTTATCAATAACGTTAATAATTTTATTAATGTCATTAATAATGTTATTCTTAATACTTAATACCATGTTCGAAATGTGATAATGTTGTAACAGCCCATAGTTCTGTCACTTTTGGTTTGAGTGGGGTTGTAGTTCCACTACCGTCCTTTAGGGGCTCTAATCAGGGTGCCTCCTTTAGATATAGGTAGGTGTAGTAGTAGAAGGAGAGAATTGTTTGGTTTGGATTGGAAGACGCGTGGCAGTTCTTCCCATGTATTGCTTCATTATGAAGAGTCCAGGTTGAGAAACTATAATGTTTCACGCTCAATCTATGTAAGTGTTTGCTGTTGTTTGATATTATGTATTCAGTTATCTGTTGGACCAGAGCTATGAATGGTAATTGGTCTAAATTGATGTGAATGTGCTGGAAAGCCTGCTAATGTTTTGCTTGTATGTTGTATTCTAGAAGGACTCTTCATTTGTTGGTAATTTTAAACCACTAGTATACTGACAGAGCACATATGAACTGGTGAAATTTGGACACAGCGGTCGCTTCTTGGACTCTTTTTCGACTCAAGTCTCTTCATCATCATCATCATCATCATCAACATCATCAACATATTACCTGCATCTTTAATAAGTATCAAGAGACATTTATAGAAAGACAATCCTGACTTATCTTGTAAAATTGAAGCTCCCTTTATGAGGTTGTTTGGGGTGTTTGATGTTTGTCTTTTTTGATGTTCAACTTAATAATGATTTGATAAGCTGCTTTTTGCTTGGCATCTTTATTGGTTATGCATTTATGTTCACTTATTGAAGGTTTGTTTATTATTTAAGGTACTATATTAAGATTGGTTGGTGGGCCCCTCCTTTATTAAAACGTGTAGCAAGCAGCTTCTTAAAAGAGAGAAGAGTAGTTACAATGTATCATTGACATAACATATGAGGAGTTCTAATGAAAATGACCCTCAAATTCAGCATGTAGTCTCCTATTCTAGGAGAAAAGCAGAGGACCTAATACTGAGCCCTGATGCACTCCATACTTGTGTTTGATGAAATGTCTTTGTTTACACAAAGTATTAGCAGTTAGATAGATATAAGAGACCTAAACCATGCTAGTGCTTATCGACAAGTTTAAATAACTTTTTAAACATAAATGGCAGATTCAGGACTGGTCTATAACAGTGGTTTTCAGTCCTCGTTCTACACATTTTGGTCCCCTTATCTAATACACTAAATTAATGAAGCTCTCCCTTAATGAGCTGGTGATCTGAATCAGTTTGTCAAATAAGGGAGATAATCAAAAGGAGCAGAGCAGTGGGTTCCTAAGTTCAGGAGTGACTGGTCTATAATAACCAAGTTTAGTTGAAAAATGCTGGTTTTGATGTTTTAATACTTTTATCTTGGTTTTGACCTATGTTGCCTTAAGCCATTAAACTGACTTGTATCTGTCTTTTTTTGCTTTAGACCTGACGGCACTGAAGGAAGAGAGGCAAGAACTGAAAAAGACAGAAGAGAAACATCAATATGAGAGACATAATTTCATGACTGTGGAAACATCCATACAGTCTGAAACAACTTCATCGCGAAAAAAGGTTCAGAAGACCAAATTTAACAGTTACTTCACCTGCGATCAATGTGGAAAGAGTTTCAATCAAAAATATATCCTTAAAAACCACATGAAAGTTCACACTGGAGAGAAGCCTTTCATATGCCAACAGTGTGGAAAGAGCTTCTTGCGTAAAGAGAACCTCAAACGCCACATAAAATGTCACACTGGAGAGAAGCCTTTTACCTGCAATCTGTGTGGGAAGAGCTTCATACATAAAACACACCTTGATTCCCACATGATCATTCACACTGGAGAGAAGCCTTTTACCTGCAAACTGTGTGGCAAGAGCTTCTCACGGAAAGGATCTCTAAAAATTCACACGGTCGTTCACACTGGAGAGAAGTTGTTTCCATGCGATCAGTGTGGAAAATGTTTTAGACATAAATCGACTCTTGATTCGCACATGAAAGCTCACGCTGAAGAGAGTCCTTACAGCTGCAAACTGTGTGGAAAGAACTTCTCACAAAAAGGAAATCTTACGGCTCACATGAAAACTCACACAGGAGAGAAGCCTTTCGTGTGTGCTCAGTGTGGAAAATGTTTTACACGTGAAACCAACCTTACTAGCCACATGAGGCTTCATTCAAGAGAGAACCGTTTTAATTGTCATCAGTGTGGACAGAGATTCCCAGAAAAGAGACGCCTTCACTGGCATGAAAAAATTCACTCTCGAGAGACATCTTTCACGTGCCATGACTGTGGAAAGAGTTTCAGACTTAAAGGAAACCTTAAGGTTCACATGAGAATCCACACTGGAGAGAAACCTTTCACCTGCACTGACTGTGGAAAGAGTTTCAGTCAGAACGTAAACCTTCAGATTCACTCAAGGCTTCACACTGGAGAAAAACCTTTCACCTGCACTCATTGTGGAAAGAGTTTCAGTCAGAACATAAACCTTAGGATTCACACAAGACTTCACACTGGAGAGAAACCTTTCACGTGTCCACAGTGTGAGAAGAGCTTCACATATAAAAGAGACCTGAAACGTCATTTGCAAACACATTCTGGAAAGAAACTACATACAGAAACACATACAGAAAATGCGTATCTGTGTGACATTAAAGCTACGTTCACACCACAGCTGAATGTGGTCCAAATCTGATTGTACACCTTTTGTTGACCAATTGCATTTTTCACCTCTTTATACATTTGACTTATTTTATTTTTTGTCTTATACATTTGAACTGCTGTGGCCACACCTGACCATCTGCTTTGTTATAGTTCTGTTGTTCTCAAAATTTTGGTTTGTTCCAAAGACACACCTTTGTGAATATGAAATTCATCTTTTACAGATTTTTACATTCACAAATGTCAAAATTGAATGTCATTTTGATTATTATTATTATTATTATTATTATTATTATTATTAGATCACTTGATGTTAATTGTAAAGTCCATTAGTTATGAAGCTCAAGTATAAAAGCAGAAATAGTGTTCAGTTCAGTTAAAGGGGATTTTAGCAAGGTAAAAATTGAGAATTTTGAACCAAAGTATATCATAGACTTTTCTTTAAGACCCTAAAGAATCATATCAACTTGTGGAAAACGGGCATCCGATGACCCGTTTAAAGCTTTTCTTATCCTACAGCATTAGTTCAGCCCGATTAATCATTTCAGAATATTACTTGGTTTTTAAACCACAACTGAGCAGGACACAATGGCAAGCAGCACAAACTCAGGTGACAGTAGTGGAGAAAAAAACTTAAGAGAAACCAGGCTCATATGGGGAGGGCCAGTTTTCCTCTGGCCTAAATCAACAAACAGTGTGAAGATTGAAGGCTGCATCACAAGTCAGACTTTGTGGACCAATATCAAAAATTTGTCATGACAGTTGGAGTTTTCTGTGTTTGCACTTTGTATAAGCATGGGTTAATTTAGGATTGAGCCCAACAGAGCTGAGCTCCTCTGAATATCCAAATGGGTTTATGCTCCTGGAGCTCAATTACTTGTCCTTCAGTATCTGTGTTGATAACTGTCATCAAACAGCAGTAGCGTTGATATGTGTGTCTAAATATATAGAATAGTGCTTTTTACTCACTTTGCCTAGTTGCAGTAACTAAATTATTAAAATTTTCTGCTGTTATATATTTAATCTTAGGTGGTTAAAAGGTTAGTTTTTGATCAATATTTTCAGGTGTTTTGACGGGTATGTATTCTCATGCAGCACAATTTCAAACAAAAAGTTACCCACTGACTACAATCAGATCAGTTTGAAGTTCCAAACTGCAGTTTCAATGCAGCTTCAAAAGGCTCTAGCCAATGATCAGTCATTTTATTTAAAAAATGAATATTTTTACATTTTACAATACATGAACATGCGCATTGCAGAGCTAGTACAAGACAAACATTTGTGGTTAAAAAAATGAATAAATATTTTTTTAAAGAAAATGAACAATCGTTTTATTACATAAGACCCCCTATTCCTCAGCTGGGATCATGTAGAGCTCTTTGAAGATAAACTGAAACTGCAGTTTGGAGCTTTAAATTGTAGGCCACCATTGATGTCCACTATATAGAGAGAAATCCTGGAATGTTTTCCTCAAAAACCTTCATTTCTTTGCGACTGAAAGAAAGAAAGAGATGTATATCTTGGATGAGATGGGAGTGAGTAAATTATCAGTGAAATTTTATTTGGGAAGTGAACTAATACTATCAGTGATGTCTTTACTACCTATCTGGACCTTGAAAGTGTTAGTTGGATAGGCTGTCAGTGGAGGGACAAAGCTCTTTAATTTCATTAAAGGAGAAGTCTACTTCCAGAACAATAATTTCCAAATAATTTACTCACCCCCTTGTCATCCAAGATGTTCATGCCTTTATGTCTTCAATCATAAAGAAATTATGGTTTTTGAGGAAAACATTTTAGGATTTTTCTCCATATAATGGACTTCATTGGTGCCCTGACTTTAACCTTCCAAAATGTAGTTTAAATGCAGCTTCAGAGGACTCTAAATGATCTCAGCTGAGGAAGAGGAGTCTTATCTAACAAAACGATCTGCCATTTTTAAAAAAAAACAAAAACTAAATTTGTATACTTTTTAAGCACAAAAGTTTGTGTAGCACAGGCTCTGGGATGCGCGTCCACGACGCTACAAATCATGTCTAAGTTCATCGTCTGTGTACTCCGGTTTAAAAGGGTAGAGTATGGCAGAACATGGCAAAAAACTCCATTTAATTTTCTCGTACAACTTCAGAATCATCCGACATCGCTGTACCTTTTTGTTTGTTTCCTTCGTCTTTGCATGTTCGCTTCGTAAACACTGGGTTTGCAGGTCCGCGTGACCTTTCGACGTGATTCAATAGTACGAAGCGTCATGGACGCGTATCCCAGAACCTGTGCTACACAAGCTTTTGTGCTTATAAAGTATACAAATTTTTATTTCCAGAAAAAAATGATAGATTGTTTCGCTAGATAAGACCCTTCTTCCTCGGCTGGGATCGTTTAGAGCCTTTTAAAGCTGCATTTAAAGTACATTTTGGAATTTCAAAATCGGGGCACCAATGGAGTCCATTATATGGAGAAAAATCCTAAAACGCTTTCCTTAAAAACCATAATTTCTTCACGACTGAAGACAGAAAAACATGAACATCTTGGATGACAAGGGGGTGAGTACATTATTTGGAAATTGTTCAGGAAGTGGAGCTTTCCTTTAAAAAGACCTTCATTTGTGTTCAGAAGATGAAAGAAAGTCTTAAGTTTTGGAACGATATCAAGGTGAGCAATTAAAGAAGTCGTCCACTTCCAGAATAACAATTTACAGATAATGTACTCCCCTTGTCATATAAGATGTTCATGTCTTTCTGTCTTCAGTCGTGAAGAAATTGTGTTTTTAAGGAAAACATTTCTGCATTTTTTTCCATATAATGGACTGATATGGTGCCCTGAGTTTGAACTTCCTAAATGCAGTTTAAATGCGGCTTTAAACGATCCCAAATGTTGTTGTAAATGGTCCCAGCCGAGGAAGAAGGGTCTTATGTAGCAAAACAATCGGTTATTTTCATGAAGCGAGATAAGATGAGCGTTTGACATTAAAAGGTATTTAAATTATATTTTTTAAAATGAAAATAACTGATTGTTTCACTAGATAAGACCCTTCTTCCTCAGCTAGGATCGTTTGAAGCTGCATTTAAACTGCATTTTGGAAGTTCAAAATTGGGGCACCATATCAGTCCATTATATGGAGAAAAATGCTGAAATGTTTTCCTCAAAAAACATTATTTCTTTATGACCGAAAAAAGAAAGACATGAACATTTTGGATGACAAGGGGGTGAGTACGTTATTTGTAAATTGTTGTTCTAGACATGGAGTTCTCCTTAAAAATCTATTACCTGGTTTAGAAACATTCCAGTAGACATTGCTAATAGAATCCCTATTTAATATTGTATAAAGCGTCTATATAAAAACAAACATGGAAAGAGGAGAAAAAAATTGGTGATTCTTTGTGCATTCTGGTGAATTATTCATGGGATAAATTGTACATTTAAAGTGGGAGAGCAGACCACAAATGCACAGTACAGCGCAATATGCAGAAAAAGAATGTATACAGGAGGAAGATCAAGGCAACTGAATTAAAACAGCTCTTGTCATAGATCCTTTTATGATACCAGATCACATTGTAATGGCAAATGTTATGTTACTTTAACACAGGGATAGGCAACGTCAGTCCTGCAGTGCATGCTGTCTTGCAGAGTTTAGCTCCAATCCTAATCAAACACACCTGAACAAGCTAATCAAGGCCTTCAGGATTACTAGGGCTACAGGCAGGCAAGTGTTTTTTTCTCCAGGGTTGGAGCTAAACTCTGCAAGACAACAGCATTCCAACCGACATTGTCTATCCCTGTTCTAACATCTGAAAATAAAACCTAAAGAAAAAATTGATGGCTTGTTCATTCAAACTGACATATAAAAAGCAGCTTTCCAATTTGAAATTACTTCAGTCATTCAAAATGCAGAAAAAAGGTGGATAGGGTTAGTGTTAGGATTAGGGTGTGGTTCAGGGTTAGTTGCATGCAGTTAGGCAAAATTAATAGTAATTACTACATGTATTGTGTAATGAGGACACTATAAAATATAGTTTTAAATCATAAAGTGTTAAAATAATCTAAACTATTAATGTTATTCCACTGAAGACTGTTTTTTTGTTACAAAACTAAAGCAACAGTATATTAACATTACACCAATTCCATGTTTTTTAAAGTTGTTCCTGATTGATTTGATGACATGAGGGATGTCAAAAATGACAGGTATTTTTCTCCCAACATCAATGTAGTGAGCACCATCGCCAGAGTCACAGATGTCCAAGGAGGCACCAAGGACCTTGGATCCCTGATCACAGACAATGCACTTGACCTGAAAGTAAGAGTTAAAATCAGCAGTGTAAATATTTATATTAATGTGTAAATTGCCTATAAATGTGTTTTTTAAAGATCACTTTGTTTTATAGAGAATGCCATACATTTAATCCTATGCTGCTGAGTCAGATTACTGCCTCCTTTATATTTTTGGCTATTTCTGTACTTGGCATGTAGGACTTGCAGAAGAAGAATGCAGTTGCCTAGAAAATGAGGAATGGCTTCCTTCTGAGTACATGTAGTTCATTTTGTAATCATCATTTGCTGAAAAGATTTTTCCATCTCTTTCAATTTGCCACTTATAGCCCTAACCATGAAGACCAATCAGGACACAGACCATTGTTGTAGTCCAGATGTTTTTTTTATGGCCATTTCATCCAGGACAAGTGAGCATATTTTTTGCTCTGCCGTCATTGTCTTCAGTTTAGTGATGCTACAAAACTTGCTAACTAGCATGTTATTAGGAAAGGCGATTGCAAAGATTCATTAAAAAAACCCTTGTATTCACTTCTACTGTAAGTGAAGCTGGATCACGAATGATTCGCGTCAATATAGACGCTTTTGTTTAAATTGGGAGGTGCATTCCCTTCACAAACAAAAGTCATCACTGCAATCAAATGCTGATCAGACTGTTACAGCTCATTCAAGGCGGGTCTAAGGTAAGATGGCCGTGTCAGTCAACTATTGTGGGAGCTGTGATAAGAGATGTGATAAATAATTAATAAAGTTTTGAATAATTCCATTCTGTATGTGTGGTATTTCTAAAATATTTTCAGTTACCTAAATTCTCTCGTTTTAATTCTGGTTTCCACAGTTTAAGGGTTGGATGAGTATTTAAGTTAAATCTTAGTATTACTTGTGTTTTTATTATTATATTACTTTTACATCGTACAGAGTGAAATGGATGTACTTGTATGATAATCTGTTGTGGTAAAAAATGATCTTCACAGATGACATGAAAAGAAGATGAGAAGAAAAGTCAAACTTGATAAAATTTCACACAACTCAAAAATGGACTGGACAAAATTATTGGTACCTTGTCAAAACTGTAAGAAATAATTGCTTTTCAAGCATGTGATGCTCCTGTAATTTGTATTTAGACACACCTGTGGCAAGTAACAGGTTTGGCCAATATAGTACCCTGGTGAAAAAAACAGCATATGCTGGTAGGTATGTTTTGATGCTGGGATGCTGTTTTAAGCTGCTCCTTAGCTGGTCTATGCTGGTCTTTGACCAGCATAAACCAGCATCAAAACATACCTACCAGCATGTGCTGTTTTTTTTCACCACAGACAGTTGTTAGATTTCATTGGTGATTCCAAATAGGAAATTTAATCGTAAGCTTGGCGAGCAATTTTGGAGGATTTGATGTTTCCCCATTCAAAGATATAGGAGCTGCACTTACAGGTTGTGGCTACAAGGGATACAGCTCAGACTGGAAACTAACAATGAAATTGATGATGAATTGTTAATGAATTGTTCTACCTCGTTGTTGTTGTTGTTGTTGTTTTTTTTTAATGTCTACACCTACCCCAACCTTAAACTCAGCCCTTATTATACTACAGAAACAGTAATTTTGTTGTACAGTGTGACAAAAAAGTTACATTGATGTGTGCACGCCCACTAGCTAGAGCTGTATCCCTTCTAGCTCTAACTGCACTTGCATGCCTGAGAGGCTCTTCAAAGATGGCCGCCGAGTGACATGACTGGCCTTAAAGGGACTTTATATAACTTCCGGACTGCACTGACGTGCACTACACAAAGGGAATCACACCTGGACCACACAAATTTTGAGGCATAGCTAAGAATTGCTGTGACAGATTTCTGAAATAAAGGAATTAGTGAAAAAGCTTAGTGAGTCATCTGGAGTGACTTGGAGAGAGGCAGTGACAAAACCAAATCAGGGACAATGTGTGCTATATAAGGTAATGTCAAATCAGTTAATTAATCTTTACACTATGTAAATGTAGGACAATTAGTTACACTGAAAATGACTTTGCATTAACATACGGTACTGTGCTGTGCAAGAGGCACATTAGATTCTTCACCCAAATTTTAAGACAATTATGTATATATTTCGCTTTAGCGTGTCAGTAAGAAATATCAGTTAACACTGAGCTTTACAATTAATTGTAGTAGTTTAGTGAGATTGTTATACCTGTGAGAAATCTACCTGCAAATCTAAATAATAAAATCTAAAACAATAATAATAAAAAACAAATTATTCATGATATTATTTAATAAAAATACATGATTTATTCATGACATTATTTGTGAAAGCATTCTGAATTTACAGCAGTTTTCACAAATGCATATAAATATTTCGGGTTTGCAGGTAGATTTCTCCAAAGTCATGGAGATATTTGCACAGGATTTAGCCCGTCTCATTTTTTGTCTCTTCATGTAATCCCTGTTGGACTCGATGATCAGATCTCTGTCTGGTCCATACTGTTTGTTGTTAGACTCCTTGTGAATACAAAATTCTAATTGGCTTATTTGTTGTTGCTGACATTTTCTCTCTGGAAGGAGAGATGTTATATGTCAATGGGGTGGATTAAAAAAAAAGTAATAATAATAATAATAATAATAATAATAATAATAATAATAATAATAACGAATGGCAAAATGAAGTTTGGACATGATAAAATAATATTTTCTATGGTCAGTCTAATGCAAAAGATATAAATAACTAAATAAAAAATCTATTTAAACGTTCATATTTGTTCATGTCTATTTATCCACCTTATTTTTGCCATAAGAGTGGGAGCGGCCATTTGTAAATTCAATGTGTCTGGCATCTGGTCTCATCTGCTATGTTTATCTGTACAAAACAGCTCATTTTGCTGCTTGATATTGCAAATTGATGTGTCTTACCATATTATTTTAATGTATTATCTCAATTATGGAACACAATAGCTTGCAGTGCAAACTGTTTTACCGTTTACGGCACTTCAATATTCTTCTCATTATTTCTCTATGACAGATTATGAACAGGAAGTCTAACACATTACCAGAAAACAGTTTACTTCTGCATTGAAAAATAAGGTGGATAGGCTCATTATAGGTGCCAGCACAACGTTTATGTCCGATCAGGCACGGCTAATCAAAGACGGCTGTCAAAAAATACATGCTGTGAGGCAAAAAAGGTTTGCACCTGGTGAAGACTATTATTTAATTATCATTTAATTGTTTTGATTGTTGTCTCTTTAAACAGCATCTATACCTAGTGACTACATGACTACAGTGGCCAAGCAGCTTGAATAGATGCAGCACAACCCAACCCAACTGATCTCTGCATTTTACTTGTTTTGGTAAAAGGAAGAACAACTAAGACTGGTTCTAGGTGGCGTTTGACAGCTGGACACCCCAGAAAAAGTAGCTCTGGTTCAGAGCATGACTACAGCAAATATACAGGAAAAAGGGGAAAAGGGCTGTCAGGGTATGCCACAAATTGTCAGAATCTGTGGCAATAAATTACTCAAAATTATTTACTTAATACTTTTTTTAAGCTTGATGTATGGTGTGGTTGGGCTTGAAGGTTGTGAAGCCATTTTTAAAATTAAAAACTGCACAGAAAAAAAAAAATCATGCTTCCTTTTAAAGTTATAGCAATTGTGAATTATATGTACTGTTGTTTTTGTGTACCATACAATTTTTGTTTTTTATCTATTTAACAAATAAATAAAGCACTGTATGGCCAGTTAGCTCTGTGATCATTAGTAATCATTACGTGACTGCAAACAAAGACATGCTTTTGAATCATTCTCGGGGTACTTTGATGCTGCTTCATGTCAAACACACGGAGTCATTTGAATTCTGGGCTAGGACTGCAGGTTAGGAGGTCATATTGTTTGATAATAATAAGTTAAAAAAATATATATATATATTTACATATATTAAAATTGTTTTGTGTTTTTGTTCTGTACAGTACATGAGTATAGTTTACTCAAGTGTTAAAACTATGTTTTATTTAAGTTGTAAATTGTGTGTACGTAGTTTCATTTCTTACATACTTGTGTATCTTTTTGGGTATTGTATTAAAATTAGTGTGTTTGTTTCAGCCCTCAGTGCCAATCAGTGCTGTGAAATAGCTGTCCAATGAAACCAAGCCAGAGACGTGAGTCATAGCTGAGGGGTGGGGTTGTTGTGTAGGGGGTGTGGTTTGCGCTTAACTAGCTTGGGAAAAGAAATGACGTGAGACCAGACCCGAATGAACATCTCTGGAGAGATCTGAAAATAGCTGTGCACCGATGCTCCCTATCCAGTCTGACTGAGCTTGAGGTCCTGCAAAAAAGAATGAGGAAAAACTGCCAAAAAATAGGTGTGCCAAACTTGTAACATCATACCAAAAATAATTCTGGAGGCTGTACTTGTCACCAAAGGTGCTTCAATAAAGTGTTGAGCCAAAGCTGTGAATATGTACATGTGATTAAAATTGTAAAAATTTAACATTTTGATCACAAAATACAGATAAGATCTAGATAAGTGGTAATGTCTTCTATTGGTTTGTCAGTTCAATACAAGAAAAAAACAACTTTGATATTAATATAAAAAAAATGATATTAAAGACTTTTTCTTTTAATGCAACTTTAGTAATCACAATTACTGTGCCACGATTAGAGTTAAATGGCACCTATGATGCTTCTTTTTACAAGATGTAACATTAATCCTCAGGTGTCTCATGTGTCTGTGAAGTTTCAGCTCGAAAAACTCCCACAGATCATTTATTATTATTTTGAAAATGATTATTTTGAGTGAAAGCAGAAATACTGTTTTTGTGCATGTCTCTTTAAATGCAAATTAGCTGCTGCTCCCTGAAGAACACTAGACAATTATGCCATTCATGTGGAGGTATCTTGCTCACTCTTCCCCAAGAATAACATAAAACGCTCACTTAAGTCAGGGTTTCTACATATATCAACAAGTGAAATTTAAGTTTTTAAGACCTTTTTAATACCACCTTATATGAGTCATGTAATGGAAATACACATATTACACACATGTAATGTTATACATGTATGTAATATTTAATGTAAAAAGAAAACTAAATTTCATCGCTGTCATAAATTATATTACTGCAATATACAGTGAACTTTTCATATCAGCAGATAATATTCGACACAAAATATCAACCCAAAAAAGTACCACATCAATGAGATTTTTGGTGGTTTAAACAATTTATTCTGAAGCAATATTTTCATGTTCTGTCAGCTTTTACAAACTTAAATCTAAATATTTTTATTTACCTTTATAAAAACATTACTTTATAGAAACATAGTAAAGAATCAATAAATGTTAAAAAGAATAAAAAATAGGATTTAGTTTGATTAAAGGAAACACAAAGAAAAATGTCAGTTCTTAAATCTTAAGAAATCAGTTCTAATATCTTCTTAAAAATTGTGCACTTTATAGCAAAAACTTATGGAAACTTATAAAACTGATGTACTTCACCATTTGACTAGACTGAATTTTTGAGTAAACATTTTAGTGTAAACAGCATTGACCTGCTACTGTACATATTTCAAGTTGTAGGATGTAAACTATTCTAGCATTGTAGCCCCTAAAAATTAAATGCACTCATTGATTTTTATTTTTAAACAAGCATTCACTATGTATGTGTTTTTGTGCACTAATAATGTATTTTTGACTTACGTTGAATTTGTCCAATAAGTCCTTAGCTGTGGAATGGCCCAGGAACTGAGAACCATAGTACCGGGAGCAAATGTATGTTCTCGTTTCATCCGTTGTTCAGTATCTAACATGAAGGTCTAGTTGTTTGTTTTTTGTTGTCCTGTTCATGCTTCGGTTGTACTAGGCACAGACACGTAGGACTCCATTGGCACCATACTTTTTCAAATACTGGCGTAGTGTTGGTGCTTTTCCAATTTCATATGGGACTCCACTGCTTTAACTCCCATTGTCCTGAGTTTAAAGCTTTTTTGGCACATCTTGCAAGTCGCCTCATACTCGTTGCATGTATCGGCTAACCAATCTCTATATGTAACATCCCTTATTTTGTTTTCCTCTTCCCAGGGCAAAGATTGTGATGCTTGATAATCAGCGTACTTCCTTCAGGACACTTATGTACACATCCAAATCTACTTAGGATTGGTTCAGAGATCAGTCATAGAATGTTCTTGAGTGGACTTCTCAGCCCGACCGATATGGGTTTTTGGGGGGGCGATACCTTTATTAGGGAGTAAAAAAAGGCCAATATCGATATCGGATAATATTCTTTATTTGAATATTATAGTATAGTACAAGTCAAAAACTTTTGACTGGTACTGTATATAGAATGCAGTATATACAGAAACTGCTGAAATGTGGTGATCAAACACTTACAATGACGTGAAAAAGAGATGTAATGGAGGCAGGGTATTTAACAATAAACTTATCCAAAATGAGTCTGACATCAGTGCACTAAAAAGTAGATTTCACTTAACTTAATATAAATAACTTTAAAACTTGGCTCAGAGGGTGGACAGAAGAGAGATCTCTCGGCCTGATAGTCCCCTGAACCGGCTACTGTTGTGCTTCCACTACTCCAGGGGGTTGCCTCTTTTTCTGTCTATGACTGGCTCACTCATGTACCTCTCAAGCTCTTCAAGGATCCCCTCAGGTTCCTGTGCATGACTGGTTGAAGTGAGCATGGTGTCATACAGACTGTCTAAAAGACTGGGGGGATGGTTTTCCGCTTTCTGTTTTTTTGGAGTCTCCCACGTCACTGGCACTTTCTGCTGGTGTTGGGTCTGGTGGACTCTTCCCTCAGCCAGGCTTTGGCTTGGGGTAGTGTCTCTGGTGACAAGGGTTTCTCCTTGTAGTGTGGGTGGAGTAGCAGAGCAGGCATGGAGCACCACCTCTTTTAACTCTTTTGCTCACTTTTGCAATCATCGGTCTTTAACCGCAGCATGGCTTTGATCGTTTCAGCCAGAAAAGTAATCTTTCCAAGGCTGAAACAAAATATACCCAGACGCCAGGTGAGCGGACAGGGTAGAGAAATCGCAAAACATAAAGCACGCCCAAAACACTTTTGAGTTTTAAAGGGCGGACGTCTTTTTTTTTTCTTTGGAAAAATAGCCTGAAATCTGAAATCTAAGTCAACCTTTCAATACCATTCTTCCTTGTAAATGCAGTGAAGTTAAAATGCCTTTATTATGGATCTGACAATCCCATCCAATGCTAGAAGAAACTGTTCCTGTGCCTGCCCATTCTGGTGCAAAGTTCCAAACGTAGATTTGGGAGGAACCTAAACATTCAGGCCTGTGACTCATTGTTACGAGCCTATATATGCAGCACTCATTGCACATTTCCAGCGTCAATTCTTCTGGCATACGGCTCAGCAAACAGCATCCCAACCTGACAAAATCTTGCACTTCTGCTCCAATGAACAATGCTATTCAAAGACCCTCTTATCTTGGTTCCGCTTTCTGCGCTTCACAAGGGAAATTGAGCCTGTCAACGACCTCCTGCAGATCTATCCTGCCACCTCCATTGAATGTGCTTCTCCCGCTATGGGAATGCGGACAGTAAACTAATAAAGGCACGCTCGCTGCCTCAAACAACCAAAATTCAGCTCTGTTCACCTTCCGTCGCTCCTTCCACGCCCAGTTGCTGCTCTGAGCGATTTCTCTTTGCATCCTGAAAGCATTTATAATGATTTGATACCTGTCACGGAGGCAGAGATGAAGCATGAAGCGGGCGGATTCAATTGCAGACTTTTATTTAAAGGACGAGACAAAGACATGGTAAAGACAGGCATGGTCAGACAGTGGCAAACAGGTGTATAGACAGCAAGACAAAGAGTATTCCGCAACACAGGCGAGAGTCGATCCACGGCGAACATTATACGAAGGGCGAGGAAAAAGAGTAATCCAGACAGGTGAGAGTTTCGAAGGCAGGCAGTGAGACAGACAAGACGTTATAACAAAGTGTAGGTACAAGACTCGGATGACTAAGGGACTAGACTAGACTAGACAAGAAAACACGACTGACTTAGGGCTCCGTACAGTTGCTAACACACAAGTAAGTGCTAAACGCAAACCAGTACTCGGCAGTGACTGACAGGAAGTCCGGGGTTTAAATAGGGTCTCTGATTGGGTACAGGTGATGCCCACAATGGCTGATGGGAAACGCAGTCCGGGGTGTGGTGCAACAGTCAGTGAAATGTGAATGTCAAAGCGACCTCTGGTGGCAAGCAGACTGACAATCAGGAGTGGGTTCGTGACAATAACCAAGCAGAATTTCTAAACTTATAATCTTATTGGATATCTAACAAACTCGACAATGCGTGATGATGGCTCAGCGTCGTGCACTTCTACTCTACAGTGTACGATAAAAAATAGACATGTCAGTCTGAATGAACGGTCGAATCCAAACGTACTCCAGCTGTTACACTGTGGCTGACTGGTTTTTACATATGGTCCCCACCCACCATATCGTAGATCAAACTCCCATTGGCCGGACTGCCATTGTTTCTCAAATGATGTTTTTAATTGATCGTTGCTACAAGATCGGATCCTGGAAGTCACAACTGTAGACAAATAGCATCATGTTACTTCATAAACTTTATCTCAAGATCCGTGCATCACTTTATATTGCCCATAGGCTCATTTAAACCTAACTTTAACTGCTCTAAATGTTGATATGCACATTGCTATGCCTTTCTAATGTTTATAAGCTAAAATGTTGCCAAAGCATACTGTGTATATTATTTGCCTTTTCATATGTTTTTTTTTTTGTTTGTTTTTTTTGTTTTTTTTACAAAAACCTTATATAGTTTGATCTCCAACTAACTAATCCAACTATTTGTCTTTTCATGCCATGAAAATTGAAGGACTTTAATATGTTAATATGTAATATGTTTAAAAGCAAACAGATACTCCTTGTTTAATACTTTGCTTCCTTTTACTGTTTAATCAGGTTTGTCAAATGAGGGAGACAAGCAGTGGGTCCCTAGGTCAAGGAGTGACTAGTCTATAATAACCCAGTTTAGTTGAAAAATTTTGATTTTGATGTTTTAATACTTTTATCTTAGTTTAATGGCTTAAAGAAAAATACATCAAAGCCAACTTGTATTTTTCTTTTTTGCTTTAGACCTGACGGCACCGAAGGAAGAGAGGCAAGAACAGAAAAAGATAGAAGAGAAAGGTCAAGATGAGAGACGTGATTTAATGACTATGGAAATAGCCATACAGTCTGAAAAAAATTCATCACGAAAAGAAGTTCAGAAGACCTAAGATCTAACAGTTATTTCACCTGCAATCAATGTGGAAGGAGTTTCAATTAAAAATTTGTCCTTAAAAACCACATTAAAGTTCACACTGGAGAGAAGCCTTTCATATGCCAACAGTGTGGAAAAAGCTTCATACATAAAACACACCTTGATTTCCACATAATCATTCACACTGGAGAGAAACCTTTCACCTGCACTCATTGTGGAAAGAGTTTCAGTCAGAACATAAACCTTCAGATTCACACAAGACTTAACACTGGAGAGAAACCTTTCACGTGTCCACAGTGTGAGAAGAGCTTCACATATAAAAGACCTGAAATGTCATTTGCAAACACATTCTGGAAAGAAACTGCGTACAGAAACACATACAGAAAATACGTATTTGAATGTGGTCCAAATCTGATTATACACCTCCATGACCAATTGCATTTTTCACCTCTTTATACATTTGACTTATCTTATTGTTTGTCTCATACATTTGAACTGCTGTGGCCACACCTGACCATCTGCTTTGTTATAGTTCTGTTGTTCTTAAAATTTTGATTTGTCCCAAGACACACCTTTGTGAATATGAAATTCATATTTTAAACTTTCAATTTTGACATTGGTGAATGTAAAAATCTGCAATGTCATTATTATAAGTGTCATTATTATTAGATCAGTTGATGTCAATTGTAAAGTCCATTAGTTTTGAAGCTCAAGTATGAAGGCAGAAATAGTGTTCAATTCATTAAATCTTTTCTTATTATCTGACAGCGTCAGTCCTGCCTAGTTGATCATTTCAGAATATTACCTGTTTTTTTAAACCACAGCTGAGCAGGACACAATGGCAAGAAGCACAAAGTCATGTGACAGTAGTGGAGAAGAAACCAGGCTAATTTGGGGGACCAGTTTTCCTCTGGCATAAATTAACAAACAGTGTGATTTAAGATTCAGAGCTGCATGACTGGTCCTTATTTTGCAAAGGACCAGCTTAAACCAGCACCAAAACATACTTAACCAGCATCCCAGCATCAAAACATAGCTACCAGCATATGCTGGTTTTTTATATGTTGATAACTGTCCATGTTTTTAATCAAATTAAAAGCTGTGGTCATCAAACAGCAGTAGGGTCAATACATGTGTCCAAATATATAGAATAGTGCTTCTTACTCGCTTTGCCCAGTTGCAGTAACTAAATTATTTACATTTTCTGCTGTGATATTTGTGATCTTACCATCAAAACACCTGAAAGTATTGATCAAAAACTAACCTTTTTGCCACGTATGTGTTCTCAAGCAGCACTGTTGCAAGCCCTAAAGTGAGGGACAAAGCTCTTTAATTTCATTAAAAAGATCTTCATTTGTGTTCCGAAGATGAAAGAAAGTCTTGAGGTGAGCAATTAATGACAATAAGATGGAAAATCATGAAGGATCTGTAACAAATGAGAATAAATGCATTTTGATCTAATTAAATATAAACTTACCTATTCATGTTAGCAGAAATTATTTAAAATGTTGGTTTACCTAATCACAATGATTTTTCTTTTGCTCTCCACCAGAGGATCAAGGAACAGAGCCCTCTTTTTTCGTATGGAATAATTTATGTATATGTTAGGTTAGGTTTGGTTAGAAAAATTACAACACCTCCCCCCAACCTAGCACTCATCTAAAAAGGTTTATAGTAGGGAGACTGAGAAATGCACAGGCCTACACCTGTTAGACTATCTCCTATCTGGAAGAATAGCCTTTTAGGTGTAGGGCTGAAGATGCGGAAGACCAGGAATTCGGGAAGTTGAAAAATATGGTAGGTTTACAGAACAAGGTATGTTTGGCCTGTATCATGTCCTCTGAGATTGGTTCCTATCCTGGTTGGTTTGTTTGGTTAATATCCTAGAGATTTAGAGTTGAAAAGTGTTGGGGATACAAGGTTTCGATTCCATAACATTATGTTTGGGTTTTAATGCATTGGTTGGAAGGTTTAGATTCTTAGTTATTTAAGAATGGGTAGGGTTGGAAATATTAGGTTTCGGTTCTATAGGGTTATTATGGTTAAGATTAGGGCTGAGGTTGGTTAGGTGTTAGATCTGAGTTTTGACTGGATCTTGGAATGCAAAGTTTTTGACTGAACTTACTCTAGACCACCAAATCAAACTGCAACTTTAAAAGTCACAGCTCAATAATCCTGATCCAGCATAGCATATGCTAATGAAATGCAGTTCAAGGGCAAGGAATATTTGAGGTCCTATAGTTTGATGCTAGCAACAATTAACGTAGAAGTCAGAGCAAGGATATTGGATGCTGTGTCATTTTGTACCGTCTTGTACTTGATTTATGTATATTATTTTGTCAGAGAGGCACATCCTACCATCCTTGTCCTATTCCCTCAAAGTATGGTCACGAGAGGGAAATTAAGACATTTCATCAGATCCATTGGGTGTTGCGGCTCTTTAAACACTAGACACCCTCCTCTGAGGTGGCCGGCCTTGGTTGATCAATTCCAGTGTTCTTATGGCCAATTGCTATATGGGTATGTTCCAGAACCAAGGTTGGAAGGTTGGGGTCTGTTTTTTTTTTTTTTTGCTTTTAAACACTTCATATTAAGTTTTTTTTTTTTTAAGGATCTGTCCATGTAAATTAGAGTTATTTATATAAAAAAAAATAATGATCTTCAAGCTCCAAAAAGTACACAAAATCAGTGTGTAGGGGTGTTGGTGCATAATGTGCTGTTGCATGAGTGGTGCTAGTCACCAGTAGAAGACTGGGCTCCAATTAGTGATGGGAAGTTCGGATCATTTTACCGACTCGGACCTTTGAGTCTCGTTCAGCAAAATTAACAAATCTTTTTTTGAGTCATTTCATTCATTTTAGCAAAATATAATTAAAATGTTACCTGTTACCTCCCTAACACATCTACTGGATACACAAACGTTGATCACACTTCAAACAAAACAAAACTATAATGCTATAAGAAACAGACAAGATTAATTCATTGTTTACCTGGGTCTTTCGTCTATGATTCGCTCACCTCGCCTCTTATGTGACAAGTTTTTGGGTTTGAGTCGTTCGTTCATGACCTGACAGCCCAATTAGCTAACCAACGCATTCTGAGCCAGAAAAAGAATTGATTAGTTCATCTCTCGAGTCTTCAGGTTCGAGTCGTTCGTTCATCATGTGACAGACCCGTAAGGGGAACGAAAGACTCTAAAAACCCGAAGACTCGAAACAGGTGAACTAATTCCAGTACAGAACCTAATAGGATGTTGCGCATGAACGAATTACTCCCCGAGATGACTCGTTCGTCCCGAGTCACATTAAAGATTCGTTCAAAATGAACGAATCGTTAAAGAACACCCATCACTGGCTCCAATTAAGGCCTGTTAGCCCCAGACCACCAATAATCCTGTTTCTACCCATAATCCTTTGTAAATATGTATTGTTTCACCCTTGATGAAACAGAACTCCCTTTTTGTTGGGTTCTCTTGGTTCTCCTTCGTTTTCTTTAAAAATCATTGACGAAAGTCGATTTTCAAAAGGTGACATTAAAAAGTCCATGACTGATGTCCATTTGCAAATTTGACCATGGACGGCAAAAGTCTGTGATGTTGAACATCGTAAATTGGAAATCAAATGCCGACGTCCAGTGTTGAATCGAACATTGATATTGAAACGCAAATGCCGATGTCAAAAGTCAAGTCCCAAACGCCAATCTTGAGCATCTACCCCGAAGTTCAAGAACGAACTCTGACACCAAACGTCAAAGTCCTAAATCCAAAATTCGTGAATCTAAGTAATCAAGTTGAAAATCAAACCTACATAAAAATATTAATGTGAGACATGAATACTGATGGTAAAAATTCCCAAAGAACCACTGCTGGTCTCAACCTCACACCCTTCTGTTTTTTAAATGTGTTTGCTAACCCCTACTCCAACTACACTTTTCCTTTTGACAATATTTTGGCCTTATTTCCACCTCATCTCTCATATTCTATTGAAATAATTTTTGCTTTCTTTTGATCCACTTGTCTTTTCCTCACTTACCTACAGATATCCTCTCTCTCCTCTCCTATCCCAAAAGATCACCATCACTGGACTTGGACTTTTCCCCATGTCTGTGAAAATGCGGTATTAGATGTCCTTTCTTCTGCAACACGTCCAATGCCGTATCTGTGTGCTGACATTTTTGTCAGAATTGTATTTCTTGTTTCTCCCACATATTTCTTTCCACATTTCATGCACTTTATCTGTTTCTTCTACTGTTTAAAGGTACCTTCGGATATATTCTATACACTTTTCCTCCTCCTCTCACTCTGCTTCCACATGGCTCATTGTTTTTTTTTTCTTCAAATTTACAGGTCTGAGTTTACTATGTACCAACATGTCTTTAAGATTTTTGTGTCTCTTGAATGCTGCCACCATCCTAACATGTTCCCCCAATCTATCTCCCTCAGTTCCTTTCTCAAAGTTTCTCCAAATCCCATTAGCTATTTTTTTGCTTTTTTTGAATAGGTCGTCGTTAAAGGCAAAACTTTCTTCCTACCCCGTTCCTGTTTCATTCTTTTTGCCTCCCCCCAGGTCAAGGCCTGAAAAAGTCCCTGGTACAATTCCATCTAAATCGTAATAATTGTGCCTTGACCAACCCTTTAAAACACGTTTTTCATGATAGCTTTTATGATGTAAAAGTGCATGTGTGTCCGTTGGCTTAAAGTAAACCTTCACATCCAGCCTCCCCATTTTCTCACACTCAAGTCCTTTATATGTAATTGTATCCAAAAAATGAATTCATGTTCCTTTAGTTCCCACTTAACTCTTATGGAGGAACAGTGTTGGTTTAGGACTCCCACAAATTCTTCAAATTCCTGCCTTGTACCCTCCCATACCCCCCACATATCATCCAAATACCTAAGGTACTGTGTCGGTAATTTCCTACATTTTGGAAACACAGTCTCTTCCCAGTCTGCCATATAAATATTTGCATAAGCAGGAGCAAACGTTTTGCCCATAGCTATACCTTTAATTTGCAGATAAAACCTCCCATCAAACTCGAAGTCATTCTTGGTCAAACTTAGCTCCAGTAGTCTTAAAATAGCTGCCTCCAGTCTATTCTCATCTGGGCAATGCTCAAAGCATTTTCTCACTGCTGCTAAACCCTTTTCTGTTTCAGTGTTGGTATACAGACTCTCAATGTCCTTGGAGAATAGCTTGGCCTCCTTCCTCACTTTTATCCTCCTCACCTTTTCCAAAAAATCTTAAGTATCTTTTATATAGCTTTTATGCTTCAATGAAAGTGGATTTAGGTAATAGGGCATATCCAGGAATTCCAAGAGGTTTTTTTCATGAATCTTAGGCAGTATATAGAATCTCCTTCGCTTTGGCACATCCATCCCCCTCACATAATCGGATTGTTTTTCCATTATATATCCATGTTTTACCAACTTTTCCTATTCTGTTTTAATTATCTCCACCAATTCCAAGTAAATACGTGCTTCCAAGGGTTCATAAATTCCCTATCTTCCAGTTGTCTATTTACTTCCCTCACATATTGCTCTCAGTCCATAACCACGACTGTGTTCCCCTTGTCTGCAGGTTTAATTATGATTGTTCTATCTTCATTTAACCTTTTCAGAGACTGCCATTCACCTTGGGTAAAATTACTTTCTTCTTCCCTTACTTCTGCCATCCCTTTCACTGTTTTTTTAAACTTAGATTAGGGTTAGGTTTAGTCTATTTAAGATTGTATGGGTTGGAGATGCATTGTAACTAGGTTATATTAAGGTTAGAATTAGGGTTGGGTTTTGGTTTAAGGTTAAAATGTAGAGTTAGGATTATGTTAAGGAGTGGGTTAGGGTTAGTGGTTAAGATGGGAGGTATTTCTATTGGGGGTGTTCACATTAGGAAACCCTTTGGGTAGCTACCCTTTGTTTTCCTTGGTCATCATATACACCTCCCTTCTTTCTTTTTAACTGTAAGAACAGTTTAGATGTAAAGTATTTACAGGGTGGGTAAGTACTATTATTCAGCTACAACGTTATTTTTTTTTCCTTCTGCACAATTATTTAATTCATTAGAAATTTTAGTGTTCAGTCTTTTTATCCATAATAATTCTGCACAACGTGTTTGTTTTTCTGTCCATTTTATGTTGTATTTGATTCTTTGAATGAACACATTCTCAGGTCCATGTTTTTGAAAATTGCCTGTAAGTGTTCTATTCCTTGTGTCAGTTGTATGAGAGCAAATGCAATATCTGTGGTGGTGTAACCTTGTTTGGATGGCATTCTTCATTTGGCCCACATATTGCTTCTTACGTATTTTACATATTGTTACATAGATACAATTTTTTTGTGTTCAAATGAATGTTTGGAGGTGGGTATGCTTTTTGTTGTCTTAGTGGTTTAATTATTCGGGTTTTGTTCTGGAATTTGTTCTGTCTTTGTTTTATGTTTTCCCCAGCTGGGGTGGAGCCTAGTGTTTGTAAGAAGTTCTTCTTTATTTCTCTGGTTAGAGCTATGAATGTTGGTGTGTAGGTGAAGGTAGCGTGAACTAGAACCGGTGGCAGCAGCGGTTCTATGTTCATAATGTTCTTTGTATATTTTCCATATATGGGGGGATGAGTCATTATACAGGGAACTGGTTCATGGGATTACTGTCTAGTGGGTGGATGCAACTGGAGACATCGCAGGCCTGTAAGCATCAGCACCCACAAGGTTTGTTTATATAATAGTTTCTTTCTGGCCATTGTCAGGTTAGTGGCACAAGATATTAAGGAAGAAAAGAAATACCCCATCTCATAGTGTTCTTTAAATTTTGGACAATTGATATTTAATTTACATTTACATTTATTCATTGAGCAGATGCTTTTATCCAAAGCGACTTACAGGTGGGGAATACATCAAGCGATTTGTCATAAAGAGGCAAAAGGACCTACGAAGTGCTCAAATTACCATATAACAGGCATTGTTCAAATAAGTACAAGCTAGAAAGGGAAAAGAGTAGAATATATATATGTATATATGTATATGTATGTATATGTATATATATATATATTGTTTTAAGTCAAATAGTGTCGAAAGAGATGGGTTTTCAGCAGTTGCTTGAAAGTTGTTAGGTAGTCGGCATTCCAGGTAAGCGGTGGGAAGATCATTCCACCAGCCAGGAACGGTGTAAGAGAATGTTCTGGAAAGTGATTTTGTGCCTCTTTGTGATGGTACAATGAGGCGTCACTCACTGGCGGATCTCAGAGTTCTGGAGGGAGTGTAGATTGGTAGCAGTGAGTGGAGGTAAGCGGGCGCCGAGCCTGTGGTTGTTCTATATGGAAGCATCAGTGTCTTGAATTTGATGCGAGCTGCAATTGGGAGCCAGTGCAGGGTGATAAAGAGAGGTGTGACATGGGCCCTTTTGGGCTCGTTGAAGACCAGTCGTGCTGCTGCATTCTGAATCATTTGTAGAGGTTTGATTGTGCATGAGGGAAGACCGGCTAGAAGAGCATTGCAGTAGTCCAGCCTGGAGATGACCAGGGCCTGGACAAGAAGTTGTGTGGCCTGCTCTGTTAGAAAGGGCCTGATCTTTCTAATGTTGTGTAGGGAAAACCTGCAAGATCGAGCAGTTTTAGCAATGTGGTCTTTGAAAGTCAGCTGGTCATCAAAGATAACACCAAGATTTCTGGCAGAACTTGATGGGGTAATTGTAAAAGGGGTCATCGGATGCTAAGTTCACTTTTTCATGTTGTTTGAACGTTAATGTGTGTTGGCAGTGTATGTACAAATCTACCCTACAATAATAAAAATCCATGCAGTGGTTTTTAATTAATCTGTAAAAATAATATCCCCTTTTTCAAATCGAGCCATTCTCAGATGCCTGTCATTGTGGCATCACACCGACAGAGGCCGCTCCCACAATAGTTGATTGACATGAGCTCTTACCTTAGACCAGCTGTCACAGTCCAGTAACTTTCCATGTTTTGATGCCAGAGCAGGGATGTAAGTTAGACAAGAATATCTCCGATTGAGTGATTAAGGTATTGTGTTGCTGGATGTAATAATGAACATAGTGGTCGTCATTTACTCCCGACATCTGAGCCGTGGTTTAAGGTTAAAATGTGTCGTTCGCAAACGAGCCGGCTCTAAGAGCCGATTCTTTGTAGCGAACGAGAAGAGCCGATTCCCGTTGGGGAGAGCCGAATCTTCTGCCGTAAGTTGGGACGGGGCTTCATTTGGGAACACCATGCGGCTAATCACATGGGAGGACCCACTAGGATCGTACCATTATGTGAAAGAAGGAAAGGGGGCGCATGCTTTAAAGATAGCGAGTGTAGTGGTACAGGCCAGGTACACAGAGCGACAGAGAGAGGCGGGGGAGATTAAATGCGAGTCCATTGGGAGAAAGTGAAAAAATGAGTGAAAAACGAAAAAGAAGCAGCATCTGGCTGCATTTCAATGATGTTGGAGACTGCAAAGCTGAGTGCAGAATTTGTAAAATGAAAATATCTGTTAGAGCAGGGTCAACAACAAACATGCATAGACATCTAAAAACTGCCCACCCATCCGTGCAGCTGGAGGAGAGAAAGCAACCGAGCGTGCCATCCACTGGCCCTGAGCCAAGTAAGTTTGCTGCAGGTTCCACTGTCTTGCAGAAAACTGCAGGTCAAACCAAGATGAGCACATTTATTCTAAAACAAATGACCCCAGCCAAACAGATAAGTGTTGATGAGGAGCTGGCTAAAATGACAGCGAGTGATTTTCAGCCATTTTCCATTGTGGAGGACAAAGGATTTAAAACATTTGTCCAGGCCTTAAACCCCACGTATGTTCTCCCCAGTGGAAAAACCTTGTCCCAAACAATTATCCCACAACTGTATAACACAGAGTGTGCACTGTGGCAAGACAGGGTCAAAAAAGCTTCAGCAGTTTGCCTGACAACGGACTGCTGGACATTCAGAACAACATGCTCATACATGTCTGTCACTTGTCACTTTATTGAAAACTTTAAGATGACATCGTGTCTTCTTGACTGTTTTGAGTTTGCCGAGAGACACACTGCAGATAACCTAGCAGAGGAGCTACTAAGAGTGGCATAGTAACTAATAATAGTAACTGTGTATTTTTTTAATGAAAAATAAGGAATTAAAAAGTTGCTTACCAATACACAAAACATTCACAATTGATAAATTGGGCTAAAATAGAAGGCTCTGAGTGATACTAAATAAAGAGCCATTTGGGAGCCGTAAGAGCCGGCTCTTTTAAGGGAGTCTATTAAAACAATATTAGCAACCTTTAAAATGGCATAATAGGAACATTTTAAGAAGCAAAAACAGTTTACAGTAGTAATAAGAAGAAACATTAGTAATTGAGCACAAATACTAACTGACAATAATTAAGCAGCAAATCAGCATATTAGAATGACTTCTGAAGGAATATGTGACACTGAAGTACACAAAAATAACAGAAATAAATTATATTTTAAAATATCTTGAATAGAAAACCACTATTGTTAATGTAAATTTTTGTAATATTAGTGTTTTTACTGTATTTTTGATCAAATAAATTCTGCCTTTGGTCATACTTTATTTTAAGGTGTCCTTGTTACATATTACAAGTACTTACTATTATAAAAACAATTAATTAATTATGCATAAATACATGCAGATAACCCTAAGCCAAACCCTAATCCTAACCCTAAGCATATAGCAGTACATGTAGTTAATGGTTATTACTCAGTACTTAAACATATAATTACACTGTAACCTTAAAATAGCATAACTGAGATATTTTACTGATAAGATTTTCTAGGGGTGCCAATAATTGTGAACAATAAATTGTGTGAGTTTCCCCCCACTTTCAATTGTTCTACTTTAATAAAAATTAGATTTTTAAAAAATGAAAGATCAAAAGGAAAAACAATGCAGAATTTTGTAATTATTTTATTAATTTGTTTTTTTTTAAATGAAAGATCAAAAAGGATAAACAATGCAGATTTATTTTCACAGCCGCATTTACTCATATTTATCAAGGGTGCCAATATTAGTGGGCACTGTAATACGAAGAAAGGCAGATGAATTCCAGAGCTTGGGAGTCGTAACACAAAAAGATTGTCAAAATATAGGAACTGTCAGTAGGCAGTTCAGATGACCTGATCGAATAGGCAGGTTATGTGAGCACTACTTCTAGTCAAATGAGTGGTTTAGCAGCTGGACTTTGTAAATACAGTAGTCTTTTAATATTTTTCTTTGGCAAGCCAATTAACAAGGCATTGGTAAACATGTAAATGCATGTAAATATTAGTAAACTGAACGAAGTTCATAATCATAAAAGATATCACTGCCACATTTGTCATGTGACTTCAGATAATAGAGATGATTAAAGGTCAGCAGGGAACTTTCATTTGCTATTTTTGAAATAAGGAAATGTATACACAGAGAAATCTTCACACTCAGGTATGTCTTTCGTTCTTAATACAACAATACAGTACAACAACAAAGAAAAATTTTAAATTAAACATTTGTAACAAATACTGTGCATATTAAAAAGTGTTTTATTGATCGAGGTACTTGATTGATTTAGTGTTGATTCAGCATAGCAGACTTTCAGTCCTAGCCAAAAATTAAGATGCTTTTAAACTAGCATAAATATATAGTACATTAAACCTTAACTCATACATTTTAGAATTTCATTTGGACAACTTTAAAGGTGATTTTCTCAATATTTTAATTTTTTTTGCACCCTCAGATTCCATACATTTAAATAGCTGTATCTCTGCCAAATTTGTCCTATCCTAACAAACCATAAATCAATGGAAAGCTTATTTATTTGTTATTTATTATTATTTAAAACTTATTTTTTTTTATCTTGTTACGGACTAAGTATGTCCTGGGGGGCCCGCAACAGAAATAAATGGTTGGTGGTGACTGACAGCGCGACGGCAGAGAGAAACGCTGTCTCCAAACCCAGAAAAGCTACAATAAGAACCTAAAACAACTACAGCCACAACAGCAAAAGAGAAGTTTTTATTTACAAGTTTTAAAACAAAGACATAACAAAAGGGTGTTGACTTCAGAAGGGGGCAAGGCCACAATAACTAACATAAACAAAACTACCTATTTTATAAATCAACTACCTAAGCTTCATATAAAAGAAAACAAAATACAGCGGATTAAACTAACTCCCTAACTAACATAACCAGGAGAAAATATGTCCTAGAAAACAAAATGGCACCCACCTTCCTACTAAACCCAAACATGAACTAAATTACAATATTTAAAGAGAGAGAAACCCAAACACAAATCATAAAACACAACGTCTGGAACCTTACAACGTAACAATCTCAATTTGGAAAAAAACCCTTATGACTGGTTTTGTGTTCCAGGGTAACATTTATTGAAATACACCTAGATATATACACGTTCATAATACAAACTTCAACAATGATGACAATTAACAAAATATACAATATACCAAATATAAAATATACAAACATATGCTGACTGATTTTTCTACTATTCTGCTTTTTGTTTTCCCAAAGTTGGTAATACAACATTTAAGCCCAAAACACACTGTACGATTTTCGGCTGTCCCAGACGAAAGATTGGCATTGTGAAACAATTGTGGTGATTTCTGTGATCTGTGGTTCTATGTGTGATTCATTATGCTCTTTTTGTTTACCATGTTTTATTCTTATTCTTTTATAGTAACGTGCGTCGTAGCCTACTAGTCAATAGGTGTCATCATCGTACAGTTTACATGCATGTTGTACCCAAGTTTATTCGATCCATGTTGCACAGTGTGATCAGCAATGATCTTATAGGATTGCTAAAATTGTGCAGTGAGTAGAAGGCTTTAGATGTATTAATGTCACAATGCAGTTATAATCAGTGTTTAGATCAGGGATCCTCAGCTCTAGCCCATGAGATCTAATTGGAGTCTAGCTCTAACCCTAACCAAACACACCTGAGCATGCTAGTCACTGTCTTCAGGATTATTTGAACATTACAGGTAGGTGAGTTTGATCAGGGCTGGAGCTAAACTCTGCACCACATTGGCCCTTTGGGGCAAGATTTGAGAAACCCTGGTTTAGACTTTGGACTTTCTTCCTTACCTTGTATCATCTCAGAAACAACTTTGCAATACTTAAACCTTTGATCCCAGGCAAACTCAGTCATGTAGAGTTTGGCTCCAACCCTAATTAAACACACCTGAAGCAGCTGTTTTCAGGATTACTAGATGGCTACAAACAAGTAAATTTTATCAGGGTTAGAGCTACACTCTGCAGAACAGTGGCCCTAAAGCAGTGGTTTTCAAACCTGTCCTGGAGGCACCCCTGCCCTGCACATTTACCATGTCTCCCTCATCTAACACACCTGATTCAAACCATTAGTTCATTATCAGAGACTGCAAGACCTTATTTGGGTGTGTCTAATAAGGCCGACATACAAAATGTGCAGGGCGGGGTGCCTCCAGGACAGGTTTGAAAACCACTGCCCTAAAGGACCAAGTTTGTCCATCCCTGTTTTAATTCTTCCTGAGTAGAAGGGAATTGCAAACTGGCACCTTTTCGATCCAGTGTTGTGATTGGCTGTTGTTGTCAAAAGGAGGCAAATAATATTTCTCTTACAACTTTTACCCATGTATACCAACGTACAGTGGGTACAGAAAGTATTTAGACCCCCTTAAATTTTTCACTCTTTGTTATATTGCAGCCATTTGCTAAAATCATTTAAGTTCTTTTTTTTCCTCATTAATGTACACACTGCACCCCATATTGACAGAAAAACACACAATTGTTGACATTTTTGCAGATTTATTAAAAAAGAAAAACTGAAATATCACATGGTCCTAAGTATTCAGACCCTTTGCTGTGACACTCATATATTTAACTCAGGTGCTGTCCATTTCTTCTGATCATCGTTGAGATGGTTCTACACCTTCATTTGAGTCCAGCTGTGTTTGATTATACTGATTGGACTTGATTAGGAAAGCCACACACCTGTCTATATAAGCTTACAGCTCACAGTGCATGTCAGAGCAAATGAGAATCATGAGGTCAAAGGAACTGCCTGAAGAGCTCAGAGACAGAATTGTGGCAAGGCACAGATCTGGCCACGGTTACAAAAAAATTTCTGCTGCACTTAAAGTTCCTAAGAGCACAGTGGCCTCCATAATCCTTAAATGGAAGACGTTTGGGACGACCAGAACCCTTCCTCGAGCTGGCTGTCCGGCCAAACTGAGCTATTGGGGGAGAAGAGCCTTGGTGAGAGAGGTAAAGAATAACCCAAAGATCACTGTGGCTGAGCTCCAGAGATGCAGTCGGGAGATGGGAGAAAGTTGTAGAAGGTCAACCATCACTGCAGCCCCGCACCAGTCGGGGACATTTTTTTGCTTTTTGCTTTTATTTGCTTTTTTTAGACCATATAAAAGAACTAAACCAACCATTTAATTTCCTAATGGTTTTATGTGTAAAATTTATTGGAATCATTTGTGGGATGTTATGCCTTATAGCAACAATGGTTCCGGTAATGTGTTGTGGACCTGACAGTTCTCAGTAGTGCACCAAGCTGTAGAGTTGAGTGCAATGTGTGTGCACACTTAATAGTCAGACTTTGCAGCAAGTCGTTTTCCCGTGGCAATAATAACATAATATGGTGTCAGAAATAGGGACTGGCAGACACCGGAGAGTGGGTGATTAAAACACCAGTGAGACGAGACCCACGGTGAGCGTTACCTGCACGGAGAGCGGCCAAGGGAGGAGCGCACGAGAAATGAGCACCCGTGAGCCGAGTGCTAAAAAGCAGCACGGAAATGTATTCGAAGGTAGGACAAAAAGACATCGTTGAAACAAAGTAAGAGAATTCTGAGTGTTTTCCCATCATGGAGAAGTTAAATCCACCATCTGGAAACGTTTCAAGCAGAGATTCAACATTTATCTTGCTGCCAGTGGTGCAGGTGGCACTGATGAGAAGTTGAAAGCATCAATGTTTCTACACGTGATAGGTGAGGATGCACTGGAAATATATAATCGTTTTCAACTTGACGAGGCAAATTTAACACTGACTGCTCTCATGACAAAGTTTGAAGAATGCTTTGTACCAAGCAAGAATGTCACGTTTGAGAGATACACATTTTTCTCTGCTGATCAGAAACAGGGATGACTTTTGACCAATACCTTGCTGAATTGCACACACTGAGTAAGACTTGTGACTTCGGAGATTTAAGAGATTCACTAGTGAGAGACAGAATAGTCTGTGGGATTCCCAATAATGGTCTCAGGGAAAGACTGCTACGTGAACCAGCTTTGACATTAGAGGAAGCTGTCAACATGTGTAGAGCTGCTGAAGTAACTCACGCACAAGCCAAAGAACTGCATAGGGATACTGCTACAGTACATGCAGTAAACAGAGAGGAGCAGCACACAAAACAACCAACAAAACAAAGACAGCAGAGAGAGAAAACCACAAAAAGCAAGTGTGGCAGGTGTGGAGGGACACATATACCATGATCTTGTCCTGCTTATGGAAAAACTTGCAATAGTTGGGGGAAGAATAATCATTTTGCAAAGTGTTGCAAAACTGATGTTGCAAAGCAAAAAGTACATACAGCCAGAGGAATTCTGGATTCTGTTCAAACAAACATGACAGAAAAAGCTAAATGGATTGTACCACTGACAGTAAATGAGACAATAATTCCATTCAAATTTCCATTCAAACAAGTTAACCTGTTGTCTATGAATGACTACAGAACCTTCAAAGTTAAAAACAAAATTCTCTCAAAAATAAAAGTAACAGTATACACAGGTGAGGATGTCCCTGTCAAAGGAATCTGCCTGGTGACTCTGAAACATAAGGGACAGCTATTAAGGACACAAATGCTGATTGTGGAAAAGAGCGTTCAGCCAATTTTGGGACTGAGCACATGTAAAAAACTGGACTTAGTGAGGAGAGTGTTTGTAGTGACATCACAGTGCAAAGCAAATGGAGGAGTACAAGGATGTTTTTGAATGATGTCTGCCTGGGGAACACAGAATAAATACTGATGACGCTGTGACTCCTGTGGTGCACGCATGCAGAAAAGTTCCATTTGCATTGCGAGAAAAACTCAAAGAGGAATTGGCTCGCATGAAGAAGCTGGATGTCATTAAGAAAATCAATGAACTAACAGACTGGGTGAGTTCACTAGTCACTGTGCTCAAGAAGAATGGTTCTTTGAGAATATGTCTTGATCCAAGAGATCTTAACAGAGAGTTTTGAAAAGATTGTGAAGGCTCTCATGAAGAGGAGTCACGATGGAAAGACAGACTTCCGCAAGAGTCTAATGATTTACAGGAGTGCTCCTCTTCAAAATGGGTTGTCCCCAGCCCAAATGCTGATGGGCCGAAGGATACGCACTAACTTACCCATCCACCAGGACTTGTTGACACCTGCTGGGGCAAACAAAGTCAAACAAGTAAAACAACAACTTAAAAACAAACAAAAAGAAAACTACGACAAGAAAGCAAAGATCCTGCGAAAAACTCAAGCCTGGGGATAGAGTTCGAATCCTGAACCATGCATCAGGAACATGGACGCGACAAGGTTGTGTTGAAAGAGAAGTACTACCACGCTCTTACGAGATTCAGACCAAGCATGGTGCAATTCTAAGAAGGAACAGAGGGGACTTAAGACCATATGTGACTGTTCAAGAAACCGAGTTGCGATCAGATGAACGATGTGTCTGACATTTCCACAAGTGAACAAGTTGACAAAGGTCCTGTGGATCACACTAACTCTGATCTAACAAGTTACTGCTTCATCTGGGAAGTATTGCAGACCAAAACACACTGTTAGACCTCCTGAAAGATTAATTGAAATCTGTTGACTGTTAAAAAAAAAAAAAAAAAAAAAGATTATTGTGAAAGTTCTGTGATGGTTTGGTTGTGATGTTGTTATGAAGATGTTATTTTGGCAATAGAACAAACTGATATAACAAAAGGTTTCAAAGGAAAGTTATTTTCTTTTAAAGGGGGGAAGATGTGATGTTATGCCTTATAGCAACAATGGTTCCGGTAATGTGTTGTGGACCGGACAGTTCTCAGTAGTGCACCAAGCTGTAGAGTTGAGTGCAATGTGTGTGCACACTTAATAAATAGTCAGATTTTGCAGCAAGTCGTTGTCTCATGGCATTAATAATTTAACAATTTGAATGGGGTAAAGTAATCTTGGGAGAATATTCATCTTCAGAAGGGAGCTAGGATTTTGGAAAGGATCTTCAGATCTACATTCAACAGCGAAATAGGTTGATAGGACGAACAGTCCTCTGCCTGCTTGCCTTTTTTTAAAATTAAGGATATATTTGCCTCTCTCAGGGACTGTGGTAAACAGCCTTTTACAAATGAGTCATTGAGCATATTTAGTAAGGGGTCAACTAATAAATTCCTAAATTCTTTGTAAAATTCACTTTTAAGCCCATCTGGGGAAGCCCAAGTGCTTTTCCAGACTGCAAACTCTTTATAGCTTCTAAAACTTCCTTTTTAGATATCAAGGCACTGAGGAAGGAGGTCAGATCTTCTGATAAAGTGGGAAGATTAAGGGTGGAAAAAAACCCTCTGTGGACTGTTGTATCCCCTTCTAGTTCTGATTTATATAAATTCTCAAACCATTCTTTAAATGTGTTATTAATAGATTTTTCAATTAATTTTAATCAATATTAAAAAAATAATAAAAAACTTTTATAATATGAAAAATACTGTGACATTAATCAAATTATCTTCCTTAATGTCCCACAAAAGAAAGTCGGGTTTGGAAAGGTTTGGAATGACATGAGAATAAAAGAAGAGATATATATATATTTTTTTTTGAGTAAACTATTCTTTTAATTTTGAAGATATTACAGCATTTGAAAGATCTTCTGGACACAACTAGTCATTACCACTCTTGTTTTATTTAATCATTAACCCATTGTTATCTATATAGGTGAAGTATATGAGGTTTTGCGTAAAAATTAATATGATATATAAATCTTTAACTCTTTGCCATAAAAACATTGAACAAGGTCAATTAATTTTCATTATCAAGACAAACAAATTTTGTATTCTGAGAGAATACTGTAGACCTCAAGACTTTCTCAATAGGAGGACTAATGAACTCAAGTCTTAAGTCATCTTGTGTGTGTGTGTCTCAGACTTGAATTTTTAACAGAATTTAGACATTTCTCACAGAATTAAGACATTTTTTAAACACAATACAGTAAGTGTGATCAGGCATTTGAGAGTCTATTCATTCTCCTGGTGTAGCCCAGAGGACAGGCTGATGATTGCCCCAATTAGGTGGCCAAAAGACAGAACGGGGGGTGAACTGTGGTCCCTGTGGTTCTGTTCAACAAGTGAAACAAGTAAATTATACCTGATATTTAAGTAATTGCTGCTGCTTTTCATGGATTCAAGAAAGAAAACTCATCATCAGTAGTCCAGGAACTTTACCATAGAATATCAGTGTAGTTGAACATCTGATGTTGGTACAGCACTCTTCATGTAGCATTCATCTGTGGTGCAGGAATCAGATCACTAGAAAAAAAAAACCCATCTGTGAGCATGTTAATATCAGGAGCATCTGTAATATATACATATAGTATGATTTTGTAGTCATAGACTTATGCATGCTTTACTATCTTAAAAAAAAATGACATTTTATATCTGAGAAACGAATTGTTATTTTTAACATGTTAAACATCCATTCACAAAGTATTAATAAGAAAAAAAATGTTACTTTTATATCCTGTTGTTATACAATAAATAATAATGATTTTATAGACATAAACACAAGCATGCTTTGTATGCATTATACAATACAAAACCATTTTAGTTCTTCAACGTCATATACTCTGTTCACGAATAGATGTTTATGAAAGTAGTTTTGTCTAAACAATCTTAGACTCTATCATTCAGTGTTACAGTGTAAACACTATTACTTTTATTTTGTGTCATTTTTATTTTATAGAACATTAAAAACATCCTGGCGTCATCAAACATTTTGATGCAATGAAATGAAACGTACTTCATACAGATTAATTTAATGCATGATATTTGTTTTCGATAAGACTTACTTCATTTAAAAGTATACATGTCAGGCTTTCTATAGATATATCTTTCATGTATCTGTGTTGAGTATTCACTGAGTTTTAGTTCATTTTAGTGACGGATTTCTTAATGACGATCACACAGAATGACTGCACACTTTTGTTTTCTTTATTTTACAAAACCAGTGTTGTTGTTATTATGAGTGTAACAAGTATGACGAGTATAAATATAACAAGTATGCCCTGAATAATTGCATTACATATCTGGTATGAGCCAGGGATGATTCCGTCACCTATATCTCACAAATATGTGTGATGTCGTCCAGCTTGCTACAGCACAAATGTCCTGAATAGAAACTCCCCTGAACATAGCCCAGGATGTGGCCATTCCACATGTGCACGTTAGTCCTTAGTGTAACTTTCGATCCATCCGATGCAAACTGCATACAGAATGGATGTATTGACAAAGCGTGTAATTCAGTGCAATCAGAATCAGTGAATGTCCTTATTTTCATACTCTTTGTAATGTTGGCTCATTAAGATTCAGCGGGGGAAACGTCTACAACAATGCGTTTGGCCACAGGTGGGCTAGAGCATCCATGTTTTGAACGCATGACCATGGCTACACTTAGTTCCTGCCTCTCGTTCGCGATGAGGCTGCTCTAATCTTCTACCCAGCCCAGTTTGGTGGGCCATAAAATGTCCTCGGCAGTGCTGGTTAAAAGCAAGGGAGACCTGAGGATTACCGTTCGGAATGCTCTGTCGAGTCAGCCCCCATGGAAGTCCGACGTCTCCAGTCGTAGACCCGTGGAGCTGCTGAAAGATGGCGCCTGCTCATCCCGCAGCAAGCCTAGTGTCTCCTTTGGTGCTCTGGAAAAAGTCAGGATGTCGATCGCTGTATCAGTCCATCAGTCGCTTTCACCAGATGAGGCTGATGAAAGTGCTGATATTTAGAATATTCGTTGAATGTAAAATAAAAACCCTCATTCAAATACTAAATCGTTGCATTCAAATTCTAAGTGTCCTTCAAGGAGGCAGCCTTATCAGTGGTGCATGATATCACACCCAGGTGGACTGTTTTGTTGTTTTTTTCCCTCGTCTCCTTATTTGGTCTTTCCTGTTCCATTTCTTATTATAACGTCATTGTTTAATCACTTTCACCTGTCCTTGTCTTATTAGCCTGGTTATATAAGTTTGATTCAGTGCCTTGGTCTTTGTCGGTTCTTAATGTCATTTAATGTTAGTTTTCATTGTGTTAGAGTGTGGTTTCCCTGCTGTTCCTGTTTGTTCCTGTTTCCTTGTTTGGATTACATTAATAAAGTGCTTGTTCCTGATTTCCTCGTCCCTACTCCTCCTTCCCGCACACGACGCCTGACACATGAGATGTAATGATGATGTAATTGTCAAATGAATCAAAGTGTGCAATCTGTGATCGCGTGCAGTTGTCTCACTTATGTGTGCAGTTTTACCGGTTTTACTTCCGCTTTCGGAATCTATCATGTTTAGCAAGGAGGGGAGAGAATGGACATTTACAGCAGAAACACTAACATCCTTGAATGTTTTCTGATCATGAAACAGAGCAAGGGTGCTCCTCACAGGAAACTGCTTTCAACAGAGTCGATCACATGCAGACAAAACGGCTGATATGGTAATACGCACCTGTCAGTCAATAGAAGTGGGCGGGGCTACTGAAATATGACATCATTTTGCGAACAGGCTACAAGTGCTTGTTTTTTGAGCCTGGTTTGATTTTATGAAGATTAAAAAAAAGTCTGGATGTATTTTTGCCATTCTAAGATGGCTGTGTACACGCAATTTCGACACACTTTTCTGTCCAAACACCTTCTAAAAGTGGATTTTGTATAATAGGTGTCCTTTTAAGAGGCTTTTAAAAGGACTAAGATTGTTTTTGTTTAAGCTCGTTGCAAACCTATATCAATTAAATAAAGTTGATTTACTATATTACTGATATAGATCCGATTTTTTCCTTCCAGTTGCCTTCTCAAACTTTTGTCATCAGTAGCATTCTTCCTGCCTTACAAAGGCATTCAATTTTTTTTTCATAACACCCTCTTAAACTTCAAAAGAGAAGTAAATTGCTCCAGCTCTCTTGCAAGATATAAATCAGACTGATGCCCATTTCACGTATGATCTGATTGCTGTGTGTATGCCTGTAGCCTACTTTTCTTAAATTATAAAGTAGCAGGCTATCACAAACATTTCAAACTAAAACCACTCACAGAAACAGTTGTCTATTCCTTTTCATTTAAAACTTTATTACAAGCAATTCTGCGGGTAATGAATTCCATTCGTTTTTGTATAGTGCTTTTCACAATACAAATCATTGCAAAGCAGTTTTACAGAAAATTTAGGTTTCTATAATATGTTTAGTAGTAACTTATTAATGGTGACTATGTCAAGATGATGTAAATATAGCAGAATTGTAAAGTAAAAATAATTAATGACACATAATCAAACAGACGGTAAACACTTTTACAGCAATGATTATATGGTGCAGTCCAACTTATAGCAAAATTAGAATTACACAAAAATGTTAATATGTGTACCTGATAATCTTATTTGTGTGTGTGCATCTTCCCCTTTAAATTTCTGATGGCAACGTTAATCTAAATTTCCTGTCTCTTGCATTTCCTCTTCCCTTTCCGCATTGTCTCCATATGGGAGTCGGTGGGTTTTTGTTAAGCTCTTTATAATCTAATGTCATCTTTACCTTAAAAAATCACTTTCATTATTTTCATGTTTTCATTTTAATTTTGATGTGTCTTCAATGCATTCTAAGCATGTGCTAATTGCATTGCACTTCATCTTTCAGAAAAGGAAAAAAGGCGAATTGACACCATTTATAAATGCTGTTTCTGTTTTATCAGGTATGCTGTTTGTAACAATTGCTGTTAAATTCCATTGCTTCCATGTTTTCTTTTTCTGTGTGCCCTGTCCGCACTCTCCACATGGGAGAGAAAAGGAAAAAAGGGTGAACTGACACCATCTATAAATGCTGTTTCTGTTTTATCAGAGTAAAAGATGAGTCGAAACGTCAGCTGATTGTCCGTCTGGTTATTCAAAACCACAACGCAGACAACACCAGTTACAGAGGCATTATGTGAATGTTTGGCTAAAGAGATGTCTTTAATCTAGATTAAAGTTTAGAAGCCAAATGTTTTGTGACCTTAGGGAGCATGATGGATTGTAGCATGATATAAGACTAGTTAGGTATGCAGGAGCTAAACCATTTAGGGCCTTATAAGTAGTAGTAATATATTGTAACTGATACGGAACTTAAAGAAGAAGTCCACTTCCAGAACAACAATTTACAAATAATTTAATCAGCCCCTTGTCATCCAAGAAGTTCATGTCTTTCTGTCTTCAGTTGTAAAGAAATTATGGTTTTTGAGGAAAACATTTTAGGCTTCAATTGTGCCCGCGATTTTGAACTTCCACAATGTAATTTAAAAGAAGCTTCAAAGGGCTCTAAATGATCCCAGCCGAGTAAGAAGGGTCTTATCTAGTGAAACGATCTGTTATTTTTTTTTTCGAAAAGTAAAAATTTGTGTACTTTTTAAGCACAAAAGCTTGTTGTAGCACAAGCTCTGGTACGTACTATTGAATCATGTCGAAAGGTCACGCCAAATACTGTAGGCGGATCTACGGATCCAGTGTTTACAAAGCGAAGGTGCAAAAACTAAGAAAGTGCAAGTAAGTCAAATGCTGTTTACAAACAAAAAGGTACAACGATGTTGGACGATTCTGAAGTTGTAGGAGAAAATGAGATGGAGTTTTCCACCATTCTCTACCTTTTTGAGCCGGAGTACACAGACGATGAACTTAGATGTGATTCGTAGTAGTGATGGGAAGTTCGGATCATTTTACCAACTCGGACCTTTAAGTCTCCTTCAGCAAAATGAACAAATCTTTTTTCATTTTAGCAAAATATTATTAAAACGTTACGTGTTACTTCCCTAACACATCTACTGCTTACACAAACGTTGATCACACTACAAAACTGTAATGCTATAAGAGACAGAAAAGATTAATTGTTTACCTGGGTCTTTAGTCTATGATTAGCTCACCTCACCTCTTATCTGACAAGTTACTGACAAGAGTCGAAAATCCCAAAGACTCGAAACTGGTGAACTAATTCCAGTACAGAAACTAATAGGATGTTGCACGTGTGAACGAATCACTCCCCGAGACACCTCGTTGTTCCCGTCACATTAAAGATCTGTTCAAAATGAATGAATCATCCAAGAACGCACATCTCAGCGTCTGTGCTACATGAGATTTTGTGCTTAAAAAAGTATACAAATTTCAATTTTTCGAAAAAAATAACCGATCGTTTCGCTAGATAAGACCCTTCTTCCTTGGCTGGGGTTGTTTAGAGCCCTTTGAAACTGCATTTAAACTACATTTTGGAAGTTCAAAATCGAGGGCACAATTAAAGCCCATTATATGAATAAAAATCCTGAAATGTTTTCCTCAAAAAAACTTAATTTCTTTACGACTGAAGACAGAAAGACATGAACATCTTGGATGACAAGGGGGTAAGTAAATTATAGTTATATGTTATATATATATTATATATAACAGTACATCCATCAAGACGCATAAAATAACTTTATTTACATTCACAAGTGCCATCTATTGTAGTCTTCTCTAAAAGTGCACTTTTCATTGCTTTAAACCTAACCAAAAAGCCATGTGTTGGCTGTTAAACACAGAAGACTTTAAATGTATGAATTTATGGTGTAATTACATTTCTGTGTCAATCCATGACCATTTTTTCCACGTACAATGCTCTGTCACTTTAATTTAGTGTGTGCAGCTAAGCAAAAATAGACGCTACAGACGGATCAGTCCTGGAATCATTTGTGTGCAATGTGAATACTTGAACCCAGAGGTTCTCAACTCTGCAGGAAAGTGTTCCTCAAGTGCCAGAGTATAGCTCCAATCCTGATCAAAGACATCTGAACAAGCTAAGCAAGGTCTTCAGGATTACTAGAAAGTTACAGGTAGGTGAGTTTGATCAAGATTTGAGCTAAACTCTGCAGGAAAGTGGACATCAAGGGCCCGAGTTAAGAACTCTTGCTCTAAACATGGGCACAGAAAAAATACTGCATATACACTGCAAATGGAGTATGTGTGAAATGGTGTGATGCTTGGCTGTTGCCTGCAGGTGTCACACTTTCAGGTGCACATGCTCTAGGGCAGGGGTGCTCAACCCTGTTCCTGGAGATCTACCTTCCTGTGTTTGATCAGGGTTGGAGCTGAAGGAACAGGGTTGAGCACCCCTGCTATAGGGTTAATCATGAACTCTGGACCAAACATCAAGTTGACAAAGAACATTTACTTTTAGGCCTTTAAACTAAAACGGCTTGGTTTTGTTTACTCTAAACAAACCATATTTTGTGGAGCAAGTTTTGACCCGTTTGATATTTACTTTTCTTTCCAGTAATGCCATGGACGCTTCTCTAGAGACAGACTATGGAGCACTTGAACAGTGCGACTCTGATTCATCAGATAAAAGCATAGGTAAGAACAAACAGTATTTGCATTGCTGATTAAGACTTGTTCTTATGTTGCAGAGTATATGATATCTGATATCTCTAACAAACTTTTCTTGTTTTTTCTAGAGATGACAAAACCCGAACTAACCATTGTGTCAACTGGAAACTGTGCAGCCATTCAGTTTGGATATGGCAACATTTTACTTGGAGAAAAACAACCAAATATTAAAAATGTAGAAATACGCACAATTGTTCCTTTACAGAGGAAGATATCAGAACGTCACATCTCAGTGATCAACATGACTGGCTTACATGAGAATGAACTTAACCTGGACTCTGCTAATCATGTCATTGGTCAACTAGTGAATGAAAATGAAATCCATGCCTTCATCTTTGTTGTGCGACTGGGCCAGTTAACGGATGCTGATAAAATGGGTCTTGAGTGGCTACAGAGAGTATTTGGTGACAAAGTTCTTCAGTTTGTGATGATTCTCTTCACTTATGAAAGAGAAGAAGAGTGTGACACTATAAAAGATGATATGAAAAAAACCTCTGTTCTGGAGCAGCTGCTGGAGAAATGTGGAGGAAGATATCACACCTGCAACAAGACTATGAACAACCAATCAGAGATGAGAGAACTGATGAAAAAGATTGACCATCTATTTAATGAGAATAAACAGCAGCACTACACTGTAGAGATCTACAACACTACAATAAAACAGGGAGAAGAGCTGAAAAACATTACATGTCAAAGTGGTAAGAATGGTGTTTTAGTTTCCTGATGTTTCACATGTTGTTTTTCTTTGATGTTGCCTTTCACTCAATTGTTGTTACTGAGCAAATGAGACGTGAAGCGGGCGGATCCATATGCAAGACGAGATAAACTAGACTAGGAAACAAGACTCGTATAACCAAACTAGAAACAAAACTTAACTAGACTAGGGAACTAGGAAATACTCGGAGTGGCTCCGTAATGTGGATATCAAGAGTCTATGTGATACACCATGGACAGGATTTGTAACAATTGTAATGTTTACATTCAATATTTAAACCTATTATTATATAATAAAACATTTCATCTACTTTATTGTCACTGTACATAGTAAAATAAAATTCTGTCTGGTGAGTCTCAGTCACAAAAACAACAATGAATAACAACCAACAATAAATAACAAACAGCAACAGTTACAACAAAAGTGAAAATTATGTCTTTAGCTGGAGGGTGTAAGTGCAAGGTGTGTAATGGACGTCACAGCTCTTGGAAAGAAGCTGTTTCTCAGTCTGTTTGTGTGTGTTTTCATGGTCTTGTATCTCTGCCCTGAGGGCAGGGGGTCAAAAAGTCTATGACCCAGAAGGGTGGGATCTGTGGTAATGTCTTCTTTTGCAGGCGTTCTGCATACACCAAGTCCAGATCTGGAAGAGTATTCCGACAAACCTTGTGCTGTTTTAACCACCCGGGCCAAATCATTCCTGTCCTGTGCTGTGCAGCTAGCATACCACAGTCACACAATAAGCATAGGAAACTGTCTATGGCACTACTATAGAAATTTACATTTATATTTAGCAGATGCTTTTATCAAAAGCGACTTACAAAAGAGGACAATGGAAGCAATCAAAATCAACAAAAGTCTCAGTTGGCCTTGTGCAGTAGACATTGCAAAGGTTTTTAAAAATTATATAATAAAAAAAGAAAACAGAATAGAAAAGCAAAAAAAGCAAGCTAGTGTTAGAGGCCTTACAAAAAGAACAGAACTGTAACGCCATGCCAGCAGAGGGAGCCCTTACCCATGAACTGACTGTTGCTGCTCCCTCTGCTGCCTCTTTGGTAACTTCCTGTTTGGTGGCCATAAAGGGAGGCCATTTCCAAACAGATATCACAAAGTATTGTTTTACTGTACGGACTCTACTAAGCGTTTTCTCCTGTTTCATTGCCCTGTTATTTTCCACGGTTTTGTTTTGTAGTCATAGTTTTTGTCTTGTTTTTGCCATAGTTTTGTCTTGATCCATTGCCATAGTTTAGCCTAGTTTCATAGCCTTGTTTATTTTTGCCTATTTGGACTGCTCTCCGGTTTTTGGACTCATTGCCTGTTTTATTGGATTACGCTTTTGTCTTGCCTACGTTTTACTGTTTGTTTGGAGATTGACCCTGCCTGTCTGACTACGCTGTGTTCAATAAAAGCTCGCACTTGGATCTTATACGCTTCCCACAAGTCCTGTTACAGAATACTTCGCCTACCAAAGATCCAGCGGCTTTCAGAACACACAACTTCAACCATGGATCCAGCATCACGCCTCTAACGTCTCCGTCAAGGTAACCAGCCCATTGAAGATTAAGTTGCTGAGTTTTGTGAGCTGTGCCATTTGGTGGGATTTAATGATATTGCATTAAAAGACATCTTCCATCATGGACTCAAACTGGACTCTTGAACAATACATTGATTTCGCTTTGATGCTGGCTGGTTCACCTTTTACTGTGGGTGTTGCTGATGAACAACCATGCAATCCCACATTCCCCACCAAGCCAAAGCCTGCTCAAGTCATGTCTGGGATTATTCAAGTTGCATCAGAAACCCCTCATGCCAAGCCTGCCAAGCCAAAGCCTGTTCATACTATACCCACCAAACCAAAGCCAGCTCATGTCATGTCTGCTACACCAGAGCCTTCGCATGCCAAGATACAGCTGTTCTCCATGAGTCAAGCCAAGACACAGCTGTTGTTCTCCATGAATCAAGCCAAGATACAGCTGTTGTTCTCCATGAGTCAAGCCAAGACACAGCTGTTGTTCTCCATGAATCAAGCCAAGACACTGCTGTTGTTCTCCACGAGTCAAGGCAAGTCACAGCTGTTCCCCATGAGTCAAGTCACGTTACAGCTGTTGTTCCTGAATCAAGCCAAGTTACAGCTGACCTTCATGAGCCAAGTCAAGCCACAGCTGATCTTCACGAGCCAAGTCAAGTCACAACTGCTCTTCACGAGTCGAGTCAAGTCATGGCAGTCCTCCCTGAGTCAAGTCAAGCCACGGCAGATCTTCCTGAGTCAAATCAAGTCACGACAGACCTCCCTAAGTCAAGTCAAGTCACGGCAGACCCCCCTTGAGTCACGTCAAGTCACAACAGTGCTTCTAATAGAGCCTCTTCACGACATGGCCGCTAGTATAGGGCCTCGCCAAGCCACGACTGTCCTGCCAGAACCTCACCAGGTCCCCTCTGACCTTCCAAGGCCATATCACATCTCAGCTGATCCACTAAAGCCTTATCACGTCTTAGCTGAACCCACGCTCCCAAGCCACGCAGAGCCCACGCTCCCAAGCCACGCAGAGCCCACACTCCCAAGCCACAAGTCCACAGCGTCCACACCCTCAAGGCCAACAGACATCCCACTATCTACTGTGCTGCCTATAATGGCCGTTGCCATTTTAAGTGTGTGGACTGCACACTGTGCTCCAGAGGCCTCGTCTGTCCACGATTCTGCTCCAGAGGCCTCGTCTGTCCACGAGTCTGCTCCAAAGGCCTCGACTGTCCATGAGTTCGCGCCTATACCTCCAGAGGTGTCAGCGTATGCTGCAGAACCTCCTAAGGAGGTGGCATCCATTTATGAACTCACTGCCACGTCTGTCCAAGAATCTGCGCCCATGCCTCCAGAGGTGTCAACGTATGTTGTAGATCCTCCTATGGAGGCAGCGTCCTCCCATGAACTCTCTGCCTGTCATGTCTCAGCCACAAAGGCCTATCATAAACTCTCTGCCTGTCATGCCACGGCCAAAGAAATTGTCCGTGAACACACCGCTCTGCTATGGATGTCACTAGTTCCACTGTGGATATCACTGCTCCTGTCTGCTCTACCTGCTCTGCCTACTCCACCATGGCTTCCTACTCTGCCATTGCTCCACGGCCCAGGCCCTCCAGTGTTTCACGGTCTGCTACTGCTCCACGGCCCAGGTCCTCCAAGGTTCCACTGTCTGCCATTGCTCCATGGTCCAGGTCCTCCTGTGCTTCACTGTCTGCCACAGCTCCATGGTCCAGGTTTTCCAGTGCTTCACTGTCTGTCCCTGCTCCACGATCCAGGCCCACCTCCTCTACATGGACCTGGCCCTCTGTCCCACCCCCTGTTTTGCCTCTGTTCCTCCACCCTCCTGGACTGTTGTTGTTTGAGCGCCGGGGGGGGATTCTGTAATGCCACGCCAGCAGAGGGAGCCCTTACCCATGAACTGACTGTTGCTGCTCCCTCTGCTGCCTCATTGGTAACTTCCTGTTTGGTGGCCATAAAGGGAGGCCATTTCCAAACAGACATCGCAAAGTATTGTTTTGCTGTGCGGACTCTACTAAGCGTTTTCTCCTGTTTCATTGCCCTGTTATTTTCCACGGTTTTGTTTTGTAGTCATAGTTTTTGTCTTGTTTTTGCCATAGTTTTGTCTTGATCCATTGCCATAGTTTAGCCTAGTTTCACAGCCTTGTTTATTTTTGTTTATTTGGACTGTTCTCCGGTTTTTGGACTCATTGCCTGTTTTATTGGATTATGCTTTTGTCTTGCCTACGTTTCACTGTTTGTTTGGAGATTGACCCAGCTTGTCTGACTACGCTGTGTTCAATAAAAGCTCACACTTGGATCTTATATGCTTCCCACGAGTCCTGTTACAAGAACCTAGTGTTATTTTTTTTTTTTAAAGAAAACAATAAGTAAATGAAAAATAGAATAGAATTAGAGAATGCTAGAATTAGAGGGTCAAATAAAGATGGAAAAGATTGCATTTTTGGCTGATTCTTGAAGATTGCTAAGGACTCAGCTGTTCGGATTGAGTTGGGCAGGTCATTCCACTAGAAGGATACATTTAATGTGAAAGTCCGTAAAAGTGATTTTGTGCCTCTTTGGGATAGTACAATAATACGCTTGCAGAATGCAAGCTTCTAGAGGGCACATAAGTCTGAAGTGATGAATTTAGGTAAAGGGGTGCAGAGCCAATGGTGGATTTGTAGGCAAACATTAATGTCTTGAACTTTATGCGAACAGCTATTGGTAGCCAGTGCAAACTGATGAAGAGAGGTGTGACATGCATTCTTTTCAGCTCATTAAAAATTAATTGTGCAGCCGCATTCTGGATTAATTGTAAAGTTTTGATAGAACTGGCTGAAAGACCTGCCAAAAGAACATTGCAATAGTTTAACCTGGACAGAACAAGTGCTTGAACAAGGAGTTGTGAAGCATGTTCTGAAAGAAAGGGCCTGATCTTCCTGATGTTGAGTAAAACTAATCTGCAGGACCAGGCAGTTTTAGCAATGTGGTCAAAGAAAGTCTGAAGGAGTTATGGTTGATATGCCTTACTGGATGGTGAATTTGTGATGAAACGATGGGTTTGATGGAACCACAAGCAGTTCTGTCTTGGCAAGGTGGAAGATGATGATCCTTGATCCAGAAAGAAATGTCTGTTAGACAGGCTGTGTGAAGGGATGTGTTAATGATGTGAGTGAGTGCAGGTACAACTGCGGGAAAAATAGCTTGAAGCAGATGAGATGGAATAGGATCAAACGGACAAGTAGTAGGATGATTAGAAAGGATGAGTTTGGAGACTTCTGCTTCAGAGACTGAAAAGAAGGATGCGAATGAGTGCATGTTTGCTAGTAAGATGTGCTTGGCAGATTGTGGTATGGAAAATTGTACACTGATCGTTTTGATATTATTAATGAAGAACGTGGCAAAGTCATCAGCTGCTAGAGTTGATGAAGGAGGGGGAGGAAGAGAACAAAGGAGGGAGGAAAATGTTTTAAAGAGCATGCGAGATTTAGATGAATTGTTCATTTTGTTATGATAGTATGTCCTTTTAGCAGTGGAGACATTATCAGAGAAGGAAGAGTGGAAAAATGTTTGTAAATATTTATTTATTATTGTATTTATTTATTAAAATTTACCAACTGCTGACAGGAGAGTCCAGCCTGCTTCAAATTTCTGAGGTAAAAAAGTCTTTGTTGAGCCTTCTTTACCAGGTGGGAGGTGTTCAGAGCCCAAGTGAGAGCTCATGCTGTAATGTGGATACCCAGGAACGTAATGTTATCCACACACTCCACTTCTACCCTCTCTATGAGCAGTGGTCCATGTGCTGTCCTTCGGTACCTTCTGAAGTACACAATAACCTTCTTGGTTTTGTTGGTGTTCAAAACCAGATGTTTGTTGAGCACCACAGGACAGGTGATGGATCTCCTCTCTGTAGTACATCTCATCATTGTCTGATATGAGACCCACTACAGTGGTGTTGTCAGCGAATTTCCCAATGGTATTAGAGGCGTGGGCAGGGGTGCAGTCAAAGTGAGTGAAGAGAGTGAAAAGGGCTGAACTAAGCACGCATCCCTGAGGAGTTCCTATGTTCAGAATGAGGATAGACAATGTATTATCCCCTATTCTTACCGCTTGTAAACAAGCATTTGAAAGCATTTCATGATGACAGGGGTCAGACCCACTGGGCGATAGTCATTGAGGCAGGTAACAGCTGACTTTTTAGGCACAGGTACAATAATGGAGAATTTAAGGCAAACAAGAAAAACACTGAGCTGCAGTGAAATGTTGTCCTGAAACACTCCTGCACACAATTCAGTGTCTGGCATGACACCCGGTCTGGCCCTGCAGCCTTGGTGAGTTTTGATTTTCCTCAGTACAGCTTTCACCTAATGGCACTAAAGGACAAAAGTCCACTGTTGCTGTTCATCAGACTGAGATCATCTCTTCGTCATGTTGTGAATTTTTTTCCTTAGAGACCAGGGGACGTTTTGGATATTTTGAAGCAGAAGTTCCTCTTTATTCAGATACTTGCTGCATAGCGTTGCAGTCATCAAAAGTCGTCTCACTAAGGCAGTGATACATTGTAGTTTATATACATTTAGGGGGCAGTGCTTAGATCTGGAGACAAAGCACCTGGGTGACGACCCTAAACAAAGCATGCAAATGAAGTATTCAGGTATAGCAGCCTGCACAATTTACACCAGTCCTAATCCAATCATTATAACTACTCAAAGACTGGGCAGAGGTGCCAAGAGCCATTACAAACAAAAGGTGAACATCTCAGTAATCTGGCTCATTTGACTTACAATAAGAGAACAGGAACTGTCAGGAACCTCTTGCTACAAACTTTGTTTGAGAGAATCATTTGTCTGATGTCATCATATTTACCTTAAAGGGGTCATTGGATGATAAGTTCACTTTTTCATGTTGTTTGAACGTTAATGTGTGTTGGCAGTGTATGTACAAATCTACCCTATAATGATAAAAATCCATGCAGTGGTTTTTAAGTAATCTGTAAAAATAAATGTGTGGCGTCACACCGACAGATGCCGCTCTCACGATAGTTGATTGACATGAGCTCTTACCTTAATTCAGCTGTCACAGTCCAGTAACTTTCCATGTTTTGATGCCAGAGCAGGGATGTAAGTTAGACAAGAATATCTCTGATTGAGCAATTGAGGTGTTGTGTTGCTGGATGTAATAATGAACATAGTGGTCGTCATTTACTCCCGACATCTGAGCCGCTGAAGACGCAGTAGATTATGTTTGCTTGTGAAGGGAATGCGCCTCCCGATCTACACATATCCGTTTATGTTTGTGCGCATCATTCATGATCCAGCTTCACTTACAGCAGAAGTGAGTTTAAGCATTTTTTTATGAATCTTTGCGATCACCTTTCCATATAACGTGGTAGTTAGGAAGTTTAGCGGCTAAACGCGGCTAATGTAAACAAGACCATCTTTTCCACAGAGAGAAGAGAGGGGCGGGGTTAGCAGAGCTCATTTGCATTTAAAGGAACAACCCCTTAGAATGAGATTATTTTTGCAGAGCTGATTTTGACAAGGTAAAAAGGGTGTTGTTTTACACAACCATTGAGAATTTGTAATCAAAGTATATTATAGACTTTTCATTAAGACCCTAAAGAATCATATCAACTTGTGGAAAATGGGCATCCAATGACCCCTTTTAATGTTAAATACAATGTTGTAACACCACGCCAGCAGAGGGAGCGCTCGCCCACTGACTGACTGTTGCTGCTCCCTCTGCTGCTTCATTGGTAACTTCCTGTTTGGTGGCCATAAAAGGAGGCCTACACCAAACAGGAAGCGCGAAGTATTGTTTTTCTGTAGCGGACTCTACCAAGCGTTTCTCTGATTTCATTGCCTTGTTTGTTGTCACGGTTTTGTTTCATAGTCATAGTTTTGTCTTTGATTTCTGCCATAGTTTTGCCTAGTTCACTGCCATAGTTTTGTCTAGTTTCATAGCCTTGTTTATTTGTCACTTTGGGCTGCTCACTCTGGTTTTTCGACATTCTGCCTGTTTTGTGGATTACTCTATTGTTTTGCCCTGGATGTACTGTTTGTTTGGATATTGACCCTGCCTGTTTGACTACGATCTGGATAATAAAGCTCGCAATTGGATCTTACACACTTCCTACGAGTGGCCCTCCAGCCTTGTCAGGAATGTTGTTATTAGGCCAAGTCTCTGTGATCATTACACAGCTATTCATACCGTGCAACATAATCCTTAGCCACAGCTCACCCATCTTGTTGACGATTGATGGGGAATTTGCGAGAAAGAGTCTCAGAAGGGCTGATCTATAGGGCATGTAGCTTATCACGTAGAACACCTCTCTTGCCCCGCTTTTGCCTCCGTTCTCTTCTTCGCCTCCGCTGCCACTTATGCAGGATGTTGATAGCTTCACAGGGTCCACTGAATCTCTGGTGGTATAAAGTCCAGCTTTATAGGTGCATAAAGTTGGCATCATCTCCCAATTTCCAAAAGTACAAAAAAAACAAAACATCAAACCGAGAACACAAAGCCGCTGTGTAATCACGTGCCACCATCACATAGACCTGCATTTGATACGCCAGCTAAATAAATGTTACATTGCCTTTGGTAAATTAGGATTATAAGAAATTCAACTAGGCATCTAGATTAGATCAGTGTGTTTTAAATCATGAATTATTATTTTGCATGTTTTTAAGCTTTGAATAATTTCAACAAGAAAACTAACATTTATTTAACACTCGTTCTTTTATAAAACTATGCTGTAGGTAGCAGTGGTTTTACTTTTTTTTTTTTTGTTAATCGAGTCTGGTACTTTGTTAGGAAGTTACTGTAAAAGATTTAAGAAAGCTAACATGAAACAAGGCTGTCAAATCAAATATCACAAAATAACAACAGAGTACATTTACAATGAAGGTAAAAAAAAAATAATGTGAGTGGCCTTATAAGTAGAGGTGATGCCAGCTGGTGTGCCTTTTGCAAATCACTTGATTGAGCCATGGATAATAATGTAGTTTTATAATAATCATTTTAATATATCGTAATATAATGATTTTGATATTATATATAACTATATATTATATATATTTAAAACAGTAGTAATAATATATGCAAAGCCTATTTGTTACGGGTTGTGCTGGACGAACGAGGCGAGAAATGAGATACGATACAAACAAATAACAATTTAATATAAATCTTCATAGGAACAGGCAGGAACAGGCAGGAACACAACGAGACATCCACACACTTCCAAATAACGTCAAGGACCGACAGCAAACTCAGGACACAAGCAGACTTATAAAGGGTGGAACTAATTACAGACAGGTGTAGACAATAATCAGGGAGAAACCAAAGTCAATACAACAACAGGGGGAGACAATGGGAGAAACCAAAGACAAGCACAGACATAAATGTGACACTATTATGCTCATTATCCAATTTAGTCATCAGGGAATAGCTAAATCTTAATTTTATGGGATCCTACATTAGCTATTTAATTTGTTTAAACTGTAACTGCATTAATTTAAACACAGACAGCTAGGCCAGTGGCCTGATTCAGTAAAGGAGATGTAGATAAGTGCTGTCTAAAATGCCATTAATTTTTTTTTTTACTGTTTTCCAATCATGTAAGTATGCAGACTTTTAATAACTGCTTCAATTTATGCCATGACACTCACAACAACTACATGATGGGCTGAATAATGTTATTCACATAAATAGTTTAACAATGTTTTAAAGAAAATGAGAAAGAAAAGGTATGTGAGGTTACAGGGAGGTGTGGTTTAACATTGGTCTAACTGTTAAGATAACAATAATAGTTGAAGTACAAAAATATTTTTCTAAATCTTATAAGAAAAAAAATGAAAATTGACATTTTTAATCGCATGAATTTTATTTCTGTTTCCTTTAAGCTGAACCCACAATCAGTAAAGAAGACACTACAACATCAGCGACTGGAGTAAAGAATAGGGTGAGTACCTAAAGTAAATATTTTACTGGTGAAAATGCTTCACAGGTCTGAATATAAAAAGAAAGCATTAAAGGGGTCACAACATGGATTTTTCTATTATTTTAATATGTCCCTTGCTGTTTTAAGGGACGTGTCCTTTAAGGTCAACCGTATCAGTGCCCCACCCCCACACTGTTGCATGTAAGTGTTTTGACAACATGATCAAAATAAACCTGTAATTTCCAGACAAAGCTTTATAAAGATGTTTACTTACGGTTTGTGATGCAGCTGTAGTCAGATCTCATGCATCATTGCATCATTTACAAAACAACATGCTCCGAAGTCTGAACAATCCTCTGACAAGATTCTGGACACCATTAAAAATAAACTATCCACCTGTTCCTTAGGCTGGGATCCTTCTGATATCTGTACAAAGACACAGATGAGCCGTTCAAAACAAACGCTTCAAAGTCAATGTTTTTTCACTCCATTTGTCCTATTGACAACAGACTCAAGCATGTGGACTGTGTCAGAAAGCGAATGTGCATCTGTGTACTGTATCCAGTGTAGACAAGATAGCAGCGGTGATCGTAATTTCTATTTGCTTTTGACGCAGTTCAACACTCATTCAGTGTATTCAAGTGTTAGCCGTTAAGCAACTAATTGCCAGTGGGCAAGGCCTACGGTGAGAAGACGACTACTTGTCGATGTCTTGCACTGGAAGGAGTGTTCATTTAAACAACTGTGCCCGGGTGACATCACCTTGGACCTCGGATCCAAACGAGCCATTTTTTATTGATGATGAGGACATTTTAAGTTATGAATCTTGAAGGATGTTTTCTGATGAAGATCACTGTACATCGCTAACTTAGTTAGCTGTATTTGATTGTTGATGATTTGGCATTATCTTGGATTGATTAGATCTTCAAAGGTCATCCCTCAGTTGCTCGAGAGCAGGCTTATTTCATGTATACAGGATTATACTGCATTCTTCTACTTTATTACAGGAGTACCCTACTGATTATGCAGATTAAATAACGATAATTTAAATATTAATTTGAAAATAATATAGTAATATTAGTCTAGCATAATATAACAATAGTCTATAATAAACACAGGCAGGTTTACTCATTGAAAGATTTATTAGTCATAAAATAATTAGTAAAAATTAGGAGAAATTATGGTCAGAGTTTTTCGACATACCCTAACTGTCTTGAGCTAGAATACACAGAGTTCATGAAGAGTAAGACAAGACGAGGATTTGGGATTAAAAAGTATTTAATTAGTATTTTATAGCTAAAGTACAAGATTATGAGAGGCATTATGTAAATGTTCGGCTAAACAGATGTCTATAATCTAGATTTAAAGTTTATGAGCCAAATGCGAAAAAGCTCTACCTCCTTTAGTGGAATTTGCGACCTTATGGAGCATGATGGATTGTAGCGTGATATAAGACTATTTAGGTACGCAGGAGCTAAACCATTTAGGGTCTTATAAGTGAGTAGTAATATATTGTAACTGATACAGAACTTAAGGAAACCGTAAAATATTTCTATGAAAAATGTTTTATGGAGAATTTGGCTGTATTAAAGTGCAGTATGTGAGCACAGAGAGGCAAGACAATACCCCCCACTGATGTCATGAATATGCTATTTAGCATATGAGGTCATCTAGTGACATTTTCAAGCAGGGTTTACTTCCGTTGAAAGAATTGTGTTCATAATTAAAATACACTGAAATAATATGGTAAGACACGTGTTGTGAATTTTTTTCCTTAGAGACCAGGAGACGTTTTCGGATATCTTGAAGCAGAAGTTTATCTTTATTCAGATACTCGCTGCGTAGCGCTGCAGTCATCAAAAAGTCTTCCAATATCTCAGCACAGCAGAGTATATGGGTTGATAAAGGAGGCGGAGTACATAGAGGTGGAATCAATCTAAACAAAGCATGCAAATGTGGTACAGGAAATCAGCTCAGTTAAAGATTTTTCCCAGCCTTGATCTATTTAGCATACAAGTGTCATTCAAATGCATAGGTGCTTAAACAAAAGGCACAGTTGTACCTTGAGCTTAGACTTCACACTTATTATTATATTATATATACAGCCAATATATATAATGTGTGTGTGTGTGTATATATATATATATATCTCGAAGATTACAAATGTAACTCAAATGTAAACCTTGCTATAGTTTACTACTTCTGTACAAACCTTGAAAGCTGAAAAAGGTCCATTGTGTAGTTCTTTAAAACCATTGATTAATGTGAATTTTGTATATTTATTTTTATAGGGAAAAAACAAGGCCTTTGGAACAGAAGTCAGACAAGATCAATGCCTACATCAGAGAGAGATTGGAAAAATTAATAATCTGTTTCAACGAATTCACCTTGAAGACAGGCACAACAATAAACTCAGAACTGAAGATGTTTTTCAGTTAACATCACATTCGTTACAATCCCATGAATATTGTACTGAGGAGGAGTTGGTTCAGACTTTCATACAAAAACTGCTGATGATGGACTACAGAGCAAGATACATTAATGTTGAAGAGACTAATGAATCATATAAAACACAACAAAGAGACAATGACTTATCCAAAGATGAGAGTGATATTTTCGAAGAAATGTTGTTTTCTAACACAACAAGTCAATCAGACCATGTTCACCCAATGGATGTTCAGATGGCCATGTTTCATTGTGCTGATGGTTTCTTAAAGCAGCTAATGGTGACTAAACTGTCCCAGTGTCAGTATGCTCTGCCTCTGCTTGTTCCTGATCCATTCACACAACAGATCGAGTTTCCTTTCTGGACATTCAGACAAATCGGCAAGAGCTGGAAGACAAAAAATACAGATAATGAAATCATCAGTCAAATCCAGCCGATCTACAAGGCACAAACTCCAATGGTGGCTTTCTTCAGGTTTGGCTCTGTGTCTTCATCTAAGTCTGAGCTGATGAACAGTCTGATCAATGAGAAACACAACACGTTCTTCCACAGGAACTGCTCAGGCAGCAGCAGAACCAGAGTCCTGATGGATGGAGTGGTGGAGATCGCCTGGTATTGTCCATCTGGGAAAAACACGGATAAATTCACAGACTGTGTTGCGTTCTGTAATCTACATGGTGATGCAGGAGACCATGATAAACAGCTGCAGATCCTCACTGAAATGGCCTCAGTCAATGTTGTTCTTCTACCAAAACTGGACAGGAATGACAAAAGCGCCAAAATAATCCAAAACCTGTACAGGGACAGAAAGCCACTCATTTGTCTTTTTACAGAGGATGAATCTGCTGTCATTGAAACAAAAAAGGGGAAATTCAAAATTGGTCTGAAAGACAGAAATCAGTCAAATGTATGTAAGGAACTCAGAAGAGCTACAAATCATTGTCTCTCATATTTAGAGCTAGACTCAAATTTCAGTCTTGAAGATGTGTCCAAACACTCAGATATACTCAGAGTTGATGAGGAAGATGATGATGGTTGCAAGACAGGAAGAAAAGCAGCACAGCAAATGATGTGTTTACTGGAGAATAAACATCTGACAGAAATCAAAGAATCATTTTTGCCTCATCAGGGGAAACTGTGGCATCAGTGGAGTCAGAAGAACAAAGAACTACATCGACCTCAAGCAGAAGAGTTAGAAATGGACATAAGCCGAAAACAAGCCAACTTGAGGAGAATACGTGAGCAGCAGCATGCAGTTAACATACACATTTTTATGCAATCATTTATTAATGAAATCCACATACATGCTGAGAATAAAATCTATTTTCTTAAATGGCTTGGAATCTTCCTGGATGAATATATCTCCAAGGATATTTCTGCTCTTCATCAAAAATATGATGAACAGTGGTCAACAGTTGTAAAACTGAAAGAAAGCAATGAAAAATCTGAGAAACTGGCAGCTGAACAAACTAAACTTGAGAAAATATCTGAGGAACTCCAAACAGCAACCTTTGGTTTGGAGCACATCATGAGGGAAATCGGTCAGATCTATGAATCATGTTCATCTGTGAAGAAGAACAAGACAGACCTGCAGTTTCACTTCTCTTCTCTCCCGACTCTTGCAGCAGAGATGATGATCTCTGGATTTCCACTGGAGCTGATGGATGGAGATGCTGCTCATGTTCCTGTGATCTGGATCTCTGCTGTTCTAGATGAACTTATCCAGAAACTGGGAGACCAGAGAGTCTTTGTGCTGTCAGTTTTAGGGATTCAGAGCTCTGGGAAATCCACCATGCTGAACGCCATGTTTGGACTCCAGTTTGCCATCAGCGCTGGCAGGTGCACCAGAGGAGCTTTCATGCAGCTGGTCAGAGTGTCAGACGAGATGAAAACACATATGAACTTTGACTATATTCTGGTTGTTGATACTGAGGGCCTTCATGCTCTAGAATTGGCTGGAAGATCAACAAGACATCATGATAATGAATTGGCCACATTTGTTGTTGGTATTGGAAATCTGACACTAATCAACATCTTTGGTGAAAACCCATCTGAGATGCAGGACATTCTTCAGATTGTTGTTCAGGCCTTCCTGAGGATGAAGAAGGTCAAACTGAATCCCAGCTGCATGTTTGTACACCAGAACGTCTCGGACGTCACAGCTGTAGAGAAAAACATGGAGGGTAGGAGACGACTGCAGAAGACCCTGGATGAGATGACAAAACTCGCTGCTGAAGAGGAAGTCTGTGATGCAGAATGTTTCAGTGATGTCATTAAATTTGATGTACGAAATGATGTGAAGTATTTTGCTCACCTCTGGGAAGGCAGCCCACCCATGGCACCACCACACCCGTCATACTGTGAGAATGTTCAAGAACTAAAGAAAACTATTATGTCTCATGCTGCAAAATCAGATGAAATGATGTTGACACATTTAAAAGTTCGTATTAAAGATCTCTGGGAGGCTTTACTGAAGGAACGATTCGTCTTCAGCTTCAGGAATTCTCTGGAAGTTGCAGCCTACAGGAAACTGGAGACCGAATACAGCAAGTGGTCCTGGAGGCTTCGCAGTGCCATGCTGGAAATCGAAAACAAACTGCACAACAAAATAGAAAATGAAGCAATTTATGAGGTTGAGGAAAATGATATTCAAAAAGAACTGAAGGAGACAAGTGAAGATGTGAAAAAATCAATGTCTGAAATCTTTGATAAAGACAAAGATAAAGATATACTGATTCAGTGGAAAACATCATTTGAAATCAAAATCAAAGAGCTTCAGGAAAACATTGTGAGAGAAACAAAGAGGAAATTAAATGAGATTCTTAAGCAGCGAGACCTGAAGAAAAAGATTGATGATCAGAGGACACATCATGAAAACACACTTTATGAAAAGAGCAAAGAACTTGCCTTAAAACTCAAAGACAAAGCAAAAGATGAAGAAACACTAAAGGAAGAGTTTGATTTGTTTTGGGAACAGTGTGTGAATATGATCATCAGAGAGACTCATACCTCAAGCAGGGACACTGACATAATAAGAGACGTGAGAGAGATGCTCAATGACATCTATCAGGGACATCTACCTGTGGACCACTGGAAAGAGGGCAAGGAGTACAATATTTTCACAATGTCGAGTTATTCTGAATATGTTATTTTCAAAAGGTCCACAAAAAGAGAGATTAGAGAGGCTGTAAAGGATACTTACAGAACAACAAAAGAATCATTTGGACATGCTTCAACTTTGTTGCCAGAGGAGGAAACTGAAATAAGAGCATTAGTCATTGATGTCGCTCAGCAGACAAACAGAATGATCATGTCCTTTAACATTTCAAAGATGGGCTACAACATCAGCTGCATTCAACAACTCACAGATTACATCAAGACAAGAGTTACAGAACATCAGGAAGGACCAGTGAAATATGTGTTCAAGAATGAATTCTTCATGGATTTGGTTTATTCCATCTGTAAGAAATCAAACAAGATGATCACTGACCAACACAGAATGTTCCGGGACACCAATGACCCTGTTCTCTATTTAGAGAGGAAGCGAGAAGAATACTATGGTATTTTTCGGAAATACTGCCATGGAGCAACATCAGCTGCTATTTTTGGTGAGATCATCTGTCAGAAACTTAAAGAGTCCATTGAGCAAAGTGTCTATAAAAAGACTGCCAGAGATTTGGCAGGAGAAATGAGATCAAATTGTGAATCACTGAATGGAAACAGATCAAATCTAGAAAAACACATCCTGAAGGCACTGGCAGAGGAAGAGGATTTTCACAAATTCATGAACTACATTGATAATCCCAGTGATCACTTCAAGAGTTTCATCAGAGATGAAGTCAGTCGGTACATCACTAATAAGTTCAGTGACAGTGTTTCACCCAAATTGAAGGAGAACATTCGACTCCTGCAGCAGAAGATCATGAAAGCAGCACATGAATCTACTGAACATGATCAAATGAATAAAGGAGATGTTGTTTTGTGGTTGAAGTGTTTCACACAGCAGCTCTCAGATGTGCTGGTATTCTCTGTAAAAGACCTCAGTGGTGTGAATCATGAAGATGTTGATGATTTCAACCTCCTAGAAGATGTGATAAGAAAAGAACTTCCTACTATAATATCTGACATAAGCAGAGAATTCAAAACTAATACATTTGATGAAAAACTGGACCTCAAGTTGAGGCCAGATGAGATTCTGATTGATCACCTCTGTCAGTGCTGTTGGGTTCAGTGTCCATTCTGTAAAGCCATCTGCACCAACACCATAGAAAACCACGATGAAGATCACAGTGTTTCATTTCATCGTATTATTGGACTAAGCGGAATACATTACTTCAACACAGAAATCCTGTCTACTCATATCTGCACATCAGCAGTAGCAAATAGCAATCTATATTTTTATCCCAGTGACTCAGAAAAAGTCCCCTGGAGAGAATACAGAAGAGCAGGAGAAGATTACGCAAAGTGGAACATCACCTCTGACCTCTCTGAACTGCCTTACTGGAAGTGGTTTGTGTGCAAGTTCCAGAAAGATCTGGAAAAATACTACAACAAAATTTTTGTGGGACAGGGTGAGATTCCAGATGAATGGAGAAAATACACAAAACAGGAAGCTTTTGAGAGTTTAGATAAATACATTTGAACAAATGAAATAAGTGTTTTAAGGACTCATGAAACACTTAACTACATGTTAACAGAGTTGTTTGTGTTGTGCAACATATAACGTTAGCATCTGCTAATTTAAGTATTAGCAGAAAAATGATTATTTTGCATCTTTGCATTATTTCATCTTTTGGGTTAAAATTCTACACTTTATCAACTTCACAGTATGTGACATTCAAAAACATTGCATTATATTTTACATCATTTAGGATTCAAATGCCTTTATATTTGTTTTTGCAATAAAAACATTGCAAAGGGATTATGGATTTGTTATTTTGAGGGATTATGGATTAGTACAGTTATACAGCCAGTTATACATAGATAATGCTTTGGCATCCTTTACTCAACCTCAAGAAAAATTTGACTTTCAACATACTCCTAAAATCAGATTTTGTGCTATTACTATATTGTAACAACTGGCTGTTGTTCCGGTTGGGCTAACCGGAGCTAAACTGTACTATTGAACTTTCTCTAAGCTAGTTGCCAGCAGGGTGCTAGCACCTACACGCACTTTAACGTTGTTAATAAAACGCAAGCACTTGTGTCCCATACACCGCACGACTCTGAGTGTCTCTGTAAGTAAGTGCACTGACAGAATAATCCAGCAGGAGGCAGTACTGTCATCTTATATCGTTTAATTAAAACACACAGTAAAACCTTCCACATGCAAGGCCATATCAACAAGTCCCTCCCCTACACATCTCTCTCCATGACGGTAACAGTTACACTTTTTATATAACAGTGCTGCAAATGAACCAAACCCACCCAAACTGACTTGAACATAAACACACATAACATAACTAATGCCAAAACCTAACTGTCTTGCTTAAATAACGCAAAATTAAGTAAACTCTAAAGAATTACCCATAATGCACCCGGCTGCTAGCACTGACTGCCGGGTCATTACAATATCTTCTTTACGTATATTTTGCCATTTTAGTATTTAATTGTCCTATTTTTAATTGTTCTTTGATGACTCCTTGGAATGTGTGTTTTATGAAAGTATTATTAAAAAAGTCCAGCTATCATGGGATATTCTAGCTAACACACAATTTACCAGTTATGTAAATTATGCATACCTTTTGGTAATTTCCAGATTTACTAACTTAATGGTCTGTGTTTTGCTTCAAGAGTTTTACTTTCTATTTATTTGTAATCATTTATCATTTAATTTTTGTATTGTGCAATCTAATCTTATAATCTTTTACAATAATCATTTTAGCCATTTATTTACTAATTTGATTGATTTATTAATAGATTAGTAATTTATAAATTATTATATTTTATATTATTTTTATATTGTTTAGTTTTATGATTGTGTTGTTTCAAAGGCTATTTGTGTTCATGAGAAAGAAATAAGAGTCTCCATTTCAAGATTTTTATGATCACAGGATAATATTGTAAAGTAGTCATTTTCCATTGATATTGTTTGTGGTAAAATAACACTTGTTGGATTTGTGCTGGTCAGATGACGTCTAAGTATTGAATCACAGACAACTAAGATTATTCAATGAACTCTGTTATTTTTTTTATCATCATCACTTCGTCTCCTGCTTCTGCTCTTCTCTGGCTGTTTTCAGTCAACTTCTTGGCTGATAGAATACTGTTAATAGAGTTTGGGGTATGAAGTAAAACACTGGTTTTGTGTACCACACAAAACTTGGTTTTGTGTATTAGATAATTTTGCAGACTAGCTGTTCTGTTACCAGTTCTGTTCACAATCGTCCCATAACAGCATTCAGACACTCGCACTCTTAAGCTGCCTTTCCACTATCTTCGTCGAACGAGAAGCGACAAACCGGAAGTCATTTATTTCCAATGGAGAGTAGTGCAGAAGCTGCGTGGAGTCAAATGTCCGCATGACTGCGTGGAGTCATGCGGACATTTTGGATCCGGTTTGAACTGCAAATGCGTTCAAATATTTGAACTTTTGTGGCTAGACCGTATGCGACCGCCCGATTGGGTGTGATGTATTCTATTACAAACTATGAACGTAAGGTTAGAATTAACAATATTTTGTTAACTTCAACATTATTTTTTAAACACTATTTCTGTAAAATGGTGCTTTAGAATAATTATGGCAAAAAGTATTTATTTTATAATTATTAAATCATTATTAATGTTGATAATTCCCCTAAAACCTACTATGTTTTTATTTTGGGGGTCATTTGTTTTGTGACGATACATTCATACATTGATTATATTCATTGAAATCATTAATTTTACCATGCCGAGGTTGCTGCACGACTAGTTGGAAAGTGCAGTGAGACTGCCACTAGGTGGAGAAACAAACAAGGCCTTATAAGAGAAAGGCAACTTCTTTTAATACAGACAAATCTTAAATGTTTTTAATGCAGTTCAAATGACCTATTGGTAAGCCCCTCCCCTCGAACGCAGATGAGCCAATGGCAGTTAAGTATAAGCTGAAATTGGACATCTTTAGGTTTCAGCACCATAGAGAAACATTGGAAGGTCCGAAGCTCTTGTCGTTTTGATGGTGTTTATGCTACAGTAATAATAAAATGATGTGATGGGGTACTTGTAACACTGATTCCAGGTATCCTGAGAGGATTGGCAATGGAATTTGGAATTTATTTTATTATTCAACGTTCATTTTCTGGTTGTCATACTCTCATTAAGTGGCAATTTTCAACTGCTCAAACAGTTAATGTCTGTTAATATTGTTATAGGAGAAGTCCACTTCCGAAACAACAATTTACAGATAATGTACTCACCCCCTTGTCATCCAAGATGTTCATGTCTCTCTGTCTTCAGTCATAAAGAAATTATTCCTCAATAATTTTTGAGGAAAACATTTCAGGATTTTTCTCCGTATAATGGACTGATATAGTGCCCTGATTTTGTTGTAAAAATGTCTTCATGAAAATAGAGACTGTGAGAGAGATTAATTTTTCCTGATTAGCTTGCAGAATTGGTTAACGCACCTCTGTTCTGTATGCCATTATGGTCTAGCCCTTGGGTGAGTGCGTTTAATATTTTGTAATTTTTATATATAATTTCACACAAATTAATAATAGTAATAATTAATGTATAGTGTCCCTCTGCCACATAATATTTAAAATTGCCACCATTCTGCTGGCATCAGGCCACATACTGTATTACGCCTGACTTCAAGAAATTTAATATTCTTAAACTTAAATAAGTGTATGTTAACTCACTCCTGTTATGGATCTGGTCGGTGAGCTGCGGACCGCTCACCACCAGATGTCGCTCTTACCTTGTTCTCACACACTGACTGTTAGACCACACCCATCAGCCACTGCCCCTATCACCTGCGCCCAATCAGAGACAGTATAAAAGCCCCGGTCTTCCTGTCACTCATCGCCGAGTATTGAATTGTTTATTGTTCATACAAAGCGTTTCTCCGAGTTTCCCTGTGTCTAGTTTTCTTGTTTTGCCTTGTTGTTTCGTTAAGTCTGTCTCGTTGTCTGCCTTATCGGATCTCTCGCCTGTCTGACTATTCTACTGCTTCGCCCATTGGATAACGTACGCCGCTGATCGACCCTCGCCCGTCACGGATTACTCTTGTCTCGCCGTCCATACACCTGTCTGCCGTTGTTTGACCCTGCCTGCCTGACCATGTCTATGTCTCGTCCCAACAATAAAAGTTTGCAAATGGATCCGCTCCCCTCTCGTCTCGCTCCCTCTGTTACAGAATACTCGGCCAAAAAAGGATCCAGCAACTTCTCATCCGGACGCCACGCAGGTATGGACACTACAAAACTGTTGTTAGCCCTCGAGCAGGGTACACGAATGCTCGAGGGCTACATTCAAGAATTTTTGGACATTGCTCACTATTCAAACCTCCCGGACTGTATTCTCATAGACCTTTTCATTGAGGGGATTAACCAACCGTTACAATCTAAACTCAGACACGAGGGTCCGCGCTCATCATTTTGTTTGTTATTGGACTTTGCTTTAATGTGTGTGGGCTCGCCGTTTACTGTGGGAGTCGTGGAGGAGGAACGCGATGACGCGGCAATGGCGGCCGCGCACCCCGCTCACAAAATGGTGGCCGCGCCGGAGCGCGACGCCACGGACACGCTGGCCGCCTGGCTCGTTCGGGAAATGGCGGCCACACTAGAGCGAGCTCATGCAATGGCGGCAACGGTGGAGCCCGTTCACAAAATGGCGGCAAAGACAGGGCTCCATCACGTCACAGCTGCCATACCAGAGCCAAGTCACGTTGCAGCTGTGTTTCCTGAGTTCAGTCAAGTTGAGGCTGCGTTTCCTGAGTCAAGTCAAGTTGCAGCTGCATTTCCTGAGTCAAGTCAAGTTTCTAAGTCAAGTCAAGTTGCAGCAGCGTTTCCTGAGTCAAGTCAAGTTTCCAAGTCAAGTCAAGTTACAGCAGCATTTCCTGTGTCAAGTCAAGCTATAGCTGTTGTTCCTGTGTCCAGTCAAGCTTCCAAGTCCAGTCAAGCCAAAGCCGTCATTCCTGAGTCAAGCAGGGTCACGGGCGTCTTTTCTTCAGGGTCAAGTAAGGTTTCACCCGAGTGCCCAGAACCACCGTACAAGATGGCCGAGTATTCTGTAACAGAGGGAGCGAGACGAGAGGGGAGCGGATCCATTTGCAAACTTTTATTGTTGGGACGAGACATAGACATGGTCAGGCAGGCAGGGTCAAACAACGGCAGACAGGTGTATGGACGGCGAGACAAGAGTAATCCGTGACGGGTGAGGGTCGATCAGCGGCGTACGTTATCCAATGGGCGAAGCAGTAGAATAGTCAGACAGGCGAGATCTCCGATAAGGCAGACAACGAGACAGACTTAACGAAAAAACAAGAAAACTAGACACAGAGAAACTCTGAGAAACGCTTTGTATGAACGATAAACAATTCAATACTCAGCGATGAGTGACAGGAAGACCGGGGCTTTTATACTGTCTCTGATTGGGCGCAGGTGATAGGGGCAGTGGCTGATGGGGAATGTAGTCCGGGGTGTGGTCTAACAGTCAGTGTGTGAGAACAAGGTAAGAGCGACATATGGTGGTGAGCGGTCCACAGCTCACCGACCAGATCCGTAACAACTCCTTATAAATTGTTCTAATTATATTTTTCTGAATTATTACTAATATTAGGCTGCTTATATTTTACTTAATTGTATTAATTTATATTATCATGATTTGTGACCCTGAACCACAAAACTGGTCTTAAGTAGCACAGGTATATTTGTAGCAATAGCCAAAAATACACTGTATGGGTCAAAATGATCAATTTTTCTTTTGATGCCAAAATCACTAGGATATTAAGTAAAGATCATGTTTCATGAAGATACTTTGTAAATTTCCTACTATAAATATATCAAAACTTATTTATTTTTTTATTAGTAATATGCATATGCAAATTTAAAGGCAATTTTCTCAATATTTTTTTTATTTTTTTCACCCTCAGATTCCAGATTTTCAAATAGTTGTATCTCAGCCAAATATTGTCCTATCATAACAAACCATACATCAATGGAACGATTATTTATAAAATACTGACATAAATCTCAATTTCAAAAACAATGACCCTTATGACTGGTTTTGTGGCCCAGGGTCACATTTTATTATTATTATATCACACATGATAAATATAGAGTAAGGATGATTGCATAAGAAATGCACATTAGAAATAGGGATGTTAACCGATGACCGTTTGACCGGTGGTTGACCGTATCAACGTTAACACCGTTTGACCGGTGGTTGACCGTATCAACGTTAACCGGTCAAAGTTGTCGGTAGTCGGTTAAAAAAAAAAGTGATATCTAAATTAGGCTATTATAGACAGTGGACTATACGCTACTACAGTTAGCCATCTCATTCCTCATCTTTTTGTGTTAAGTGAACAAATTATCCCTCACACTCAATTTTTCATAACTCGCCTGTTTGTACTTAATAAACCAATAAAAACATTTGGCGCGAGGTCACAGCGTTTGGGTTCGCGCGCTCACAAGGTTTGCGAAAAGTAAAGGCAACAGGCTAAAACACTCGAGGTTAGAGCCAGGGCAGACGACAGGATGAAGCGTGCAAAGAAAAGTAGTGTGTGGGACCATTTCACCAAAAAGAATGAGACAGATGTAAGTTGCAACTTGTGTGATACAGTGCTTAAATATAGTAGCAGCACATCATCTATGATGTATCACCTGAAAACGCGACACCCGCAAGCCTCTTCGGGTGAGAAAGGTAGCCAAAGCCAACCTACCGTGTCATCTATGCTAGCAGGTAGGAAATGTGACAAACAGCGCTCAGAGACTATTACCCAAAAGATATGCGGAATGGTTGAAAAAGACATGCTGCCCCTTGACTTTGTAAGCGGTGAGGGCTTTTTAGAGCTTATACAATTCCTTGAACCCAACTACACAGTCCCATCTCGACAGACCATAACCACACGCATTGAAGAGCGCTTTGTCAAGAAAAAAGATGAGCTCAAAGCGCGCCTGTATCGTGCCAGATGTGTAGCCATCACGACAGACTGCTGGACAGCACTAACCACAGAGAGTTATGTGACAGTCACCTGCCACTGGACTGACAAGGACTGGCAGGTTAAATCAGCAGTACTCCTCACGAAAAGTATGCCAGGCAGACACACCGCCGACAACCTGGCTGCAACACTAAACGAAGCGGTAGATGCCTGGGGAATGACAGGGAAAGTGGTCGCATGTGTCCACGACAACGCGAACAACATAGTGGCTGCCAACATTCCTGAAAGGGTGGACTGGGTATCAGTTGCGTGTTTCGCCCATACACTACAACTGGCGATCAATGACGCATTTAAGCAGTTTGTGTATAAAGTTATATCTGCAGCCGGAGAACTAGTTCGCCATTTCAATCACAGCACTGTAGCCTGCAAAGCCCTCGAGGCCAAACAAGAACAGATGCAGCTCCCCAAACACAAGCTCATCCAGTCCTGCAAAACTAGATGGAATTCGGTGTTCGACATGTTTGACAGGCTTCTCGAACAGCGATGGGCAGTGACAGCCGTCTTGTCCGACCGCACCGTCACAAAGCTGCAGGATGCCAGAATTCTCGAGATCAAGGACGAATACTGGGCAATAATGGCTGATCTTAAACCTGTCCTGGAAACCCTCAAATGCGCAACCACTATCATGTCTTCTGAGAAGACCGTGTCGATCTCCCACATCTACCCCATCACCTTCAGCATCATTAATAAGCACATGGCCATCGCTACCAATGACAGGCCTCGGGTAGCGGAGTTCAAGGCCAAGGTTCGACAGTCATTGAGTGAACGCATGGAGGTAAGTTATAATTTTGTGTTTAGGAGTAATTTAGGCCATCCTTAAAAATATTCTTGTTTGCCGTAACCCAACCGACCCTGTCAATTTAGGACCGACCGTCCGACCCAAATTTTTTTCTCCCTTTTAGTCCGACCGACTTGCCGCTTGTTATAATAATACTTATGTGTTGTAACGAAAAAACGATTTAGTTTCATATTCATGTTTAAATAAAATATATATTTTTCTAAATTTCATGTTGATTATAAGAAAAGTGAAAAGCAGGAATAAGATAAGATGATCCCGAAAATATCGGGAGACAAATGGAGTGGGCAGATGATTTTGACCACTTCATTAAGTCTGTTTTTGTAGAAAGCCTGTCTTTAAAGTGAATTTCGTTTTATATTAATTGTATCTTAATTTTAACCAATGTTTCATCAACAAATTTCCGGGATTTAATAAGAGGTAGGCTAAAGCACGGAGTCGCCGGCGCGTGAACTGGAGCTGGTCTCTTAAATCAACCGAAACTCAGCGTATACTTGCCTCACAGACCTGAGACACACACATATATATAGATATAGAAAGCATGAAATGTACACTTTTAAACAGAACAATTCAAAACGAAAGAAAACAGACTGCTCTCTGCTTATGTATTGTAATGAAATGTGCATTTCTCTCTGGTGTATTAACTGGTCATAAATTGAGCAAAATTTTACTTTTTTTTTTTTTTTACATTGAATCTCGAAAAAAAATATAGACCGAGACCCTTTTTTTTTTTTTTTTAGGCTGTTGCGGCAAACCAAAATATTTTTAAAGATGGCCTTATAGTACACTAGGCTACACATAGTCAGGCTATAGGCCTATTGGGCGTTATATAGGCTACAATTCGAAATATCAAGTGTTATGAATTAATTAATTAATTATAGACATTAATTCAGCTGTATTGTTCGTCACAGGTTGACTACAACGAACGCTTGGTTTCAATGCCAGCGGTGATCGCCTCTGCCCTGGATCCTCGACATAAACACCTACCGTTTTTATCAAGAGAAAAAACAAAGGCAGTGCTTGATAAACTCAAGGAACTCTGTGCTGACATGGAGCATGCAGCTATTGAGGAGGAGGACATGGGTGAGGAAGAAGAGCCTGGTGCTGCAGGAGGAGATGATGATGCTGCTGTGACAGCGGGTCCATCCAGTGGAGCCAGCCACAAGGAGAATGCAATGAGTCTGCTACTGGGAGATGATTACAGCGCAGCCGATGCCACGGATCCACAGATGGAAGTGGATACGTATGTGAAAGATAGTCGCCCCTCACTAGAAAGCAATCCGCTTGATTGGTGGAGGGCAAACCAGACGCGCTTTCCCAGATTGGCAAGATTGGCGCAGCGCTACCTTTGCATCCCCGGGACTTCTGTTCCATCAGAGAGGGTTTTCTCCGCTGCGGGACTTGTGGTTAATCGACTGCGTACCCGCTTGACCCCAGAGCACGTAGACATGCTTGTGTTCTTGAATAAAAATAAGTGACTGACTCGGAGTGGGGTAGGCCAATATTTTCTGTTATGTAAGATTGGTTGGGGCCCAACACTTGACATCTGAGAAAAATAAGTTAAGGCGTCTTTTACGCATTCAGTCTATTTTGGCCACAGTATTCTCTATTTAACTTGTTTTTCGTTAATTTATTTTCCAAGAATAACTAATGGCCAAACCGTTGTGTTATGTTTTAATAATTAGCACCCTTAACACCTGTCTGTGAGCTGTTTGTTGGCTACAGTATTCTCATTCATAGATTCTAATAATTTTTCGTTTATTTAATGTTATTCTTAAGAATAGCTGTAGGTTTTTGTCTGTTATGGTTTAGGAGATGTTGCCCTTAACAGAAGTTGACACTTGTCTTTTTGAAAAATAAAAAAATAATATTAATTATACAACAGAGTTGTCCTGTCCGTTATTAGAAGGCACACAGTGAGTTAGACCTGCCTTGGCCAGGTGCGTCTTTTACGCATTCTGAAGGTGCCTGTTTTATCCATTGGTTTTATCATGTTGCAGTCTATTAGGCAACATTCCGCATAAGATGGGCTTAGATTTGGAAATACATTACATCTACATTTCAGTGGTAACCGATAAGGTGATGATGATCATCATCTTTCTTTATTATGGTTAGCACTACCTCAACTAAAGCGGCGTCTCTTCGGAGCTGTCATTTTCTTAAATGAGCCGTGGCAATGTTTCAAATGAGCTTCTAACCTAGACAAACGCCTTTATTTTCAAAGCGATCACCTTGTACCCAAACCATTTGAAACTAAGGAGCCATTTGTCCTACGATTACATACAACAAGCTCTTCGGCGCCGCGTTTGCGGGACTCATGTTCCGCGTTGTAGGGGATTTTAAAAAAGTGACGTGAGTGGCAGTGTGTGTGTGTGTGTGCGGGAGGCAGAGCGGCAGAGAGATGCGACAGAGTTGCGAAATTGCAGGCGCGGCTCGAAATGGCTGTTTTTTCAAATAGCGTACCATATTTTAAACTAATCGGTTAACCGGTTTCAACCGGCTAATGAGGCTCGGTGGTCGGTCAAGAAATTTTTTAGTTTTCGCCATCCCTAATTAGAAATAAAATGTATTATCATTATTATCATTGTTATTTTGTAAACATAAACAGATGTTTCCTAGATTGGCTCTCTGTCAATCTATCCAGAGCCACTAAAAAATCTGCCTAAATACAACATGTGTCAGAATGCAACCAACACTATCATATGATATCATATAAAACATTCAAATAATAGAAAATGTGTATGTGTGTGTGGATAGAAACCCTTTAAGTAACATTAAGATTTTTTTTTTCTTGTCAATCCCGCTGTTTGCATTTTAATACTAGTACACTCTACACCCAAACATTATAGTTCTGTCTTTTAGACAGAATCTCACATTGGACAACGTGTGTTTAAATATGTATATCAGCTGTTAACTCCTCCAGCATTTAAATTTGCATTTGTATATTTAGACAGCAGCGTGATGACAAGACTTTTATTTTGGTCTTGTGTTGTGACGTCTTAAGGCTGCGCCGTGCTCCTGCATCTGTTGTTTGTTTTTTCAAGCATTTGAAGTGTTTAAATCAATGCAACTCATTCAGGCAGTGTCACCGTTTTTCAAGCAACGTAAATGGCATAATTATTGATGAATTAAACGTTGTGGTACTTTATCTAACATTTAATAAACGTTATTTTTAGTAAACAGCACTGGCACATGAGTAAGAGAAACAGCGCGTCTCATCTCGCTCCATATAGTGAATCAATGTATCGCAAAGACGGGTTAGGTCTCTAGCAAGTAGTGTTGAGAGAAACGGAGCTCCATGAAAACTGCGAGTTAATTGAATCAATTGCTTCGCAAAATGATTCAGTCATTCTAAGCACAAATGCAACAAAAACAAAAACTTGAAATGACAATTTTTACAAACCACTAGCATTTCTCCTTAAAACCTATTTTGTTAAATATGAAAAATATTAAATTATTAAAACAACAACAGTAATAATTACAATTAGGGTTGCCAACTTTAGAAAAGGAAAATAAGGGACAGAGCAAGGAACGCTCGAAATATTTGTACTGTACCACATGTGTTTATGATATGCTTTTCACTCTATACTTAACTCTGCTTAATATGTTAGCTAGAAAAAAATTGGATTTATCTACTCATTATAATGTGTTTTTACTGCTTTAATTTCTACACTTTAATAAAAGCTTATTTCAGACAAACAAATTCTGTTTGTTTATGAAAAATACACGTTTCAGGGGCTTAAATGGTACAGTGCCACAAAACAGGCAAAAGTACAGTCAACACAAGCTAACCTTAAATAAAAATGTACTATGCTGCTTAGTCCACAATATATTTAAGCTTCATGCATGTCTTCATGGTGAATGAGGTGATGAGCTCTAGCAAGTATTAGTACAAGGAATTTTTAAAACGCTTTTGTGTCACTGAATAAATACATAAATGTTTTACTTCCTTAAAATCAATATTTTTTTATATTAATTAATTATTTATTAAAATTATTTGTGAATAAATCATGATGTGGACTTATTTGGAACACATGCAGGGTTAAATGGTGCCAATGTACCATTTAAGCCCACGCCGGACTTTTGACTTTATCCATAAAATATCTTAATTTTATATTCTAAAATGTACATCAGCTTATGAATACATATTAAAATGAGAGAGAAGTCTTGCATTTTAACAGTAGATTTTTCTTATGAACCATGTCAATATCTATGAAAAACACTTGAACTTAGATTTTGGTTGGCTTAATGGGTACACTTACTCTAGTTTACAAGGTTCCATATGGCTTTTAAACAGAATGTCTTAAATATGCGACGATTCTCTAATACAAGGAATGGTTGGCAACCTTATCTAATGCCAAATGTAATACAGAAATTTTTGGTTTGTTTGTGTCTAATCAGGTCATTTAAGGCCATTAACTTTCACTCTGACTGACTCACTTAGTAGTGCAGTAATTAGGGAGCTGATTGAGATGCAACCAGAGACTTAGTTTGAATATGTCTTTGTTCATTTTTATTTTTTATTTTTGCTTCAATCATGACAAAGTCCAACAGAGAGAAAAACTCCTGGTAAAGCAGCTGAGATCCATGTGACACTATTATAAAGATGACGTTTATTAAAGAGGAGAGTGAAGACATGAGGATTGAAGAAACATTCAGAGTCAAACAAGAAACTACAGAGGAACAAACAGGTTGGCTTTCATTCTCAAAGATGAACTCGCTCATTTGATCTTTAGCAACATGGTGGAGCTCTACAGAAATGAATGATATTTTTGAGGAATGTCTTATGGTTTTATTTGACGTGGAGTGGACCGGACAAAAACACAAAATGTCAAAGGTAAAAATGACGGGTGTCAAGAAAGGTCAAAATATTTGTTGAGTGACTTAATAAATTGTAAATTTGTCAGATTTGTCAGATCCATGTCATGTGCAACAGATAGCAGTCTCAAATGCAGCATAAAAGCAAAGCTGGAAGTGAGAACAATTAAATGGAAATGTCCCACTTCCAAACTTTGTGTTTTTAGTGTATCTCTGTGGAAGCATTACAGCGCCACATGCTGATCTGGCATGTATACTACATTGTTTTCAGTTGATTTAGTTGGGTTTGTGTGCTCAGATATATTTCTTGAGGCGATGCCGTGTTTACGGATTTTTTTTCTTGAAACAAGGAAAAAAAGATCAGCTAGGGAAAGCTCTGGCTTTGTGTGGATGGGCCCCAAGTTTGACATGTTAGGTCCACCTGACGCATCTGGCTGAGGTCAGGGTAGATCGATCTGCCCCCGAGTTCACAGGTCGGATGTCCGACTTCAAGCGCCATTCTAGACTTTATTTCCAAGTAGGAGGTGGGAAAAATCCGAATTTTGAGTTGTCAAGACGTGCTGCAGTCTGTGTAATTGATGTAAATCGTTTGCTGATTAAATTTTGTAGCTTGGATAAAGATTAATCTATATTCAATTTATAGTTCTTGCATGTACAAAGACTTAATGTAAGGAACTTCAAAGCCTATTAAAGGTTCAATCCTGTCCTAATCTTGCTGTAAACTAAAGTATCTAACAGGTTTTTATTCCTTCGAAGCTTTGTTGTGAGTAATGTGCCACCAAGGGAATAATTTTATTCCTGGTCTGTTAATTTTGTGGGATTGATGACAATCTCTCTGAATGCTCTAAAAACTTTCCTTAGGTATGTTCTTGAATATCCTCTCTTCTTGAGTGCTTTAAATATGATTTTCACAGCTGAGTAGATCCTGTGAAATCTTAATATCTGTAATTCCAAGATGCCACAGAAAACAGGTTTCGTATGAAAGCTCACCTTGTGGAGAAAACAGTGAGTGTCAGTAGTTTTGAAAAAAACCTTGTAGTCCAAGTCGACCCTGTTCTACAAATCTGGGCCCCTTGTAATATCACCACATCCAAAAAGTTAATTTGGTGGGAATTGATTTCAAATTTTTTTTTTTTTTTTTATAGAGATCTGATGTTGGTTCAAATGGTTGGTGAAAGCTAAAAGGTCCTCCCTGGAGTGAGTTCATATACCTCAGATGTCATAGAGGAAACGGAAATACGCAAAAGGCTTCAGATGAAAAGAGAATAGAGCTGAGTGTTCCCAGGCAGCCATGAAAATGTTTGTATACGAGGCTGTGAATTTCTTCCCCATTGCTGTGCCTTTAGTTTGAAGTTGAAAATCAGATTTGAATTCAAAATAATTTTTCATGAGGTTAATTTTTATCTGAGTATATATTCGTCTGGTCTCTTAATGTCTGGGAATTTATTCATGCATTCTCATACTGCCAACAATGCCTGCCTAGGTTTCAATATTTGTATAAAAACACTATATCTATTGTGAAGAAAAAAGCATCAGTGGGGATCATCACTTCTTTGGTTTTCTGGATGAAATTGTATGTGTCCTTTAAATAACTACAGTGTCTGGTTGAAATCGGGTTCAAGAATTGTTCTATACACTCAACTCTGTAATACGATTCGCTATCGCAGTCAGAGACAATTGGTCTACCTGGCAGCAACTCTTCTAATCTTTGTGAATCTTAGGTCTTCTTTGTCTCTTTTAACACTACGGCATTTCCTTTGTCCGCTGGTTTAATCATCTGATTATCATTTTGTAACTCCCTGTTCTTTTCACACCTAGAAAGGTTTTGTGTTTCTAATATGCCCCAGTTAAGGTGTTCATAAGCGTGAACTGGACAAACTGGACAGTGCTGGAGACCACTGTGTAAAAGGGAGCTTTTTCTTTTGGTTTTTATTACCCTCAAAAAATGTTTCTAATTTGATTTTCCTGTGGTAGGTTTGTAAGTTAAGTAATTCTATTCTTTGTGTTTTCACACTACTTGGTGCCCGGACAAAGGAAAGGCCTTTAAGGAGAACTGTACTCTGCTCAGGGGTCAAGGTGATAATCAGTGATGATCAGTTTATCGATACCATCTATGGGGTTGATGGTCCTTTAAAGTTTAAGGACTGAATCCAATGCTTGAGCATCACCCTGGCTGTGGCTGTGCTTCAAAGTATTGTCATTCTCCACTTGAAACTGAGCAGAGTTTTAAATAGTCTCTGATATAACCATTAAGTTAAGTATGGGCATGTAAATCTCAGTATGTGGCAGACAAGTTCATGTCATTTTGTAGGCCCTCTGAATTTCTTTATTAGTGGTGGACAATCAGCATCTCTGTGCTCTGTTGTTGATTCCAAAGGACATGATCAGTATCTCAGGCTCCAAAATGATGGTAACTTTTTCCACCAAGTTCCCAGCGTGTTGAAATTTGGCTCCGGGAAGCTATCGATCTGGAGCTCTGAGATACTGAATGCTGTAATCCTTGAGGCATTTGAGTCTCCTATGACAATATACTACTTTTTCAGATTCAGACTCCAGTCAAATTATTTCCTTACTGTACTGATGTGCCTACAGGGCCTGCCCACCGAACCAGGATTTTGCAGTGTACTGGGTGTCATAGGGATTTGTGGTGCTTGTTTGAGTGGTGTTTGTGGTGCAATCTGTTCCTCTATGTTTTGTTTGTTTTATTCCCATCTCCACTGAAGGACATGGTGCTCTGACAGAGTCTACTGAATATACTGAGAAATGGTATTGTTTGGTGTTACGACCCTAGGTGGTCAGTCAAGGCAAAAAGGGGAATAACATTAAATTTGGGAGAAAGACACATCTGCAAACACATAACACACCAGGTGAGGAGTGAGGCCAGATACAGTCAGTACTGCGAATGGGTGTTTATTTACACAAAGTGCAAAGTAGGGAAAATATTTACAGTAACAAAAGTAGAAATATGGATTAACCATACACATATACACAAAGTAAACAAACAAGAAAACACAAAAGACAACTGGTGCACAATGAATGTCGCGTGACTTTCTTACCTGTCTTTTTCTCCAACCTTGGGATGTGACGAGCACACAGTAACGAAAGGTAAATGAATGGAATAATGAACAATGGACAAATGAGGTATATACAATGATAAACACATGGGCTACACAAATTCACTATAACACAGGATGACACACAGAAAGAAGCTGAGGTATCTAGAGCCTTGCGAGTGGCGTCTCCACTTTTATTCACAGGGCACCAATGAGATTGGAGAGCTGGTCAATGATGTCATGGGAACACGGGAACCGGGTGAGCAGTGTGGACCAATGGGAAGGGACTGTGAAAACGAAAGTAAAGAGAAAAGTAGGAGAGACTAGAGGAAGAACAGAAGACATTAACACAATGCAAAGACGTAACATTTGTCAGTAAAAAACAGAGGAACAGTCCACTCTACAGAGTGATGGACGGGTGTTCTTCTCAGTTATTCCACCAGATATGTGTGTGCTGGTTCCACCACGTTCTTCTTTGTGGCGTCACTCTGTGTCTTTCTTTGTTTTGTAGTAATGTCTGTTCTGTTTCACCATCCAGTATTTTAGAGGGACCATTTTGTGTGGGCTGCTGCTCTACAATATTCACCTGCAGTTCATTAGTGTCAATCAGTAACTCTGAATATTATATGAGGTATTCTCTGTGCTATAGGTTTAGATGGACAAACTGCTGTGGGTTGAATTGCTGGAGGAGGCTCCAAGGGTGGGAAGTTGTCATCAAGTTGTCATCTCCCCTGTGTGGGGGAGTGGTTGTGTTTCTATCATCAGATCTTTCAACACCTTTGGGCGAGGTTTGAATTTGAACATGAACATGTACACCCTTCTTAGGTCTAACCACTGGTGTTTGTGTTTGGTTCTCGAGCCTGTCTTCGATTGGGATATGTTCACTGTGGCCAACCAAGCATCTTTTGTCTCGTCTCTCATATTCCTCACAGGCCTCTGCAGTAAACAATACCTCAACCCTCTTGAACACATCAGGCTCGATTGTCTTGCCAAAGTTTTTATGGGCCCAACTGGTTGCTACCTTGAACACATGGAACAATCAGCACGATCTGTATGTTCTGTAATTTCCCATTGTGTTTGTTCCATCAAAGTCTCATAATGTTATTCTACAGCAGTGGTTCCCAAACTGGGTGGCGCGACCCCTAGGGGGGGCGCGGAGTTATGATAAGGGGGGCGCGGCAATGCTAGTGTACAGTCGGCCGATTTTTATATAGATTCGAAAGAAACAACGGCCGAAAATATCTGCCGCGCTGCCCGGCAGTATTCAGCGCACACCGCTCAATGTGTGACGCTCCGCTCAATATTCCGCTCTATGAATGTGTGTTCCATTGAGTTGCTCACGGCCCTTATGAATGCTCCACTCGTGTACCGCTTATGCTCAACGGAAAAGCAAAGTCCAACAGAAAATGTCAATGTATACTTGTTCCTGTTTGCAATAGGGTCGCATACTGTGCTGTAACATGCTGTAGTACTGCTGTACTGGACAACGCCGGTAAAATGACGCGACCCTCTCGTGACGGTATGCTCTGCTCACATGCTGATAATAATAGCTTTTTAGGACTATACATTATTTTGATAATTAGTCCAAAAAAGTTCTAATCTAATATCTAATTCCGTTTCATAGAACTGAATAAAAAATAATATATTAAAATTTAATATTCGTATATTTTCTGTCCAATTTTATTGTTACTTTCAAAAAACGTGGTTATTTTATTGGCTTGTGATTATTGTTTATTCAGTATCATTAAAATTATTGAGTTAAATTAAAAAGTCTTACAAAATGACTATTAATAAAATAATAAATAATTATTACAAAGCAGTTTCAGTTTCGGCCAAGAATTTTCATTTCGGTACATCCCAAGAGTTTTATGTAAAAAGAAACGTTTTTAGGGTGATACAAGACCCCACTGTTAAATTATCTTGCTTATTATATGGCTACTTGCCACATGTAAATAATTTAACACAAAATATGAATTTCATCATATTTTATTACCTCAAGACGACTCGCAGTACCCGCTGCAGCTGTCTGTTATCAGTTGTAATTGTTTTTGTCGTGAAATAACAGACCACTAGATGGTGCAATTGATATCAGAAATGAGAACTGCGGTTTGCCGAGTAAAATTATGAATGAATGACGCATAGTAGTTCTGCTCTAAGCATGGACACGTTTTTGAAAAGACATCAAGTGCCAGGTAAACGTAGATAGACGGTAGATGAGGCAGATGATGAATCTACTTAAGAGATCGCAACTACAACAAAGAGATAAAAATATGAGAAAATTTAGAAAATCTGTTTAAAAAACAATGAATGCTGTTACATAGTACAAAAACAAACAAAAAAAAAACAGTACATAGTAAAGCTGCATGCTTTACTTTTAATGTTTCTACTTAAAAAGTGACTAGTTACTTGTTTAATTTTTTTCAGTAAATTGTCACACACTGAATTATAATAATTGTAATAATTATTACATTTCAAATAAATCCTTCTGAAATTGTTTTTGTTTATGTGTAAATGAATGAGGGGGGGCTTGAATTTTTTTTATTCTGCAAAAGGGGGGCCCGGCAGAAAAAGTTTGGGAACCACTGTTCTACAGTAAGTTGTGTGGTATACAACCAGTATTGTGCATTCCTCTCTAGGAGTTGTTGGAGCTTTTCATTTGGCATTGCGGGTTTGATGGTATGCATCAGTAATTGTGTGAGTCTTTTGGAAGTAGTTTTTTTTTATTTTTTATTTTTTATGGTTTTTACAGAATATCCCCAGCGTTAAAACCCCTTACAAATGAGGGACAAAAAAATAAATAATAATAAAAAAGCCCCTGAGATCCTACCTTTTGCGGAGGATACATTTGTACATCAAATCACACAAGCCAGTTGCATTAATGTTAAATTAATATTATACATTAGCTGACCAATTCTAAGTTACATATCTAAATAGTTTGTAATACTTTTCTACCTATGCAAAAAATATCCATCTTCATTTGTAGTCATTTTTTCCATTATATATAAACCTGTTTCAGTCTCTGAGTCCATTGGAAGGAAGACAGATCTCCAAGTTTGGCTCAATGTACTGTTAGCATTTTTTTTTTTAGCTATCAATAACAGTTGCCTTCCCTCCCAAGAGTTATTTTTCTGGAGGAAATAGCGTCCCTTTCTATTCCTGTTTGGTCTTAATGTGTCAGTGTTTTTGTCAGATGGAGTGTCTATCCATATATCTCTCCCTGTACGCCTGGCAAAAGAGTTGGCATTTCTGCCTCTGGCAATGGATGAGTTGGTTGACTCTGTGTAGGTATCTCTAAGATCTAATGTGTGAGCCCTGGGTGGTTCTGAGTTGAATATTTCATCCTCTTCCTGGATGAATGCCTTAACTGCTGACTCCGTTCCTGTCAACAAGTGGATTTAAAGCCACCACATCAGCAGTACTGCCAGTCACCATGTCTCAGTCCTTTTATGAAAAGAACACAACTGTGCACCTTTCGGATGGCACATCAAGAAGCGGGTTGACCGGGTACTCTGTACCACCAGTACTTAAGAAAACCTGGTACCGTAACGTTTTAATTGTGTGTTTTCTTTTTTCTTTTTTTTTTTTTTTGTAGTACTGCCTTGATTGTGTTGTTTGATTGTGATTGTCAGTATCTTGGTGACTGAGTCTGACTTACAGTAAAATGCAATCTTTATTTTTGATAAATTGCGGGACATGTTTGATAAAACATTGAAATCACAGTACTCCATGTAAGAGACGCTGTTTCCCCAGTTGAACTGAATGTGCACGCTCCAAAACATACAAGTAAATTACACTTTGGGCTTTGTGCATCCAAATGATCAAAAACAAACACAAATGTCAAATTGGCCGGCTTGAAAAGTATTCACTTAAACACAGTTTATGTCTTGGAAGTGAACAGCCGTGGAAAAAATAGATTTGTCAACACAGTCTCTTGAAAGTGTGTCTGTTTCTATTTGTCGTAACGTTACTATTTATACGCTGAAATGATGCATATGATACGCATTGGTTAGGGATGTGGAGAAGGTGTATATTGTATATACGGTGAAACTGTATATCATATGTTGTTGTTAATTCATTTAATATTTGGAAAATCACAAATTTCTGATTGAGTGGGCCACAATTTAAAGTGGATGGGCCCAGGCCCAACCATAGCTTTGCCACGGTTTGGGGGTTGAATCATTTTTAAAATAAATGTTTAAAATCAATTTGATTATTGATATTATTAATATGTAATATTTGATTATTTAATATATGATTACGTATTATTATTCTCCGGCATTAGCATAGGTTTATAAATGATGTATCTCATAAATCTGCTCAGATAATGCACACTGATTACATTTGATAACTGTAACTGATTACATTTGATGACTTTTTGAAAAAAAAAATGTAATGCACGTTTTCAACTCATTTTCAAACATGTAAATCTGGCAGGGTTAATCTTACAGTAGTACTCAGCACTGATTTCTGTCAAGAATTTTAAAGTCCTTCACTTTAATTAAAATTATAATTTAATTTTAAATATGTGTTACTCTCCAACAGTGATTATACTGCATCTGTGAAATAATTTATTTGGCCTTTCCTTTTAAATTTCAGTTGCTGTGCGCATCAAGAGCAATTCATAGTGCTTTCTACTCCAGTGTTGGAATCTAACAGACACCTGGTAGAAAGTAACTTGATTTAGAAACAGCACTAGAAAAATGTCCTTTAATGCAAAACCATTGATCTTTATCTACAGATCAAGGGGATCTTCCTTGTTAAATAAAGGAAAAATAAAAAAATCAACAATGCAATTCATTATTTTCATAATTGATTACACAAAATCAATTATAATCTGTACTAATTTGGACAGCTGTGTGATAATGTATCATTGACATAACATTGGGAGTTCTAATAAAAATGTCCCTCAAAGTCAGCATATAGTCTCCTATACTAGGAGAAAAGCAGAGGACCTAATACTGAGCCCTGATGCACTCCATACTTGTGTTTGATGAAATGTCTTTTTGTTTACACAAAGTATTAGCTAGTTAGATATAAGAGACCTAAACCATGCTGGTGCTTATCGACAAATTTAAATAACTTTTTAAACATAAATGGCAGATTCAGGAGTGGTCTGTAATGGTGGTTTTCAATCCTGGTCCTGCACATTTTGGTCCCATGTCTAATACACTAAGTTCATGAAGCTCTCTCCTAATGAGCTGGTGATCTGAATCAGGTTTGTCCAGGAGTGACTGGTCTATAATAATCCAGTTTAGTTGGAAAATGTTGGTTTTGATGTTTTAATCCTTTTATCTTGGTTTTGAGGTCTGTTGCCTTAAGCCATTAAACTAACTTCTATTTGTCTTTTTTTGCTTTAGACCTGACGGGACTGAAGGAAGAGAGGCAAGAACTGAAAAAGACAGAAGAGAAACATCAATATGACAGACATAATTCCATGACTCTGGAAATATCCATACAGTCTGAAACAACTTCATCACGAAAAAAGGTTCAGAAGACCAAATCTAACAGTTACTTCACCTGCGATCAATGTGGAAAGAGTTCAATCAAAAATATATCCTTAAAAACCACATGAAAGTTCACACTGGAGAGAAGCCTTTTACCTGCAATCTGTGTGGGAAGAGCTTCATACATAAAACACACCTTGATTCCCACATGATCATTCACACTGGAGAGAAGCCTTTTACCTGCAAACTGTGTGGCAAGAGCTTCTCACGGAAAGGATCTCTTAAAATGTGTGCTCAGTGTGGAAAATGTTTTTTCACGTGAAACCAACCTTACTAGCCACATGAGGCTTCATTCAAGAGAGAACCGTTTTAATTGTCATCAGTGTGGACAGAGATTCCCAGAAAAGAGACGCCTTCACTGGCATGAAAAATTCTCGAGAAACATCTTTCACGTGCCATGACTGTGGAAAGAGTTTCAGACTTAAAGGAAACCTTAAGGTTCACATGAGAATCCACACTGGAGAGAAACCTTTCACCTGCACTGACTGTGGAAAGAGTTTCAGTCAGAACATAAACCTTCAGATTCACACAAGACTTCTGGAGAGAAACCTTTCATGTGTCCACAGTGTGAGAAGAGCTTCACATATAAAAGAGACCTGAAACGTCATTTGCAAACACATTCTGGAAAGAAACTACATACAGAAACAGATACAGAAAATGCGTATCTGTGTGAAATTAAAGTTATGTTCACACCACAGCTGAATGTGGTCCAAATCTGATTGTACACCTTCATGACCAATTGCATTTTTCACCTCTTTATACATTTGACTTATTTTATTTTTTGTCTTATACATTTGAACTGCTGTGGCCACACCTGACCATCTGCTTTGTTATAGTTCTGTTGTTCTTAAAATTTTGATTTGTCCCAAGACACACCTTTGTGAATATGAAATTCATATTTTAAACTTTCAATTTTGACATTGGTGAATGTAAAAATCTGCAATGTCAGTATTATAAGTGTCATTATTATTAGATCAGTTGTAAAGATGTCAATTGTAAAGTCCATTAGTTTTGAAGCTCAAGTATGAAGGCAGAAATAGTGTTCAATTCATTAAATCTTTTCTTGTTATCTGACAGCGTCAGTCCTGCCTAGTTGATCATTTTAGAATATTACCAGTTTTTTTTAAACCACAGCTGAGCAGGACACAATGGCAAGAAGCACAAACTCATGTGACCGTAGTGGAGAAGAAACCAGGCTAATTTGGGGGACCAGTTTTCCTCTGGCATGAATTAACAAACAGTGTGATTTAAGATTTAGGGCTGCATGACAAGTCAGACTTTGTGGACCAATGATAACTGTCCAAGTTTTTAATCAAATTAAAAAGCTGTGGTCATCAAACAGCAGTAGGGTCAATACATGTGTCCAAATATATAGAATAGTGCTTCTTACTCACTTTGCCCAGTTGCAGTAACTAAATTATTTATATTTTCTGCTGTGATATTTTTGATCTTACCATCAAAACACCTGAAAGTATTGATCAAAAACTAACCTTTTTGCCATGTATGTATTCTCAAGCAGCACTGTTGCAAGCACAAAAGTGAGGGACAAAGCTCTTTAATTTCATTAAAAAGATCTTCATTTGTGTTCCGAAGATGAAAGAAAGTCTTGAGGTGAGCAATTAATGACAAGATGGAAAATCATGAAGGACCTGTAAGACATGACAATAAATGCATTTTAATCTAATTAAATATAAACTTACCTATTCATGTTAGCAGAAATTATTTAAAATGTTGGTTTACCTAATCACAATGATTTTTGTTTTGCTCTCCACCAGAGGATCAAGGAACAGAGCCCTCTTTTTTGTATGGAATAATTTATGTATATGTTAGGTTAGGTGTGGTTACAAAAATTACAACACCTCCCCCCAACCTAGCACTCATCTAAAAAGGTTTATAGTAGGGAGACTGAGAAATGCACAGGCCTACACCTGTTAGACTATCTCCTATCTGGGAGAATAACCATTTAGGTGTAGGGCTGAGGATGCGAAAGACCAGGAATTCGGGAAGTTGAAAAATATGGTAGGTTTACAGAACAAGGTATGTTTGGCCTGTATCAGGCCTGTATTGGTTGATCAATTCCAGTGTTCTTATGGCCAATTGCTATATGGGTATTTTCCAGAACCAAGGTTGGGGTCTGTTTTTTTTTAAAGGATCTGTCCATGTAAATTAGAGTTATTTATATAAAAAAAAAATAATGATCTTCAAGCTCCAAAAAGTACACAAAATCAGTGTGTAGGGGTGTTGGTGCGTAATGTGCTGTTGCATGAGTGGTGCTAGTCACCAGTAGAAGACTGGGCTCCAATTAAGGCCTGTTAGCCCCAGGCCACCTCCCTACATGCAATGCCCGAGGGCTGCAGAGAGGCTGGATACTTACCACTCTTTGAAGTGACCCTTTGTTGATACCATTAGGTTACCCAGGCCACCCGGGAGGAGTCTGTGTCTAATTGTCTCAACTTGGGACTTACTCAAGATCTGAGGAGGATTCAAGGATTTCATAGGTTTAAAGGGATCAGTCAGCCACAACCAAGTTGCCAGCCCACCGGCTGAGTTCCTATTGAACTCAGGGTTCAAGGATCTGCAGCGACTAGGTCATCCATTCCCCTTGCAGTTTTGTTGGGGCCTACTGCAGCTAGCCAGAGATCAGGTTCCTCAGTACCCCTAGGACCCAGGCGGCCTTCTTTGGAGCACCCAAGAACATGACGGTTAGTATTTAGTGGTTTTTACCAATAATCCTTTGTTTCTACCCATAATCCTTTGTAAATATGTATTGTTTCACCCTTGATGAAACAGAACTCCCTTTTTGTTCGGTTCTCTTGGTTCTCCTTCGTTTTCTTTAAAAATCATTGACGAAAGTCGATTTTCAAGAAGTGAAATTAAAAAGTCAATGACTGATGTCCATTTGCAAATTTGACCATGGACGACAAAACTCTGTGATGTTGAACATCGTAAATTGGAAATCGAATGCCGACGTCCAGTGTTGAATCGAACATTGATATTGAAACGCAAATGCCGATGTCAAAAGTCAAGTCCCAAACGCCAATCTTGAGCATCTACCCCGAAGTTCAAGAACGAACTCTGACACCAAACGTCAAAGTCCTAAATCCAAAATTCGTGAATCTAAGTAATCAAGTTGAAAATCAAACCTACATAAAAATATTAATGTGAGACATGAATACTGATGTTAAAAATTCCCAAAGAGCCACTGCTGGTCTCGACTTCACACCCTTCTGTTTTTTGAATGTGTTTGCTAACCCCTACTTCAACTACACTTTTCCTTTTGACAATATTTTGGGCTTATTTCCACCTCATCTCTCGTATTCTATTGAAATAATTTTTGCTTTCTTTTGATTCACTTGTCTTTTCCTCACTTACCTACAGATATCCTCTCTCTCCTCTCCTATCCCAAAAGATCACCATCACTGGTCTCGGACTTATATTTTTTTTCCCCATGTCTGTGAAAATGCGGTATTAGATGTCCTTTCTTCTGCAACACGTCTAATTCCGTATCTGTGTGCTGACATTCTTGTCAGAATTGTATTTCTTGTTTCTCCCACATATTTCTTTCCACATTTCATGCACTTTATCAAATAAATACAATTCTTTCTGTTTAAAGGTACCTTCGGATGTATTCTATACACTTTTCCTCCTCCTCTTGCTCTGCTTCCACATGGCTCATTGTTTTTTTTCTTTAAATTTACAGGTCTGAGTTTACTATGTACCAACATGTCTTTAAGATTTTTGTGTCTCTTGAATGCTGCCACCATCCTAACATGTTCCCCCAATCTATCTCCCTCAGTTCCTTTCTCAAAGTTTCTCCAAATCCCATTAGCTATTTTTTTGCTGTTTTCGAATAGGTCGTCGTTAAAGGCAAAACTTTCTTCCTACCCCCTGTTCCTGTTTCATTCTTTTTGCCTCCCCCCAGGTCAAGGCCTGAAAAAGTGTTTTCATTGCCTCCACTCTATCTTTGTCCCTGGTACAAATCTGTCTAAATCGTAATAATTGTGCCTTGACCAAACCTTTGAAAACATGTTTTTCATGATAGCTTTTGTGATGTAGAAGTGCATGTGTGTCCGTTGGCTTAAAGTAAACCTTCACATCCAGCCTCCCCATTTTCTCAAAATCCAGTCCTTTATATGTAATTGTATCCAAAAAATTGATTTTATGTTCCTTTAGTTCCCACTTAACTCTTATGGAGGAACAATGTTGGTTTAGGACTCCCACAAATTCTTCAAATTCCTGCCTTGTACCCTCCCACACCCCCCACATATCATCCAAATACCTAAGGTACTGTGTCGGTAATTTCCTACATTTTGGAAACACAGTCTCTTCCCAGTCTGCCATGTAAATATTTGCATAAGCGGGAGCAAACCTTTTGCCCATAGCTGTACCTTTAATTTGCAGATAAAATCTCCCATCAAACCCATCGAAGTCATTCTTGGTCAAACTTAGCTCCAGTAGTCTTAAAATCGCTGCTTCTGGTCTATTCTTGTAATGTAGACTCAGGGTTATTTGGATCCATATGCAGCTTTATTGCAGTGTCAAACAGAACAGGGCCAATCGCCAGCAAACAGAGTCCTCAGAGGAAAAACACAGAGCGTAAACGGTAAGGCAGGCAGAGTTCAGGGCAGGCGGCATAACAGCAGAAGTCAGTAAACAATCCAGGTCGAAAATACACAGGAGAATCACAAACGATAAACAGTCCGAGGTCGATAACGAGCAGGCAAAACAATGAATGAATAAACACTCAGAAATGACAGCCGTGGCAAATCAAGACTTCGCGGGGAAGGGAAGGGAAGGGAAGGGAAGTGGTGGAAGTGGTGGAAGTGGTGGAAGGGTGGAAGTGGTGGAAGTGGTGGGTGGGTGGGTGTGTGTGTGTGTGTGGCTTATATGGTGTGGATAATGAGGTGCAGGTGTGTGTGTAGGTGTGTCAGTCCCAGGTATGAAGGAGCATGGCAAATGGAGTCCGAATGTGACCGAATTAAAACTCAGGAGAGGGTTCCCTCTGGTGGTGCGGAGGAGGCGGTACGGAAGCCTCCTCTGTAACAATTCTCATCTGGGCAATGCTCAAAGCATTTTCTCACTGCCGCTAAAACCTTTTCTGTTTCAATGTTGGTGTATAGACTCTCAATGTCCTTAGAGAATAGCTTGGCCTCCTTCCTCACTTTTATCCTCCTCACCTTTTCCAAAAAATCTTGAATATCTTTTATATAGCTTTTATGCTTCGATGAAAGTGGATTTAGGTAATAGGGCATATCCAGGAATTCCAATAGGTTTTTTCTTTATGAATCTTAGGCAGTATATAGAATCTCCTTCCCTTTGGCACATCCATCCCCCTCACATAATCGGCTTGTTTTTCCATTATATATCCATGTTTTACCAACTTTTCCTATTCTGTTTTAATTATCTCCACCAATTCCAAGTAAATAGGTGCTTCCAAGGGTTCATAAATTCCCTATCTTCCAGTTGTCTATTTACTTCCCTCACATATTGCTCTCGGCCCATAACCATGACTGTGTTCCCCTTGTCCACGGGTTTAATTATGATTGTTCTATCTTCCTTTAACCTTTTCAGAGACTGCCATTCACCTTGGGTAAAATTACTTTCTTCTTCCATTACTTATGCCACCCCTTTCACTGTTTTTTAAACTTAGATTAGGGTTAGGTTTGGTCTGTGGTTAAGATAGTATATGGGTTGAAGATGCGTTGTAACTAGGTTATATTACAGTTAGGATTAGGGTTGGGTTTTGGTCTAAGATTAAAATGTAGAGTTAGGGTTACGTTAAGGTGTGGGTTAGGGTTAGTAGTTAAGATGGGAGATATTTCTATTAGGGGGGTGTTCAGATCAGGAAACCATTTGGGTAGCTACCCTTTGTTTTCCTTGGTCATCATATACACCTTTTTTTTCCTTTTCTTTTTTTAACTGTTAGAACAGTTTAGAAGTAAACTATTTACAGGGTGGGTAAGTACTAGAGTTGAGCTGAAAAACGAGTATCCGGCACGGATAAAGCACTTTTGCCGATTATTTTTATCCATAATCATTATGCCCAACGTGTTTATTTTTCTGTCCATTTTATGTTGTGCTCGATTCCTTGAATGTACACATTCTCAGGTCCATGTTTTTGAAAAATTGCCTGTAAGTGTTCTATTCCTTGTGTCAGTTGTACGAGAGCAAATGCAATATCTGTGGTGGTGTAACCTTGTTTGGATGCCATTCTTCATTTGGCCCACATATTGCTTCTTACATTTTTTGCATATTGTTACATAGATGCAGTTTTTTTGTGTTCAAAGGAACGTCTGGTGGTGTGTATGCTTTTTGTTGTCTTAGTGGTTTAATTATTCAGGGTTTTGTTCTGGAATTTCTTCTGTCTTTGTTTGTTGGTAGCCGGCTCTTGACTAACAGATCCCTCAAGTAGGTGTTCCGTTTGTACGCAACTAGAAGGGTTATGTTTTATGTTTTCCCCAGCTGGGGTGGAGCCCAATGTTTGTGAGAATTTCTTCTTGATTTCTTTGGTTAGAGCTATGAATGTTGGTGTGTAGGTGAAGGTAGCGTGAACTAGAATTTTATCAGTTTGAGAAGATCCGGTGGCAGAAGCGGTTCTGTGTTCATAATGTTCTTTGTATATTTTCCATATATGGGGGGATGAGTCATTATACAGGGAACTGGTTCATGGGATTACTGTCTAGTGGGTGGATGCAACTTGAGACATCGCAGGCCTGTAAGCATCAGCACCCACAAGGCTTGTTTGTATAATAGTTTCTTTCTTGCCAATGTCAGGTTAGTGGCACAAGATATTAAGGAAGGAAAGAAATACCCCATCTCATTGTGTTCTTTCATATTGTACAATTAATATTTAATTAATATAAATTGTTATTTGGTGTGTGTGTGTGTGTGTGTGTGTGTGTGTAATATTACTGGTCCTGGGTAAAACTGAACATTTATTTTTCACTTATTCTTTTGACTCTGAGAGACGCACAAGAATTCCGATGTACCTGTACTATAATGTACCTGTACAGGTCAGGGAGGTTAAATAAACAAAGAATACTGTGTCTGCTTTTACGGTTTCCATGATTTGTTTTGTTTTTCTGTCACACAAATAATAAGAAATCTTCTCATGATTGAAAATAAGGAAATAAGAGTGGACGTATTACAATCCAAAACAAAAAGGCACCCAATGTCTACTGCCTCTATGTTGATGGAATCTGGTAATATTTAGAATATATACAATGAAATCACACTTTCAAACACACTTTCAAACAAATGACCAAGAAAAAAAATGATGAGGGCAAATCAAAAGACTGATTAAAAAAGAAAATAAATAAATTACTCTAACCTAATAATAGCAGCTTGTCAACTTTAACCCAGATTCACCATCTCGATTACACCAACTCAACTCTCCCTCACTCTTCCAAGCTTTATAATGGCAGTGGGCAAGTGTTTCTGTTCAACAGTCCAATAAAGTGCATCCATCCATAATAAAAAGTGCCTCACACGGGTCCGGGGGGTGATTAAAGACCTCCTGTAGCAAATCGACGTATTTTTGTAAGAAAAATATCCATATAAAATATCTGTTCTGGGCAGATGACGTAGGATGTAGCCATAGCACATGCACCTGTGAGTCTCTCGAGAACCGATGTTTGTTTACAGGAGCAAAGAAAGCAAAGTTTCCCTACTATAGCAAAGGCAAACCATCAAATTTGGCTTATATCAAAATCCTCCAACAATTTTCTTTACAAGTCCTAACATTGTACTTATAATTCGTGGCTAGGGGTTTATTTTGTTCTCCCCTCTGCGCTTCTGCCCCCCACGTCATCCGGAACAGCTTGCACATATGACAGTTAGCGGAGATTAAAGAAAAGTGATTATAACATTTTAAATATTGATATTTGTCTTACAACAACGCATTGATTCACTACAGGAGGCCTTTATTCACACCCAGAGCTGTGTGAGGCACTTTTTATATTATGGATGGATGCGCTTTATTGGACTTCTTTTGGACTGTTGAACAGAAACACCCACCCACTGCCATTATAAAGATTGGAAGAGCCAGGACATTATTTAATATAACTCTGATTGCATTCTTCTGAAAAAAGAAAGTCATGTACACTCAGGATGCCTTTAGGGTGAGCAAATCATGGGCTAATTTTCATTTTTGGGTGGACATTTGAAACTGTAAGCAGTTCAAAGGTTTCTCTTCAGTGTGAATTCTCCTGTGGTTTTTGAGGCTTCCTTGATGAGTGAAACTCTTTCCACACTGTTGGCAGGTATAAGGCTTCTCCCCTGTGTGAATTCTCATGTGCTTTAGAAAGTCTGTTTGTTTAACAAAATTTTTTCCACATTCTTGCCAGGGGTAAGGCTTCTCTCCAGTGTGAATTCTCTTGTGGGCTTCAAGGTTTACTTTTACAGAGAAACTTTTTCTACACTGTTGACAGGTGTAAGGCTTCTCTCCAGTGTGAGTTCTTATGTGGGCATTAAGAGTTTGTTTACGTGTAAAACTCCTTCCACATTGAGTGCATGTGAAAGGTTTTTCTCCAGTGTGAATTCTCATGTGGCTTTCAAGGTCTCCTTTTCGAAGGAAACTATTTACACACAGTTTGCAGGTGTAAGGCTCTTCTCCAGCATGAATTCTCATGTGTCCTTGAAAGACTGCTTTTTTAACAAAACTTTTTCCACATTGTTGGCAGGTATAAGGCTTCTCTCCAGTGTGAATTCTCTTGTGGGTTTCAAGGTTTTCTTTTTTAGAGAAACTATTTCCACATTGTTGGCAGGTGTAAGGCTTTTCTCCTGTATGAATCCTCATATGGACTTCAAGGTTTCCTTTTACAGTAAAACCTTTTCCACATTGTTGGCAGGTGTAAGGCCTTTCTCCAGTGTGAGTCCTCATATGGATTTCAAAGCTTGCTTTTTTACTGTAACTCTTTCCACAATGTTGGCAGGTGAAATGACTTCTAGCTCCTGTTTTTTGAGCTATTTTGCGTGTAGTCTTTTTAGTCTGTGAGGAGCTGAAATTCTCACCAGTTACGAAATCTTTATGTTTGTGATACTGAACTTCGTCTTTTGTTTCATTCAGTTCTTGACTCTCCTTTTTTAGCAGCATCAGGTCTAAAGCAAAAAGAGACCAATACACGTTTTTAATGACACAAAGCAAGACATCACATTCACACATGTAGAGCATCAAAAACCAACATGTGTGTTGTATACTACCCACTAAGTTAATGAAAGAGGTGCTGCCTGTGATCCTCTATAGTGTTAGCTCTTTGCTTTCTTTAGGAAATGGCCCAAATACTTCTCAGTTATCAAACCCCATATGGAAATGCTTGACTCAGGAGAAATGGTTAATTATAGACAGTCATGTGAAAAAGTTAGGACACCCTTTTGAATTCCATGGTTTTCCGTATCAGGACATCATTAAAAAAAAATGGTCTTTGGCTGGTCTTAAAATTTTAGAAATAAAACCTCAGTGCAATTTGTCATGTTTTGTTGTTCATCTGTGTCATTATTTACTGAACAAAAATAAAGCCAAAAATGGAAAAGCCATGTGTGACAAAGTTAGGACGCCCTTACTGTTTACATTGAAATTAAGAGGGTAAATAACAGTCGAGCACTGCTAATCAAATACCTTTGATTGACTGATCATCAGCAAGTCTGAGCGCCTCTATAAAAGCATAAGCTTTGGCAGTTTGCTGGTCTGGAGCCTTCAGGTGTTTGTTAACACAATGCCAAGGAGGTAAGACATCAGCAATCATCTTAGAGAAGCAATTGTTGCTGCCATCAATCTGAGAAGCGTAATACAGCCATTTCCAAACAATTTGAAGTTTATTCACAAGTGGAAGACATTGAAAACAGACACCTCTCCTTCCAGGAGTGGACGTCCCAGAAAATTCACCCCAAGATCAGACTGTGTAAAGCTCAGAGAAATGGCAGACAACCCAAGAACTACACCTCAGACTCTACAGGCCTCAGTTAACATGTTAAATGATAAAGTTCATGACAATACCATTATAAATATATGGGACAAAAATGGCATGTTTGGAAGGCTTGACAGAAGAAAGCCTCTTCTATCTATAAAAAACATTGCAGCACAGTTTAGGTCTGCAAAGTTGCATCTGAACAAAACACAGATTGTTTGTAATAAGGATTCAGTTGTGTTAATAATTTAAATACACTGCAAAAAAAAAAAAAGATTTTCTTTCTTAGTAACTTTGTCTTGTTTTCTAGTGTATATATCTACAAATTCTTGAATCAAGATGCATTTACATGACAAGTAAAATGACTTCAGATATTATCTCTAGTTTTCTGGGAAAAAAAATAATCGGTATTTTGTTTAGATTATTTTTAGATTTAAACAAGCAAAAATATCTGCCGAGAAAAATAATCTTGTTTGGCCTTTAAATTAAGATGATTTTTCTTACCCCATTGCCTGATATTTTTGCATGTTTTAATCAAAAACTAACAAAATGGTGACTTTTTTCCCCCTAGAAAAAAGGATAAAACATCTTAAGTCATTTTACTTGTGAAGTAAATGCATCCTGATTCAAGAATTTTCTAGATATGTATACAAGAAAATAAGACAAAAATACTAAGTAAGAAAATATTTTTTGCAGTGTAGGTTTCTCAGCAATCACAAATTTAATTTTGATCTACAAATTCTTAAAGATTTCTTCTAAATCCCTTGTAATATGATGATAAAGGTATTTGACTTTATTTTTAACTGGAAATATCACAAATGCTCTGTAGTTAATAGTAAACTGAGAGCATGTCATGCTTGTATAAGACAGTAGATTAGTGTTATTGATAGTTTAAAATCTGTTTTTCATCTCTTACAGATCCACGTGACACACTGTTACAAATATGGCATTTATTAAAGAGGAGAGTGAAGACATGAAGATTGATGAAGAATCCATAGCCAAACATGAAGATGCTGAGACACAAACAGGTTGGTTTTCATTCTCAAAGCTGAGCTCACTCATTTGATCCTTATTCAGATGTCCAGCTCTACAGAAATTATATATTCAAAGAATGTTGTGAGTTTTATAATTAAAGCGATTTTGTGTGACATTGAAATCTCATGTCCAGACAAATACTAATGCTGCCTTCATCTGAGAAAATCCTTTTTCCAAGTTGGACACGATAACACGATGAGTATAAGTAATCACAATATCTATTTCTGAATTGAAAACCATTATTTATGGTTATTTATGTAAAGACACCATGTTTATGGTGTCTTTAAATAGTACAATTAAATACACTATTACTATGTCATTAGTAGCAGTTTTGTCCACATTAAAAAGAACGCGCTAAAAGTATACTTAATGTTAAATTGTAAATTTTGGTACACATCTAAACACATTCTAAAATTCTAAAATGTAAACACCCATAGATTGAAAGGATAATTACTCTATTACCACAGTGATACAACAGGTAAGGTATGTAATGCGCAAACAAACTAAATATTTTTTTGTGATATACAATAATCCCTTCAGATGTATTACTGTGTTTTTCATGAACATCCAAATAGAACTTAAAGGGGTCATCCGATGCTAAGTTCACTTTTTCATGCTGTTTGAACATTAATGTGTGTTGGCAGTGCATGTACAAATCTACCCTATAATGATAAAAATCCATGCAGTGGTTTTTAATTAATCTGTAAAAATAATATCCCCTTTTCCAAATCGAGCTGTTCTCAGATGCCTGTCAGTGTGGTGTCACACCCACAGAGGCCGCTCCCACGATAGTTGATTGACATGAGCGTTTTACCTCACACCAGCTGTCACAGTCCAGTAACTTCCCTTGTTTTGATGCCGAAGCAGAGATGTAAGTTAGACAAGAACATCTCGGATTGAGGTGTTGTGTTGCTGGATGTAATAATGAACATAGTGGTCGTCATTTACTCCCGACATCTGAGCCGCTGAAGATGCAGTGGATTACGTTTGTTTGTGAAGGGAATGCGCCTCCTGATCTACATATATCCGTCTTTGTTCGCGCGAATCATTCATGATCCAGCTTCACTTACAGCAGAAGTAAGTATAAGCATTTTTTTATGAATCTTTGCGATCGCCTTTCCTTATAACGTGCTAATTAGGAAGTTTAGCGGCTAATGTAAACAAGACTGTCTTTCCAAAGAGAGAAGAGAGGGACGGGGGGAGCAGAGCTCATTTGCATTTAAGGGAACAACCCCTTAGAATGAGATGATTTTTGCAGAGCTGATTTTGGCAAAGTAAAAAGGGTGTTGTTTTACAAAACCATTGAGAATTTTTAATCGAAGTATAATATAGACTTTTCATTAAGACCCTAAAGAATCATATCAACTTGTGGAAAATGGGCATCGGATGACCCCTTTAAACTTTTATTGGATTTTTTTATATACTATAATTATGTAAAGCAGTTATAGCACACTTCTGGTACTTTCTCTGACTAAACAAGGCCTGGTTTTACAGACAATTTAATGAGTGATTTAAGTAATTTTTATAAACATTCCTTAAAAAAAAAGACTGGTGTGCATCTTGAAGCAAAACAAGGGCACTGATATATTTCAAGATCAATCAGTGCAAGTTTCTTTCAGGTTAGTGCTAATTAGTGTATTTATATTAAGTGTACTTAAGTAGAACAGTTGGGAAAATGTACTTAGAACTATTATGTTACTAATATATTTTAAATAAAATCAATTTAATTTAAACATAGGATAAAATATACCAACATTGAACAAATTTTTAAATCACTCAAAGCAATCTTTTAAGAAATACAATAACAAAAGTCCTGTATATTTTCTCGTGGGTAGTATACTTTATTTTAGTGCACTAAAATTAATTTAAATATCGTTGGTATTTAGTATATTTTTGCTATTGCACTTAAGTACTACTAAAGTATACTTTTAATTAGTGTATTTATAGTGTATAGGTTTTACAATTATATTTAACACAAAAAAATAAAAATGTACTACATGTAACGGAGTGAGTGAGACGAGAGGCGAGCGGATCCATCTGCAAGCTTTTATTGAAGGGATGAGACAGATACATGGTCAAACAGGCAGGGTCAAAACAACAGCAAACAGGTATATCAAAGGCAAGGCGTAGGGATAAATCCAAGAAACGAGCAAGAGTCCAAAAAGCAGGCGGCGAGACAGTCGAAACGGGGAAGTCAGGCGAGGAGCTAGACACAGGGAACCAGGAAACTGGGAAACTAGGGAACACGGGAACAAGGGAAACTAGGAACGCTAACAATAGAAAACACAACAACAATACTCTGTGATCTGCATTGGAAAGACCGGGGCTTTTATAGCACGCCTGATTGGTCCCAGGTGCTGACCCAATCAGCGCACTGCATGACGGGAGATGTAGTCCGGGGTGTGGTGCAACAGTCTGAGTGTGAGGATAAGGTGAGAGCGACATCTGGTGGTGAGCGGTCCGCAGAACACAGACCAGATTCGTAACACTACAAATGTACTTGCTTATTTTTTTTTTTTTAGTACAGTCAAGTACACTTTATTTTTACCTGGGAATGTATTAGATTTCCATACTGAATTGGTTCCATGTATGGATTTCCTGAACAATATTACCAAAGATGATAATTTTAAATCAGAGACATCACAGTTAAGATTGTGTATGTTTGGCTGAAAGGGTGCATTTTTACTTTAGTCTTTCACTGTCAGAGACTCAGATTCTCTCAGTTTAAGTTATTAAAGAGTTTAGAAGTCATACAGGAAAAACAGTCTAGGCTAGAATTTTTGTGATTGATAAAAATGATGGATTATAACACAATGGAAACTTACTTAAATACTTAGTTGTTTCGGCCATTCAGAGATTTGTGGGTAATTAGCAGCATTTAAAAAAATGAATTTGCTAACTTACAGAGTTAAAACGCTTTGTCAGGGTGTGAGGATATTGAAAAAAGTGTATTATTTGCATAAAAGTGACATAATGTCCCTCAGGAGATGCATATACAAGGGGAAAGGCAGAGGACCTAATACTGAGCCCTGTGGCACTCCATACTTGTGTTTGATGAAATGTCTCTTCATTCACAGTTTCTGTACTATGATGGGGCTTAAATGTTGACTCAAATGTTACTATGCAAAAACACAGTTGTCAGGACACTGTTTCTAATATTTTTTTAAACAAATGGCAGATTTGAGATTTGTCAGGATTAACTTATCCTGTTTGAGGTTTGATAATTCCCAGTTTGAAAGTTTTGTTTTGTTTTGTTTTGTTTTTTTGGAAAAAATGGGGAGGTTTTAACATCTCTCTTAGTAGCTTAGTAAGATTATAAGAACATGTTGGTTTTGATGTTTGTTGTTTTGTGTCATTGAAACTGGTTTTAACTTGCATGTGTCTTTTTTACCTTAGACTTAGTGTTGCTAAAAAAGGAGAGTCAAGAATTCAATGTAAAAGAAGATAAAGATCAACGTGAGAAACATCATGATTTCATAACTGGAGAAAGTTGCTCACAGACTGAAAATACACAAGAAAAAGCTCAAAAGACAGCAAATAAAAGTTATTTCACCTGCCAACAGTGTGGAAAAAGTTTAAACAGATTAGGAATCCTTAATTCCCACATGAGAGTTCACACTGGAGAGAGGCCTTACACGTGTCCTCAATGTGGATTAAGTTTTACTCTTAAAGAAACCCTTAGAAGGCACATGAGAGTTCACACTGGTGAGAAGCCTTACACCTGCAAACTGTGTGAAAAGAGCTTCATTCGAAAAGTAAACCTTAAAAAACACATGAGAATTCACAGTGGAGAGAAGCCTTACACATGCTCTCAATGTGGAAGAAGTTTTACACATAAACAAAACCTTTATGTCCACGTGAGAATCTATACTGGAGAGAAACCTTTCACCTGCCAACAGTGTGGAAAGTGTTTCACTCAAAAAGGAAACCTTAAAAAACACATGAAGATTCACACTGGAGAGAGTAACACTTGTGATTACAAGCAAAATAATCTGCCAATAGGGTAAGCAAAATAACCTTATTTCAAGCAGAAGACAAGATTATTTTGCTTGTTTCAAGCAAAAACTCACTTAATTTTGACTACTTTTTTTTCTGAAAACAAGACAATAATTTATACTTGTCTAGAAAATCCTTCTTGATTTAAGAATTGTTAGATATTTTGGTTGGAAACAACACAAAAAACCTATGTAAGTTTTGGGTCAGTGAAAAACTTTGGAAATTATTTCTGTATATTTTTGTCAATTAAATGAAAGTATCACAACTTTTTTGGAATTGGGGTTGTAATGAGACACTCCCTCCACACAACCACATCTATACAAAAGATAAATGAATGAATGAATAAATAAATAGCTCAGGTCCTGTGCCATCTGTTCCTCTACTGAAATTATGTTGCATAAAACAAATGTAAGTAAATAAATAAACAGATTTGTTCACTTTTTTGTGTGCAATTTTTCCTCTTTGTACCACTGGCTTCCATTTTATTTTAAAGAAGTATTTTGTGTACTGGAGAAAGAAAATGTACAAACTGCACTAATATCTAAAGATAGACTATTCATTTGAAAAGGGTCTGGTTGCAGACTTGCACTTGCAGTGCCATAAATTGCATGTTAAACATGTTCTTCTTATAGATGACGTCACTATGGCATGGTGTGAGTGCGGCTGTGTTGCCCACATGCATATAATATGCTATAGATGCTATAGGTAGTTTACAAAATAAAAAGTAATCTTTTTAGTAAAGTTAAGTTAATAAATGCCTCTAGTTTTAATAATTGAAACAGGCCTTTTAAGTTTGGGTAATAACTCCCGGCAGTGATGTGTTTAATGTAGTTGATTCTATGCAAACTTTAATATTTTATTTTTTATTAATTTTTTTGTTGTAGATTTAAGTAGCAAATGAGAATCGCTAAAATTATTGACTATATTTTGAGATAAAGGTCGTCTTAAAGATTTCTAGTTTGTTTTAACAGTTTTTCAGTAACGAGAAGAATATGTAAAGTATGGTATTTGGGGTAAAAATCGCCAATAAAAATGGCGGGGCGGGCTCTGGACGAGTACAGGGGAAACCAATCCTATGGGGATCGCCTGGTCCATAATGTCTTTATGGCATATCTGGCTTGCCACATTAGAGGTCGCCGGCCTAGAGCGCAGAGCGGTGGCAGGCTGAATTGAGCGTGGGGCAATCTTCAACGGCGGGTAACGGCATTTCAATGATTGACATTTCAATTATTTATAATTGATTAATAATATATTAACTAGTAACTTATTAACCATTAACTAAGGATCTGTTTGATTATTTCATGATATACTATTTTTTTAAAGATAACTTACGACAGATTCGTAAATCGTTAGCATATTACTTCATCATTTGTGAACATATAGTGATGTTTTGTAAATTATTAGTTCATCATTATCTAATCACTTGTAAATGATTTATAACTTAATCTACAAAGCATAGATAAAAATACTAACATATCACTTATTAATCGTTTATGAATGAATAGTCATGTTTTGTAAATGATTAGTTAATTATTAACTAATTACTTGTAAATGAATTAACGAAACATACCCAAATTGTTAGCATATCACTTAGTAATCTTTTATAAATGTTTTGTAAATGATTATTTCATCATTAACTAATTGCTTATAAATGACTTACAACTGAACGTTATTATAAAGTGCTACCTAAAAAGGTTTTCCTGATAAATTCTGGACTCCTGCTCAAAATTATAAATTAATAAAATCATCAGCATCTTTTCCTTCAGCGACAAGGACCATCTCTTCGCTGACCCTGCAAGAAGCCGAAGCAAGAAGCTCAGCTCTGCACGCCGCCGCCGTAAAAGTGCCTCTGGCAAAGGAAGACCAGCTTTCCTCTGTGGCCATCCAGCACCTTAAAAAGAGCATTTCCTGAGCAAATTTCCAGCGCGCGTTGTTTCAAATGCCGTGCTATAAGTGTGGCTCGTGCAAGGAGCACTTTACCTCGAAACTGGCCTGTCGATCGGCGGACACAGTCTGGGGTGCATTTCCTGTACAACTATGTAGCTTGTTGCTTAACCACCACTGTACAGTGCAACACTGAAGAAACTAACTAATCACCACTGTTTCCCAAAACCATAGTACCTGTGTTGCAGATCCATCATAAGAACCACGTTGGTTTGAGCTGTCACTATGATGTTGTTGTTCTTCTGCTTCTTCTTCGATGTAATGGGGCTGGTGCCATGAGCACATCCTACTGTAAAAACTTTTTTTTTCCCCTTCTTTTCTTCGGCTTGCATTCAATGCGATTTCACAGTGACGTTACGTAGGAGTGGCGTAATATCGTTAACAACGCAACATTCATTATTTTTACAATAAAATATATATAGGCCTACACAAAGTTCAAATGTGCTCTTTTCTGATTACAAAGTCTACAGCTTAATTTTATTTCATATGAACTCATTTTTAATTTCTTATTTAATACTGGTACATCAGCACAATAAAAAGAAATTACAGGTTTTGAAAAGACTGACTGATCTAGTGTGCTTATTTTGCTCAAGATCATTTCCTATTTAAGTCCCCTTGCCATACAGCCATGGTTTAATGAGAGTTGACACGAAAAAATGACACAAAAGCCACAATTTACAAAGAAAGAGCTTACAGTTCTTTTGGAGGAGGTGGGAAACAATAAAATCCAACTGTTCTCCAAACTAAAAAACACATTATGCTACACAGCATACACAGTATGCTTCTGGCAGTCGGTAAGAGCGAAGCCCAGAGGAACTGAGAAACAAGTGGAGGGCTGCGGCACGTATAAGGGAAATAAAAAAGACTGGTGGGGTATCAATTCAGTTCCTCCTCTGAATATAAAGGAAGAACAAGTTTTGGCCATCCTGGGGCCTGAGGCATTGCAAGGGATCCTTGGAGGCATTGATGCATGTGCATCAACCAGGCCTTTGCCTTCAAAGTTGAGCCATTTAGCATCAGGCCTTCTCCAGTCTGGCCCTTCAGCAACAGGCCTTCAATATCAGCAATGGGTCCTGGGCCTGGGCTATTGCGCCCTTCCCCTGACTCATCTCAGTCTGAGGCCTCGTCATGTGCTGAGCAACATCCTCCTGATTCCAGAACACCAGTCATTAATCTCTCGACAAAGGAGAAACAGGGGACGTGGCTGCAGTGAAAAGCTGCTTCAGTCTGAGAAGAAGAAACTAACGGAACTCCAGGCAATCAGGAAATAATTGACAGCCCTGAGGGAGTAGCAAGACCGACATCATCAGGAGGTAATGGCCTATAGGAGGGCTAAATTAGAACAACAGGCCAGGAAGCCCTCTTTAACCATGTTTTTACCAACCGACAGTAAGTGCAAATGGCATTATTCATACATTCCTCAGTATGTAAAGTCAAATCATGTGTGGCTGACAGCTTTGTAACTTTTTGCAACTGTGTGTATTTTCTTTTCACAGATCCACAGATGTAACCCTCCTCATCTTCATCTTTTTATTTGTATTTGTTTGTTTTTTTGCTACATTGTTGGCCACCATGCCTCCCAAAATCCAACAGACTGGGTCAAGTCGCCTTATAACTAAATGTCCATTTCTGTCATTGATAAGAAGGTGTTCCTAAAAAAAGGTTTAGCAAAAAAAAAAAAATGCAAGTGTAGAGTCCTTAAGGATGTAATATTACCTTTTAAAAACTAATTGCAAACATTTATGCAAAGTGTGAACTATGAAACCTAACCTAAAATTAATGCAATACTGTACCACTAAATAAGAAGTGTTTTGAGGGCTTAGATAATCAGGCCAACGAGAAACAATTACTAATCATTCTCATTTTTTATGAAGGGGTCATTGGATGCTAAGTTCACTTTTACATGTTGTTTGAACATTAATGTGTGTTGTCAGTGTATGTACAAATCTACCCTATAATGATAAAAATCCATGCAGCGGTTTTTAATTAATCTGTAAAAATAATATTCCCTTTTTCAAATCAAGCCATTCTCAGATGCTTGTCGGTGTGCCGTCACACGATAGTTGATTGACATGAGCGTCTTATCTCAGATCAGCTGTAACAGTCCGACCTCCATTGTTTCGATGCCAGAGCAGGGATGTAAGTTAGACAAGAATATCTCAAATTGAGCGTTTGAGGTGTTGTGTTGCTGGATGTAATAATGAACATATTGGTCGTCATTTACTCCCGACATCTGAGCCACTGATTATGCAGTGGATTACGTTTGTTTGTGAAGGGAATGCACCTCCCGAATGCACTTTGCGTGTCTGTGTTCACGCAAATAATTCGTGATCCAGCTTCACTTGCAGCAGAAGTGAGTATTAAGATTTTTTTTAATGAATCTCTGCAATCATCTTTCCTAATAACATGCTAGTTAGCAAGTTTCGCGGCTGAACGCATTAAATGTGGCTAAAGTAAACAATCTCTCAGAGCAGCTCGTCACTCCACAGAGAGAAGAGAGGGGCGGGACGAGCAGAGCTCATTTGCATTTAAAGGAACAATCCATCAGAATGGGATGATTTTTGTAGAGCTCGTTCTGACAAGGTAAAAAGGGTGTTGTTTTATCATAAATACCATTGAGAATTTTTAACCAAAGTATATCATAGAGTTTTCATTAAGACCCTAAAGAATCATATCAACTTGTGGAAAATGGGCATCCGATGACCCCTTTAAATCATTCTTTCATTTCACTTATCAATCTTTTTACTTTATTTTATTTTTTGTTAAACACAGGGGGTCATTAAAGGAGTACTCAACTTCCAAAATAATTTTTTTTTGATAATCTACTCACCCCCATGTCATCCAAGATATTCATGTCTTTCTTTCTTCAATTGCAAAGAAATTAAGTTTTTTGAGGAAAACAGGAATAAAGGAATAAAGGTCTTATCTAGCAAAACGATCTGATATTTTCTAAAAAAATAAATAAAAGAAAAGAAGTACAATTCATAACCTCAAATGCTCATCTTGTCTAGCTAGCTTTTTTTTCGTTTAAACGTATTGCGGTATATTGAGTTATCTAATAACAAATAACAGAGTAGCATTTTTTAAAGTCTTTTAAAGTAGCACTTTTAAAGTCCTATAGCAATACAAATTGAATACTACACATTGGGGTACAGTATTAACAAAAAAAAAATCGTATCAATATTTTCAAAGATTTTGGTGATAATAATTAGATGATGTTTTGCTGAGTGTGATTTTGTGCTTGTTCAAGCCTGTTGTTGACTCATGAAGACATTCATATTATTCATATTCTGAGTGATGTTCAGTTCAAGCATTTTTTTTAACCTATCAGACGTATTCATCATTCTTTATGTGAAATTCTAACATTCAAATTAAATTCACTTAGAATAACAACACAGCACTGGGCTGTTACTAATCAAATGAAATTATTATCAACAAAATCGGTCATTGTAGTGCACATTGTAGTGGGCTTTAGAGAGTATATTTTATTATCTCACGAGAACAGAGCTGATTTTTATGGGAAAAAATGGGAGAACTCTGGTCCACACTCCAACACAGAAGGTGGTGATAAAACCTTAACACTGGACATTGGTGCCACCCACCTTTAAGCCGAAGAAGAAGAGGAGGAAGGGGGAGAATGCTTAGTCACAGACAGTTCTGTCTCCTCGTGGAAAGGTAAGGAGGGTTATTGCTCTTCTCTGTGATATCTATTTTATTTCTTTAATTATATTGGCCATCCATGCTGGTTAAAGAAACATATTGTTGTTAAGGTGTTTATTTATGTATGTATGTGATTATTTTTGATGGATTGTTTCATATTTGTAATATTATTCAGTGTTTTGTAAATTCCATGTGACAGAGCATACATTTCTTTATATATATTGTGTTTGAGGTTTATTAGGAATTTTGTCTTTTGGATACATTTATCTTTATTTGTCATATGTTTTTTTTTTTCTGAGTTTGCTTATGGTATTAATTGAACTGCAGTCACAACTATATATTATTTCCTTTTATAATTTGCAATACATTGTTATAGTTCCGTTTCTTGAGGAAAGCTGCAGTTCTGTGATGAATATGGGAGATGATGTTGATTGCTGCCTGTAGATACACACATACCTACACACACACACACACACACATGCATACACACTGTATGCATTCAGAGATTGGGGGAGGGAAAAGCCTTAAAGGGCACCTATTATGCAAAATTCACTTGTACATGTTGTTTGAACATAAATATGTGTTGGCAGTGTGTGTACACCAGTGTTGGGTAAGTTACTCAAAAAAAGTCATCCACTACAGATTACTAATTACTACTTTAAAATTGTAATTTAACTACATTACTGATAACTGCATTTAAAAAGTAATCAGATTACTAATTAGGTTTTACTTTCAGGTTACTTGCAAATTTATTTAAAAGTTATTAAACCTAAAAAAAATACATAAACAGAAACTCAGTTGTTTTATTAATTTAATATTGGCTGAACAATTACATAAGTATATATATATATTTGTAGCATTTCAGAGCGAATCAGACAATTTAAGATCCAATGAGAACTGTTGAAACCCAAGGAGCCAAAATACACAAAGAGGCCCAAGACAACATGGATGATCGTAAATCAGGTCCTAGCACCAGCCAGCCTGAAGTGAGCCTAACCAACCAACTCCTTCACAGCTTTGAACAACTTGCAACACTTGCAACCAAAGAACACTTATTGATAATTTTAAATCAGGAAGGAGTTTGTCAATTTTTGGTCAAGGCACACAAGATTAATGGCCAAGGACACAGCACATCATGGCCATAACATGAGGAAAAATTATTAGTACAGACTTTGTTGGGTGGGCTCCCCCACCCAGGACAAACAACAGGTTTCTTCTAGACCTTTTGACCTTTCATTCCTCAGAGAACATACTCTCATGTTCACAGAATGGGACAGAAACTGTCTTTCCCTGTATATATGCACCTAAATGATGCTAAAAGGACTTACGAGCAACTAATCATTTCTATACATAACTCCGTATTGTGTATTTAATCCACACATTTGACTGTCATGTCCTAATTACTCATGTATTTTGAATAACTATTGAATAGATTATAGGTTTATATTCACGTTGGGTATGTATGAGTTTGAATTTTTATGCTTAAACGTTTCTATCAATAAACTCTTTGTTAAATGTATTATATTCTTGTTATAGAAATCACATCCAAATTATACCCTGAAAGAGCAGGAAAATTTGGACCATGTGACTGATAAGATATCATGTTGATTTATGTATTGGGAGGAGAATCGTAGCAATATCCCGAACTATGTCTAATAGGTCAAAACACCATTTGGGATTTAGCCAGTGCTTTTAATCTCTTTTAGCCATGCTTCTTGGCATCACTTTTGCCGCTGCTTTGTGCATTCTTTCAGCGCTCCCTGGCTTGCATGCCAGCTGCTCCTCTAAAACCATGAGTTTCATGTTCTGAGTTAAGTTTTGCCGCAAGCCATGTCCCAGACATCTGTGCCCGCCTAAAACTTCAACCAGCTCACAACGCTGCATCTTCAGACAACGCCCAAGACGCCACTTCCAACGACCACTTAAAGGGGTCATTGGATGCCAATTTTCCACAAGTTCATATGATTCTTTAGGGTCTTAATGAAAAGTCTCTAATATACTTTGATTAAAAATTCTCAATGGTTTTGTAAAACAACACCATTTTTACCTTGTCAAAATGAGCTCTGCAAAAATCATCTCATTCTAAGGGGTTGTTCCTTTAAATGCAAATGAGCTCTGCTCACCCCGCCCCTCTCTTCTCTCTGTGGAATGACGATCTTGTTTACTTTAGCCGCGTTTAGCCGCTAAACTTCCTAACTACCACGTTATAAGGAAAGGCGATCGCAAAGATTCATAAAAAAACCCTTATACTCACTTCTGCTGTAAGTAAAGCTGGATCATGAATGATTCACGCGAACATAGACGGATAATAGTAGAACGGGAGGCGCATTCCCTTCACAAACAAACGTAATCTACTGCATCTTCAGCGGCTCAGATGTCGGGAGTAAATGACGACCACTATGTTCATTATTACATCCAGCAACACAACACCTCAATGTCATGATCGGGGCTGTGGGTCTTCCCTCAGCCTCTCGAGGTCGCTGTTCCCCTTGCACTGCACTCCCCTGATTGTTCACGTCTGTCTTGTCATTTGCACTGATTACACTCACAGCTGTTCACACTCTGGACTATTGTATAAGAACTCTCACTTCTCACTCCTGTTCAGGTCTGCATTGTCTATTGTCTATGTCTTCGTGTGTGTTCCTCTGTTCTGATCCTGTTTTTGATCCTAGTCGTGTTGTGCCGTGTTGGCCTTTTGGTTTATGTTTTATTTGTGTTTTGTTTAATTAAATTCCCTTCCCTGCATTTTGGACCCTGACCTCATTTCTCTGACCCGAACGTGACAGAATGCAGACCTCAAAGATGGGTCCAGCGGGGAGGAATTTTTTCGGGGAGGCGGCGTCCCCCCGTTTAGCGGCGGCGAGCGCCCGCTTGGGGGCGGCGACCACCCGCTCTGTTCCAGATACGGCGGGGATGTCTTTTGAGGCGGCGTCGGCCGCGCGTTTTGAGTTTATCTACGCCTGTCTGGCGGGGATGGACACCTGTAGGGCCGAGGCTGCGCAGATGCGGCCCTGCTTTCTGGCGGGGGCGGAGACGCTCTTCCGCGGACAGGCGGCGGCATCCGCTATCTCCGTTCCTGACGCAGCGGTGACCGCGCTCTCTGTTCCTGACGCGGCGGCGACCGCTATCTCCGTTCCTGACGCGGCGGCGACCGCTATCTCCGTTCCTGATGCGGCGGCGACCGCTATCTCCGTTCCTGACGCGGAGGCGGCCGCGCTCGCTGTTCCTGACGTGGCCCTCACCTTGCCTTCTGTTCCGGACGCGGCGGTGACCGCTCTCTCTGTTCCGGACGCGGCGGTGACCGCTCTCTCTGTTCCGGACGCGGCGGCGACCGCTATCTCCTGTCCGGACGCGGCGGCGACCGCGCTCTCTGTTCCGGACACGGCGGTGACCGCTTTCTCTGTTCCTGACGCGGCGGTGACCGCGCGCTCTGTTCCGGACGCGGCCCTCACCGTGCCTTCTGTTCCGGGCGCGGCGGTGGCTGCTCTCTCTGTTCCTGACACGGCGGTGGCTGCGCTGCACGGGCCTGGCCCGCCGTCCCTCCCCCTGAGTTACCTTCCTCCGTACCTCCTCCCTCCAGACTTTGGGAACGTCTGGAAGCCGTTCCGTAGGGAGGGGGTACTGTCATGATCGGGGCTGTGGGTCTTCCCTCAGCCTCTCGAGGTCGCTGTTCCCCTTGCACTGCACTCCCCTGATTGTTCACGTCTGTCTTGTCATTTGCACTGATTACACTCACAGCTGTTCACACTCTGGACTATTGTATAAGAACTCTCACTTCTCACTCCTGTTCAGGTCTGCATTGTCTATTGTCTATGTCTTCGTGTGTGTTCCTCTGTTCTGATCCTGTTTTTGATCCTAGTCGTGTTGTGCCGTGTTGGCCTTTTGGTTTATGTTTTATTTGTGTTTTGTTTAATTAAATTCCCTTCCCTGCATTTTGGACCCTGACCTCATTTCTCTGACCCGAACGTGACACTCAATCGCTCAATCTGAGATATTCTTGTCTAACTTACATCCTTGCTCCGGCATCGAAACTAAGAGGGCGGACTGTTACAAGTAATCTCAGGTAAAACGCTCATGTCAATCAACTATCGTGGACCGGCCTCTGTGGGTGTGACGGCACACCAACAGGCATCTGAGAACAGCTCGATTTGAAAAAGGGAATATTATTTTTACAGATTAATTAAAAACCGCTGCATGGATTTTTATTATTATAGGGTAGATTTGTACATACACTGACAACACACATTAATGTTCAAACAACATGAAAAAGTGAACTTTGCATCCGATGACCCCTTTAACTTCCAACCAATCAGCAACCTTGGGAAACTGCATTCTGCAAGGACAATACCAAAGGGAATCCCTTAAAATGAAGGCAACACAAGTAAAATCTCCAGATTCTAGCTGAACTGGTGCATTTTTGTATATACAGTTTAATAGCCTCATTGAGAAACTCAATGTGAGGGTTAATTAGATGATTAATGTGTGTGTTCAGGTCTAAGCAATTACCAGGGGTTAAAGCAAAAAAAAAAAAGTTCTTTTTTTGTTTGGCAAATAAAGAACATTATTTTCCTTTAAACTAACTAGTACCATATCTGCCATTGCCATTAACCCTTGACAAATGACAAATTATGGTGGGCTATTTGAAACAGCAATACCAGGAAAGTTACTCACTACAATATGGTGCACATGTAAGAATTAGTTTGCTGGTTAACTTTGTCCTTGACAGGCCTACAAAATGACCTACAATCTAAAATTTGAAATTTCTGAAATTGTTTTGTTCAAAATAAGTAATGGTAAATGAAAAACTAGAAAATTAATATAAAATATAAAATAGGAAATATACAAAGACAGTGTACAACAGAAAACTACAGTTCAGTTGAATTAACAACAACAAAAATATTTAAATGCTCCAAGAGTTGGTAACTTAAACAGTGTTCGTACAGATACTTCAAAATTAAATTCCAGGATTTCAAGGACTTTAAGCACCACTTTTTTGGTTTTCAAGGAACAAAAAAGATCTTACTTATCAAACAATATCATTATCTTTCAGATTCTGATAAATAAACTAATAAAGCAAAACTGTACAAATAAAGTACAGCAGATGCAAAGAATGCAATGACTGTGGCAACTCTAACATTTGAAAGATTTGAAAGGATACAATAGCAAAGTTTTTGCTTTTCTTATTCAAACTAGTTTTTTTTTCCATGAATATATGATTGATCTGAAGAATGAAAACTGTATCATACACTTGGAAAATTATGAGCTATATCACACTCATAGACACTAAAGGTGTGACAATACATTTAGTTCACAAGACAAGACAAAATACAGATACTTGGTTCCCCTCAGTCGTACACTATGACGTTACGTCAATACTGACGTATTTGGGGTCTCACTTGGGAGCCCAATCACCTCTGAGCTTAAGAAAACAGACCAATGAACTTTGGCGAGTGGAATTTGCATGCCAAGCCACTCCCCCGTACACACGGGTATATAACATGGCGGCGTGCATCCACTCATTCAGATTTTTGCTTCTGAGCCAATCGCTTCGTGAGCTGCTTCTACAATGAAGAAAGAAAACTTTTCATCGCTGCAGGAGTTTCTTGGATGTGTGGAACATCCCTTCTTTGCATTTCAGCGGAGAGATCGCCCTGCTGCACTCAAATGAGTGCTGCGGTCCTCCCCTGGGCAATCCAGCCTAAAAGAGCAATTTCCTACAGCATACACGATCATTGAGAGCGTCTTTTTCAAGACGCATTTGGTCTATTTTTTTTTTTTGGTCTGCTTCAGGGGTCAGACGTATCGGTACAGATTTCCCCTCGGCTCCCTGCTTTTCAAAGTGATCCATTTCCCTGCACTTTACAAACTCGAGGGGTGTGCCCTGTCCCCACTTGGGATAGAGGCACCTGGATCTTCAAATATCTCGACGACTGGATTAGAAATACCTCACTCGTGACATTTGTTGGAGACGAATACAGGGACTTGGTGCCTTCGCACCTCAGCCGCTGGGACTTCGGGTTGACTGAGAGAAGAGTGAGCACTAAAAAATAAATAAAAACAAGATCTCTTTTCTTAGTACGGAGTTGGGTCTGGTCGAGACATGTCAGCAAAAGAGGTCAGTGCTGAACTCCCTGATTCTTTCAGGCACATGACAGCAGTCCACTTAAACTTTCTGAGGCTCCTGGGGCATATGGCAGCCGTAGCTGCGTTTTGGCCGCTCGGCTGCTCCATATGAGATCGCTTCAGCACTGGTCATACAACTGGATCCTGAGATGGGCCTGGCATTGTGGCACACTTCGGGTCGGTGTCCCCCCTCAGTGTTGCCACCTTCTAAGCTCTGCTCACACCCTGCGTTCCTACAGGCAGCAGTGCTCTTAGACCAGGTGTCGAGGCATAAGGTAGTCAACTCAGATGCCTCCAACATGGGCTGGGGTGCCATTTCCAACGGGCAAGCAGCCTCGGGCTCCTGAACAGGACCTCGACTGCAGCGACAATAGTCACCTAGAGTTGCTAGCAGTGCTTTGTCCTCCGCCGGTTCCTACCAATGCTGCAGGACAAGAGCACGCTAGTCCATAAGGACACCATATCCTCGGTACCGAGGATACCTCACTGGATACCTCACAGGAAACGAGGATTACAGATGTAACCTAGACGTTTACTAGAACTAGACAATGTATTAATACTATTTTTAAGAAATTTTTAGTGATAAAGTATTTAAATATTTAAAATGTATTTTAAAAGTATTTTAAAATGTTTTAACTAATCTAGTAACTAATCCGTAACTAAGGACTATTTTGGTACATCAAATAATCCACTGGTTATTTTGATTGACTGAGTATTCTGATATTTTTAGTAATACAAATAGAAGTGAAAAACAGGCTTTAGTAGGACTATATTTGTACATAAATTAACAATGAGGCAATAAAAACCGGCACAAATAAAGTATCAAAACAAAGTAGTTACATGATTTTATTGAACAACACTGTTAAAATGCATAATAATATGCCTATACATATGAACAACCGACATAAGTACATTAGGCTATGTATTATAACAAATACCTGCAGAGGGCGTCAACGGCCTGGTGATGTTTTGCTTTACAGCGAGATTCAATGACATTTAAATCCATTTAGTTTTAATACTTGGCCACATGCAAACTCAGAAACCTCTATTTTGAAATCGCAATGTACAATAAATCGCATAGAAACATGTTGATGTATTCTCCTGTGTTGGCAAGTGTTTATAAATCATTTACATTACAGATCCAGAAAGATACAGCACAATGTTTTCCCAGATGAACGAAAAGCAACTTAAACTCACAGCATATGCGTGAGTTTACGGAAGAGTTTAGCTCCTTTCACACATACAGTCTTTACTGGTAAAACATTCGTAAAAGATCATGTGTGAAAAGGACCTTTTCAAAAATACTGGTAAATTCGTTCTGGCAATCATATAGAGATGACATGATTACTCTGAACTGTTTACAAAGCTCCGCTGCTTTTTTAAAAATTAGTTTCTATGTAAATATGCACTAAATGGACATCTTTTACCATTGTGTCACGTCTCTCAGTTTTTTCAACGTGTCGTGTTTCTTTTCCATTCATCAAATGCCGCGCGCCGGAGAACTTTAAGCCCTAAATTGTATATATTGCTATAAACTTGGGATTACATATTTTCACTCTTCTAATTTTTTTTTTTATTAATTAATTTATTTTTTCCCTGTTAGTAATCATCAAGCTCAATCTCTAAAAAGACTAAAATCTAAAATAACAGCCTTTCATCATGTTTGTGCAGTTGATTGAATGTTTGAGTTATTCTGTGTTGCAGGTTTGGGCATGATGAGTGGCATTATTCCCAAGAGCAAAGCAAAAGGCACTGACATCTGTGCGATTAAAGACTACTATTATATAATCCGCTCTGACCTCGGCTACTATATGCAGACAAGTGATTTAAATAAAGGTTCAGACATCTCTATTTTCAGTCTGCACCCTGCTTGCCTAAATGGAGACCATTACATTGGTGGAGATAGCTATTTTCACATCATCAAGGGCAATTCCTACCGCAGAGTCACAAGCCTGACGACAGACAGCGAAGCTGTAGTTTACAGCCTTCATCCCAACTGCCAGGGTGGAGACCACTACTTTGCAGCTCATGGCTATTTTTACATCATATTCCAGAAACAAGGCACTTGCCGAAGAACAACAAACATGACTAAAGACTCGTTAGCTGAAGATCTGAACCTGCATCCCAACTACAGTGATGGTCTGTGTTACTGGGGCCCGCCAAACTACAAGCAAAACGGCTGCTACTTCCTCAAGCCCACCTCAGAGTGGGGAGTTGAGTTCTGCACTGGTCTTGATCTCAGCCAAGACAGGTACTCTGGTGTCTATTCTGTTCATCCCGAAGTTCTCAACTTCCTTCCTGGTGGGCTGTCTGTAACTAAAGGCCCAGCCATTGGTGTTTGGCAGAATATTAAAACTATAACTAATAACAGCAATACAACAGTGACATTGCAAAAGAAGATCACTAAAAAGGTTGGACACAATAAGGAGAAGATCACCCAGATCACTCACAACTGGAACATAGCTATGACTAACTCTGCAGAGCTTGCAATGTTAATCATGAAGTTTCATTTCTCGTTTTCTGCCGAATATGGAGGTTCACATGTCAGCACTGAAAATGAAACCTGGTATGAAGCAACTGAAGAGGAAGAACTGCTCACCTTTGAGCTGAAGCCAAAAGAATCTCTATATCTGTGGCAGTACAAACTGAGTCTTGGTGAAGAATCAGTGTTGTTCTGCCGTGATTTAAAGATTACCAATGAGCCAAACCCTCCATCTCCACCTGCACAACCATGAATATCAACATATCAGGATCGCTTAACTCCAAGGATGCCCAAGTGCTTTTCAGTTAAATACAATAACTATAAATTCTCACGGCAATTATTTGGATATCTGCATGTACTTGTTAAAGAAAGTCTAGAATAAGTTAATATAGCAAAGAGATTTTTCAGTTACAGATGATGCAACTACATTTATTGAAACTTTGTGTTTGTGATTAAAAGAATCTGACAGAATCCTACTTTAAATCACACAAAATATAAACAGCGCTGCATACTGCTCTTGAAGTCTTCTGTTTCTTTATCAGAACACTGTATGTTTGACAAATCCACAGGCCTCATTTATAAAATGTTGCACAGAAACCATCCTAAATTTTATCTTATGATTATCTCTCTAATATGAGTACGTGTGAGTCATAGAATGATCATATGCACAGAAAATGCACGTATGCCTCTCTTTCAGATGTGAAATCTATGAATTGCAAATTATATTGAACTTGCAACTCAATGATTTCAGCTCTGCCTTGTAAACGACTCCTAATTAATGCCATTAACATATAAAACATTAACATAAATGAGAGACCTACAAAATGTGCAGCGTTGGGGGTGCTCGCAGAACCGGTTTGAAAACCACTGATATAAAAGATCACTAGTCATCATCCAAATCCTTTCGTTTAGAACACCGAGCTGCAAGAACAGCTTACATTTCCAAAAACCTGCAGTACTCTGAAAAAGTGTGTACATCTGCTCAAACCTTGACATGGCGCTAAGTGCTTTTCCATGCCAAAGGCAGTTTTAATATGAGCGTTGGTGTGGATTTCAGCGTAAGCACACCTTAAGATTAAATCTGTGTATATGCAGCACACAACGACACATTTGCCTATGCAACTGAAGAGTGCACGCTACAAGCATGGTAAAACATGAAATATATTGTATTTAGCATTTAAGGTAAATATGATGTTATCAGACAAATGATTCTCTCAAGCAAAGTTTGTAGCAAGAGGTTCCTGCCAGTTCCTGTTCTCTTATTGTAAGTCAAATGAGCCAGATTACTGAGATGTTCACCTTTTGTTTGTAATGGCTCTTGGTACCTTTGCCCAGTCTTCGAGTAGTTATGATGATTGGATTAGGACTGGTGTAAATGGTGCAGGCTGCAATACCTGAATACTTCATTTGCATGCTTTGTTTGGGGGTTGTCACCCAGGTGCTTTGTCTCCAGATCTAAGCACTGCCCCCTAAATGTATATAAACTACAATGTATCACTGCCTTAGTTAGACTTTTGATGACTGCAGCGCCATGCAGCACATTCTCAACAAAGAACTCTGCTGAAGATACCCAAGAGTCTCCTGGTCTTCGCTTCTGACTTTCCAACAACGTCTTTAAAAAAAAAAAAAAAACTCTTGCATCAGAAAAACATTTCGAATACATTTTTCGTTGTCGATGATGTTTCTTTGACTGTACACTCCGTGACCCACTCTGAATGGTCTTGTGACCCACCAGCTGAGAAACACTGCATTAAACCAATTTCAGTGTGGGATTAACTTCTTATTTTCACCCAACTACCACTGAAGGAAATTGCTGTCCAAACTGAATTTAAAATGATGTTACAGCATCATCATTAATGACTAATATTTGATGTCAGATTTATACCAAGGTGCTTGCTTGGAAATGCCTTGTGTAGAGGATACTGTTATGTTACAATGGCCATGTCTCTTTTCAATCATACAAGCAGGCCCATTTAAGCATCTTTCTATGAAAGATGCATCAATTTTTTCATCTCATTTCCATAGTGGGTGGTACACGCTTTTTAAATTCATCGTACACACACACAACATTATTCTTTGCTGCCTCCAAATCATCATTTACCAAAGCTAACTGGGTCACTGTAATGTTAGTTTTAAGACGTTCACTAGCTCTATGGGCCTCAACTTTGCAGCCAAGGCTCTGTTATTTCAAGTTTAGCAGCCAAAAGTGTAGATATTTGCAGATTTAGATTTATTTCTATGACAAAGAGTTCATCTTCAGAGTGTGGCAAGATCAAAGATAAGCAAGACATTTCTCAGTTTAATCTTAAAGGGTAATCTTAAAGCATGCAAAATTAACCTTTGCATGTAGTTTTAACATAAATGTGTGTTGGCAGTGTGTGTGCACAACCACCCTATAATGATAAAAATCAACTCAGTGGTTTTTATTTAATCCTATAATTAATATCCCCTTTTCCAAATCAAGCCATTCTTAGCTTCTTAGCTATGTGACATCACACAGATCAAGGCAGCTCCCATGATTGTAAGGCTTTAGAGGGTATTTTCTCTAGAACCAACCATGAAGCTTATCATGATGCCTGGGAGAAATTGAATTGTCGCTATGGTCAGCCATTTGCCATTCAAAGGGTTTTTAGAGATAGATTGGCTAATTGGCCAAAAATTAATTGAAAGGATGCAATAAGAAAGCCAAAAAGATGTATAGAAATTAGCTGACTGGGCAGCCAGTCGATGGAATCGACAAGTCACACTAGCTCTAAGTCAAATTCAAGAATTCCCAGACTTTAAGGAGTTCTGTGCATTTGTGTCAGCAGAGGCAGATACCATTTGCAATACGGTAACTTCTTTTCAAACTCTCTACGCTTTGAGTCCCGTCACTGACAAACTCACTTTGAAGAAGAGTAAAAAGAATAAGGCTCGAGTTTTTAACACTCAAACGAAATGTGAAACACATTGCAAGTGATAGTCGTTTTCATCTGGTGTGTGATATTTGTAAAAGAAAGCATCATACATGTCTGCATGATAGCAACTTTGTAAGAAGAATGAAGTCAGAACCTATAACGAGTCATTTGCCCGTATTTTGCCTGTATGGAGAATCCTAACTGCAAAAGACTTTATGCTCTGCTGGACCCTCAAAACAATACTGCCTTCAGCGATCAAGGAGTGAGTAATGCCCTTAAGGCACAATCAAGTCTAGTAAAACTGAAACTAACTACTATGCTTGGTAAAGATACAATTGTGCAAAGTGAAAGAGTGCCACAAGTGCGAGCGTATGAATCAGGTAGTTTCATTGACCTCCCTTCCTGCTTATACCAGAGATTACACACCTGTGAATCATGATCACATTGAAGTCGCAAAGAAATGGTGTCATCTGTCAGGTATTGTAGATGAGGTACCACCATTAAAGAACTGTGAGATTGGTCTGCTAATAGGTTACAACTGTCCTTGGTCGATGGCTCCTCAAGAAGTGATTGTAGGAGGAGACGATGAACCCTTTGCTGTGCAAACTGTTTCGGGATGGAGTATTGTAGAATGTTCATCTCCACGTCTTGATTTGCCTAAAGAAAGCAGTCTGTCATTGTCTTGCGGCCAAGGAACTTCCTCCTGTCACTCCAGCAGATCTGATTCATGTTCTTGAGTTGGACTTCAAGGACATTAGTAAAGAGAGAATGAAAGTATCTCAAGATGACATTCTTTTTCTCAATAAACTGAAAAAAGGCATTCATAAAAATGTGCATGGGCATCATGAGGTGCCGTAACCTCACATTTCAAGTGAATTAAAACATCCTGCAGTGTTTTAAAGGGGTCATCGGATGCTAAGTTCACTTTTTCATGTTGTTTGAACATTAATGTGTGTTGGCAGTGTATGTACAAATCTACCCTATAATGATAAAAATCCATGCAGTGGTTTTTAATTAATCTGTAAAAATAATATCCCCTTTTTCAAATCGAGCCATTCTCAGATGCCTGTCAGTGTGCCGTCACACCAACAGAGGCCGCTCCCACGATAGTTAATTGACATGAGCTCTTACCTCAGACCAGCTGTCACCGTCCAGTAACTTTCCTTGTTTCGATGCCGAAGCAGGGATGTAAGTTAGACAAGAATATCTTAGATTGAGTGACTGACGTGTTGCTGGATGTAATAATGAACGTAGTGGTCGTCATTTACTCCCGACATCTGAGCCGCTAAAGATGCAGCGGATTACATTTGTTTGTGAATGGAACGCACCTCTTGATCTACATATATCCATCTATGTTCGTGCAAATCATTCGTGATTCAGCGTCACCTACAGCAGAAGTGAGTATAAGGGTTTTTTAATGAACCTCTGCAATCACCTTTCCTAGTAATGTACTAGTTAGCAAGTTTAGTGGCTAAACGCGGCTAAAGTAAACAAGAACGTCATTCCACAGAGAGCAGAGAGGGGTGGGGTGAGCAGAGCTTATTTGCATTTAAAGGAACAACCCCTTAGTATGAGATGATTTTTGCAGAGCTCATTTTGACGAGGTAAAAAGGGTGTTGTTTTACAAAACCATTGAGAATTTTTAATCAGAGTATATTAGAGACTTTTCATTAAGACTCTAAAGAATCATATCAACTTGTGTAAAATGGGCATCCGATGACCCCTTTAAATCTGAAAGTGCACCGTGTATAAAGTTATTGTCTCTCAAGAAAAAGAGTCAACTCTGAATCATTGAAACGAGTCTTTGTAAGGTTTTCATATTGCCCACCCACTTGTTGCACGTGCAGACCTTGGAAAACTTAAACCCCTCTCCCTCAAACACTGTAGTGGTATCATGAATCTGGTTGGTGACCTTCGGTCCGCTCACCACCAGATGTCGCTCTCGTTCTATCATATCACACAGACTGTTGCATTGCACCCCGGACTACTACTCCCATCATCCATCGCGCTGATTGAGTCAGCACCTGTGGCCAATCAGGTGCGCTATATAAGCCCCGGACTTTCCCCCTGTATCTCACAGAGTATTGTGGTTTTCTGCATTGTTGTATCGCGTTCCCTAGTTCCCGAGTTCCCGTGTTTAGCTTTCTTGCCTGGCCTTTTCGTCTCGTCTGTCTCGCCACCTGCCTTTTGGATTGCTCGCTTGTTTCACGGATTATTCCCTCGCCTCGCCCCCTTTGGATTACGTTTGCCCCGGATCGACCCACGCCTGCCTCTCGGACTATTCTTGTGTCTCGCCCCTTACATACCTATTTGCGGTTGTTCTGACCCTGCCTGTTTTCACTATGTCTCTGTCTCGTCCCACGAATAAAAGCTTGCATTTGGATCCGCTCGCCTCTCGCCTCTTTCCTAACGTTACAAGTGGATTCCTGTGGATAGCATGATGTCGAGAAGAAGCTGTTCTCTGCACTGTGAGGGTAAATCTGTTATGGTACAGTTAGGGAATGTTAGAAAATCTCATTTTCTCTTCCAACTTCAAAATCGGCCTACATTGCTGCAAGTACTGACCCAGTGTTTACAAAGTTAATCTGCATTGATGTAGGGTGATTTTTGAAGTTGGAGGAGAAAATGAGATGGGAGTTTTTCAACGTTCCCCTTCAGGAACTCAAGCTGCATCTGAAACGCTATGGGAACGAGATGCCCACACCACCAGACTTCCAAATCCCTGCCTAGGGAACAGCTAGGGCAGGAGGACAGAAGAACCGGGAGTGGCTTGGACATCTAGGTTATAAAACCTAACAAAGGTGAGGGGCATGGACCATCTCACAGCATTACAGATGTCCTGAATAGGGACACCTGTCCGAAGTGCCTTGGAGGCCGCCATAGCACGAGTTGAATGAGCCTTGACCCCCAGAGGCGAGGGGAGGTCAGAGAACTCGTAAGCAGTAGAAATGGAATTTACAATCCACCTACTAAGGGTCTGTTTAGAAGCAGGACGACCCCTTTTTGGTGGACACATAAACCTTCAAAGTGGAGTGGGATAACCCTGTGGAGAAACGAGCCTGCAAGAACTCCAGTACTGTACAAACTGGGCAGTTAACTGGGTCTTGCTGGTGGTCTCCACACCATGAAGTGAAAAGCTTCCACTTCAGGGCGTATAGTTTCCTCGTAGAGGGAGCTCTGGATTGGAGGATGGTCTCAACAACCTCAGTTGAGCCACACCCACAGCTTCCATAGCTCTGGGCAGGGGTGCAGGATGGTACCCCCCGCCTGTGAGAGAGGATCCCTCCTGACGGGAATCTCCCATGACCCAGCAGTTGTTGAAACTGTTTTACAGTGAGTGACTGGCCTTCTTTGACTCTTGCGACTGCGTCGAGGATCGACTCGATCCGAGCAGGGGACAGGCGTGCCTGCATCGTGGTCGAATCCCACACCATGCCTAGATAAGTGGTTTTCTGAAGTGGGGAAAGGACACTTTTCTTGGTGTTTAGTCTTAACCCCAACATTTCCATGTGAGCAAGAACGACATCTCGATGCCGAGCCGCTAAGCTTTCTGACGATGCTAGAATCAGCCAGTCGTCTATGTAGTTGAGTATGCAAATGCCCTGGAGACGAAGAGGGAACAGGGCAGCATCCACACACTTCGTAAACGTACGGGGTGAGAGCGCTAGGTTGAAGGGAAGAACCCGGTACTGGTATGCTTTGCCCCTGAAAGCAAACATCAGGAACTTCCTGTGCTGCAGAAGAATGGAGACATGGAAGTAGGCATCCTTCGGATCTATCGTCACAAACCAGTCCTCGGACCTGATTTGTGACACTACTTGCTTGATGATAAGCATCTTGAACTTCCTCGTGACTGAGCAATTGAGTTGGTGAAGATCTAAAATAGGACCCAACCCTCCATCCTTGTTTGGAACTATGAAGTATCGGCTGTAGAACCCGGACTCCCTGTCATGAGAAGGGACCACCTCAATGGCCTTCTTCCTCAGAAGGGTCTCTACTTCCTGTTCCATAACCAGAGCCTGCTCGGGGCCCACCAGAGTGGGAAAGACCCCATCGAAAAGCGGCGGTGGGGCGCCGAACTGAATAGAGTAACCTTTTTCTATAGTACGCAGGACACATGCAGACACGTTTGACAGTAGTTTCCACTGCTAGCTCGGAGACCTGTAATGGCAGACCAGCAGGAGACCGCCGAACGAACTGTTGTAGAGACCCCCGTAGGGGTGACAAGCATCCTGGTTCCGCCACGTCCGTGGGCGGAGAGACCCGAGATGTGTGCTCACCGGAGGCCACTGCGCCGTGTAACCCTGGCAGGGGAAGCAGACTGACCTCCCGAGGTCCCAGAGGAGAGATGGACACCGTGTAATGCGGTGTAACCTGCTCTTCCCCGGTAGTGGCTGCCCTCGGCAGTCCTGAGATGGCGTCAGGACCGCTTAGCTGGAGGCTTCCAAGACTGAAGCATGACCCGTAGGTCGGGACTCGCCTTGGAAGACCCCGGCCTAGAGTGTCGCTGATCTCGGTCCCGGGACGGGGAAGCTTGAGTAGCGACACTCAATTTTTGGACCTCCCGGTACGAGGAGCTGGTACATGGCTGTGGCTGCTCACGGCCAGCAGCCGCAGGAGCTAGAGAGCGGTGAGGCAAGAACCACTGGAACGCCGCCGCCTGCTTACGTGCCTCTTGGTACCTGCTGACAACAGAATCGACTGCGTCGCCAAACAGGCCAGAAGGCGCAAGTGGGGCGTCCAGAAGGAAGACCCTGTCCTTTTCTTTCATATCGGACAGGGTCAACCACAAATGCCTCTCCGCCGCCACCATGGCTGCCATAGACCGCCCAACAGCACGGGCGGTCTCCTTGGTGGCGCAGAGAGCTAAGTCAGCGGTCTTGCGGAGTTCGGATAGATCAACTTTCTTGCCCTCATCTAACCCCTTAAGCAGGTCGACTTGGTAAGCCTGGAGCACAGACATGGTGTGAAGACATGCCCCAGCCTGACCTGCCGCTGTGTACCCCTTACCCACCAGCACTGATGTAGTGCGAAGCGGCTTGGAGGGTAAGAAAGGAGCCTTCAAAGACGATGCCGCACCGGGGGACAGATAGCTAACTAGCGTCTGCTCCACCCGGGGCATTGTCTTATAAGCTCGCTCATCCAGCCCCACCACGTTGTCATAATAATCCGAGGCGGGGATGAACAAACGAGCTGAAAAAGGTCCTACCCACGACCTTGATATCTCAGAGTGGAAGTCGGGGATGAAAGGAAGGCTCCTTCGTGGAGATGGGGGCTTACTCTGCAGAAAGTGCTCGTCTAACTTGCTTCTCTGCGGAGCAGCCTTTTCCTCGGCGGGCCAATCGATGTTTAACTTAGACACCGCATGAGTAACCACCTCTGCACCGATTGAGGGAGTGGCTCCTCAATCGTGCTCTCCATATCACCCTTCTCGGAGGACGATAGGTGGAGGGAAGAGCCCGTCCCATGTCAGTCCCCCAGAACAGGCAATGGATCTGCCAGGTGAGGAAGGAGATGGGGGTCACCAGTCTCCATTCCCTCCAACAGATCCAATTGCAAACCCCAAGAATGCAGCAGCCGCTCCACCTCGACGGAAGCAGAGTCAGCAGCCTGGGGAACGCTGGTGAAGGCTCCCTCCTCAAAGAGAGCCTTCCGGGAGCGGAGCATCCGAAAAGGAAGTAGCTCACAATGCGGACGCAGCGTGCTCCGCAGCATGACGCAGCGTGCTCCGCTCCCAAGCAGACCATGCACATGCTGTGTGTATCCCTGCTAGTAATGTAGCGTTTGCAGGGAGGAACACACAGCTTGTAACGTGATCCGCTCTCACCACTCTTATTGCCCTTGTTGAAAGACTTGGCAGACATCACCCTCAAATAAAAGTTGTGCTAAAACTTGCACGAAAAAACAGGGTGACAAGAGCGCTTCATTGAAAGACTCCACCGCACATACTTTTATGCTTCCTGGTCGTTTACGTCATCCGCCCGTGACGTTTCGCCCTTCGATTGGCTAGATTACACGTGTTCAGAGCGTGGTCTCGCCAAAGGCGTTCCCATAGCGTTTCCGACGCAGCTCGAATTCCTGAAGGGGAACCTTTCATAATCCATACCCTGGTGAAGAAACCAGCATATGCTGGTAGGTATCTTTTAATGCTGGGATGCTGATTAGGTATGTTTTGATGCTGGTTTAAGATAGTCCCTAGCTGGTTTATGCTGGTCCTTAGCTGGTTTATGCTGGTCCTTTGCTGGACCACCTTCAACCAGCATCAAAACATACCTAACCAGCATCACAACATACCTACCAGCATATGCTGTTTTTTTCACCAGGGTAATAGGGGCACTTTAAGGAAAGACCTGTTCTACCAAGTAACAAACAATTGGCTGTGGCTAGACTTGACCATCTCAAGAGAAGAATGTCTAAGGATGAAAGGTATATGGAACAGTATAAGGAATTTATGAGCGAGATCATTCAGTGAAGGGATGCTGAGGAAGTAAGTGACTGCAGCAAAAAAGGAGAAACACTGTAGTTGCCTTACCATAGTGTCTTCATCCAAAAAATCCCAACAAGATGCAAGTAGTATTCAAGGTATGTTCAGCAAGGTATAATGGTTATTCATTGAATGATTACTTGGTTCAACAGAATTATGAGATACAAAATCATGAAAGATGGCATGCCGTCTACCTGCTCTGTTTGTCTTTGTTTTGTCCTTGCTGTTGATAACCTGTTTCACTTAGGATGCATTTTCATTATTTATCTATGATCGAACTCAACTGTTAACGATTCAGTCGACTGTGGATGCTGCTTTTAGAAATGATTTTAAGGGATCTGGTTTTATCCCTCCGCACCTGTTGGAGAATGTTCCTGTGCACCTGTGCCGGCCCTTCCCCCGGTGCTCAGCAAAGACGCCGCTGTGGAAAGCATGGTGGTATGATTGTAAAATTGAAACGGGCTATGGGTGGCACAGAATTCAGTGCTGTACTTCGCCAAGATTCAGTGCTTGTGGATAGGAGGAGTGTTAGCCGAATAATCTGTTGGCGTTTAACGACTGGCTCGTGTGGCTGGATTGACCCGATACTTCCCGATGGCCTGGCCTTTGTGAGACAAACGGGATGGTCACGCGTCTGTATGAGAGGTATTGAGTGCAGCGTTTGATATAGTGGACCATGAGATATAATAAACCACTTAGATCATTGGGTTGGTTTAAAAGGCAACGTACTTGATCTTTTTCTGTTAGTTTTGGGGGCTATAATTCTTCAAAATTACATCTTCCTTGGGGAGTTCCACAAGTGTCAATTCTGGCACTAGTTCTTTTCTCCCTGTATATGTTACTGTTGGGTGCTATCTTTCGGAAACATAAAGTATCATTTTAGTGTTATGCTGATGATACGCAGATTTCTTTCCCGGTGTGAATTCACTTGACGCTTTATTAGCATGTTTACGCGATGTTAAGGACTGAATGGCTGCAATTTTTTTGAAGCTTAACGAAAACAAAACTGAAGTTATTGTGTTTGGACCTAGAAAGCGTAAAGTGCTTTAATGCTTAAATGCAAGTCCTTTGACTGGATTTGTTAAATCAAGTGTAAAAAATCTGGGATTTGTTCTGGATAGTGATTTAAATTTGGACAGGCAAATTAATAATGTGGTGATATCCTGTTTCTTTAATCTACATCTTTTAGCTAAGACCAAACCATTTCTATCCAGTTCAGATTCTGAGAAAACTATTACGGCCATTATCTTTTCGCTAATGGATTACTGTAATTCCCTCTATTATGGAGCTGATGTTCGAGCACACAGAAAATTCAAAACGCAGCAGCAAAAATGATTAAGTCAAATACGATCAAGATCAAAGGAATACAAATCTATGACTCCGCTATTAAGTTCATTAAAGAGGTTGCCAATACAAGTTAGAATAATTTATAAGATCCTGACACTTGTTTTTAAGGCCTTGCACAACTTAGCTTCTGTGTATTTGTCCAGTATGGTGGCATTCTACACCCCCTCTAGATCCTTGGGATCAGAAAGTCAGCATCTGCTTTGCACTATTAGGACAAAATATAAACGTAGAGGTGACAGAGCTTTTTCTCGAGCAGGTTCTAATTTGTGGAATGCCCTTCCTCCATCTACTCGATCTATCAAATCTTTACCCATGTTCAAAGCTATGCTAAAACAATATCTGTTAAATACAAATGGGGAGCATTTTAAATGGGTTATTTTGTATGTGTGTTCATGTGATTTTTAAGTGTTTTAGCTTGTGATTGTGGAGCACTTTGGGGCAACGCGAGTTGTATTAAATTGTGCTATATAAATAAATAAACTGACACTAAAACTAAAGAAAAGGTCCTGACATAATTAATAATTTGATGACACTCTTACAGTCATGGCCAAAAATATCGGCACCCTTGCAATTCTGTCAGAAAATGCAACACTTCTCTCAGAAAATGGTTCCAATTGCAAATGTTTTGGTATTCACATGCTTATTGTTTTTGTTTGCACTGCAACAACACAAAAGAACAGAGAAGAAAAATCAAACTTGATAAAATTTCACACAAAACTCAAAAATGGACTGGACAAAAATATTGGCACCTTGTCAAAATTGTAGGAAATAATTGCTTTTCAAGCATGTGATGCTCCTGTAATTTGTATTTAGACACACCTGTGGAAAATAACAGGTGTGGCCAATATAGTAATCACACTTGCAACCAATTCAAATGTAGAAAAGTTGACTCAACCTTTGTGTTGTGTGTCACACTGAGCGTGGAGAAAAGAAAGAAGTGTAAAGAGTTTTCTGTGGATTTGAGAGAAAAAATTGTGGAAAAGCATGGACAATCTCAAGGCTACAAGTCCATCTCCAGAGATCTTAATGTTCCTGTGTCCACTGTGCGCAATATCATCAAGAGGTTTACAGCCCATTGCACTGAAGCTAACCTCCCTGGACGTGGAAGACCAAAATTAATGAAAAATTACACAAAGGATTGTTCGAATGGTGTATAAAGAACCCTGATTAACTTCCAAACAAATTCAAGCTGATCTGCAGACAGGGTACAACAGTGTCAGATCACACTATCCGTCATCATCCAAATTAAAAGGGACGCTATGGTAGGAGACCCAGGAGGACACCACTGCTGACAAAAAGGCATAAAAAAGCAGGACTGGAGTTTGCCAAAACTTATGTGACAAAACCACAATCCTTCTGGGAAAATGTACTGTGGACAGACGAGACAAAAGTAGAGCTTTTGATAAAGGACATCACGGCACTGTTTACAGAAAAAGAAATGGGTCCTTCAAAGAAAAGAACACAGTCCCTACAGTCAGACATTGTGGAGGTTCAAAGATGTTTTGGGGTTGCTTCTTGACTGTGTGAACAGTATCATGAAATCTGATGATTACCAAAGAATTTTGGGGCGCAACGTAGTGGCCAGTGTCAGAAAGCTGCGTCTCCACCAGAGGTCATGGGTCTTCCAGCAGGACAATGAAACACACTTCAAAAAGCATTCAGAAATGGTTACAAACAAAGTGTTAGAGAGGTCTGAAATGGCCAGCAATGAGTCCAGATCTGAATCTCATAGAACACTTGTGGAGAGATCTCAAAACAGCAGTTGGGAGAAGGCATCCTTCAAATTTGAATGACCTGGAACAGTTTGTGATAGAAGAGAGGTCCAAAATTCCACTAGAGAGGTGTAAGAAACTCATTCATGGTTACAGGAAGCTACTGATTTCAGTTTTTTTTTTTCCAAAGGGGGTGCTACCAAATATTAAGTTAAGGGTGCCAATAATTTTGTCCAGTGCATTTTTTTTGGGTTCTGTGTGGAACTGTATCAGATTTGACTTTTCTTCTGTTTTTTGTGTTGTTCCTTTTCTAAAAGAGAAGGGTTGCATTTTCTGACAGAACTGCAAGGGTGCTGATATTTTTGGCCATGGCTGTATATATATAGTGCACAGCATAAATGAATACAACCCCTCTGATTAAATATAAAAGATTTTGTTACGACCCTTAAGATGGTCTAGGGGTTAAAGGGAGTAACATTGTGGTAACATTGCAGAATGGAGGCGACAAGAGAAAATGCAAAGATGAAGGAACTGCCAACAAAAGTGGTTTTAATGAATAAAGTGAAAAGGAAAGTACAAAATATATTTACAAAAAAGGTATATATATATATATATATATATATAAAAGGTATAAATAAGGAAACATCCAATATGTACAAAGTTTTACAATGTTGGGAAAAGAAAGAGAAAAGGGGATGCTAGTGACAAAATAAATAAACAACAACAAAAAATTTCTACCTTATTTCCAACCTCTAACCTAGCTAAAGGGGAAAGAAAAAAAACAAAACAAATCTTCAGTGCCAAACGCCGCATGCTTCCCTACTCTCTGCTAACAAAATAAAAACATACGAAGGGTGGCGTTCACCTCTTACCTGGGGTTTCTATACACAGCGTTACCTAAGTGTTGCACAATGGAAGTCGTATGACATCTTCCCTATCCACCTTCCTCTTGGGTAAAGAGTAAACATCACAGAGCATTAGCTCAACAAAGCTCAGAGAGCAATGCTATCCAAAACAAAGTAATAACAAAGCAAAACAATGAATCGAAAGGTGGTGAGTTTTAACAGATGTCAAAAAAAACACAAAAGAATTTTGGCATAAATCAAAACAAACAAAAACAAGCAACAACCACAAAAGTCCTGGAGCAAAAGAAACAGTGCTCCCCATTCAATCCTTCCAGCGTCCTTTTAACTTTGCCAGTAGAAACTTCACTCGCAGCGGATAGGCCCGCATCACGTCTGATAATGATGACTGACAGCTTACGGAGCCAATCAGCAGTCACGGGATGCAGCCTAAAAAGATAGATAGAGGAAAGAATGAACAAGAGAGACAAAGAAAAAAAAACAGAAACACAAGCACTCCCGCAAGGACATTTATGGACGTAACAGATTTATTTACTTATTGATCACTAATATGATTCATGGAAAGATGGCAAAATTGAAATGTATTAAACATATACTTCATAAAAAAATAATATGTGCCAATATTCTCTGTAAAATAAGTAAATGAGCCAATTTTGTTTAAATGAAGGATGGCAGAAATGAGTACACCCTAGATTTAATTAAGCAAGTGTATAATATTCTACTACTTAGTATGTCCTCCAGAACTTTAAGTATACTGCTCTGATTCTTCTTGGCACTGACTGTACAAGTTCATGACAAATTGTTACATTTGTCCTGATTAACTCCTGGAGGATGACCTCCTTAAATGCCCTGGTCTTTAATGGGGAGTTTTGCTTAGCTCGTCTCTACAGAATCCCCCACAGCCGCTCAAGAGCATTAAGATTGAGTAAAATACATGTCCACTAAAGGATTTTCACCTTGGGAGAATGAATATCTGCATTTTCATGCTGAAAAAATACTCAATAATACAGGAAATGAGGAGAGGGTAGCATCTTCAGTTTCAGTTTTATGTATTACATCACACAGTGGTGTGTGAATTTTTGACAGCATTGATAATGCACAACTCCTCACACTTTCAGCACTCATACATCCCTATATAAGAGCTTTACTACCACTGAATTTCACTGGGGGTACCAGGCACTTCTCACTCTTCTGGGCGTTGGTGCATGGTGCCTCTCTTGTAGACATATGTACAGCTGCAGGCTGGGCGACACCTAACACCTTCGCAAGATACAACCTTCGCATAAAGCCTGTGTCTTCCCGTGTGTTGGGTAATATCATTGTCGGCTTGCAGCGCCATTGGGATTGTAGAGGAAATGATTATACTGTATGGTTTAAAAGAAGGAAAAAAAAGGGTTTATCCTCTCCACTTGTTTTTTATATTTTTTTGATCAGAGTTGTTCTAAGAGTAACAAAATATTTCATGCTTTTCACCACGACACCTGTAGAGAGTAGTGTGGCGCTTTAGTGAGCTATCTAGGAGACCAGCAGCTCGAGTTCTGGGTCGTATTAAAACTGTACTCGAGCAAGGCAATAACGTGCCCGTCTCCTTATCGCTCACAGCTTGGTGCGTGATTTGGCTTGTACCAGCCCAGATTCCCCCTAGGTCTGGAGCTGGTAACACCATTCCCTCGGATCCGTGCGCTTTCTCCCAGTTGTCCCAGATCACTATCATCAGAAAGCTTATAATCTTTGAGGAGATCGACTTCACTAAAAACCCAACACACACACAGACACAGAGGCAGAGAGGGAAAAAAAATAAAATCATTAACCGCAGGTTACTGTCTTGTCATCTTGTGCCTCGGCAATGTCTTCTGATTGAACTCCTGCCAAGTTTAAGAACACTGACCCCCTCTCACTTGACCACTCCACAACAACTACAAGTCAACCTATTTTCTGAAGTGAGTCACTTTTTACTTTTCTACAAACAATGTTAAAATGTTATAATTTAAAAAATAGAAAAATAATTATTTTAATAAAATGAAAGTGATGGAGCCTATAGTGACAAGACAGGCTGACATAACAGATGCTACCTCAGTAATTTGACATGTAATAGGATTTTTTTTATTTTACGCCTATTACACCTACATGTTATACTTCAGCAAAAATACACAAACGTCTTGAATCTCCTCCTGGTCCTCCAATAGTGGCTTCAATTGGCTCTTTAACATCTTTAATTTCTACGTTTGTGGATTTTTTTTATAAGACCATATTGTGAAAAAAGCCCTCCTTTGTTAAGGACACTACTCATATGTTGCTTACTATTGATTCAATTAATTCAATACCAGAGGATATATTATTAGTTTCTTTCGACGTTCAATCTTTATATGCATGTATACCACACAAGGAAGATATTGAATATATGATACATTTTTATTAGAACGTGAGGGTTCAATTCCCTCTAATGAATGTAGTAAGACAGGGGTACTCAACCCTGTTCCTAGAGATCTACCTTTTAGTTTAGTTCCAACCCTGATCAAACACTCTGCAGGAAGGTAGATCTCTAGGAACAAAGACATTGTCTGAGACTGGGGAGTGAGAGGCGAGCGGATCCATTCGCGACTTTTTTTTTCTTAAAGGGACGAGACAGATACATGGTTGAAAACAGGCAGGGTCAGAACAACAGCAAACAGGTGTGTCAGAGGCGAGACGAGTGAATAATCCTTATAATGAGCGATAGTCCAAAAAGGCAGGTGGCGAGACAGTCGAAAACGAGTTGACCAGGCGAGAGAACTAAACGCGGGAACAAGGGAAACTAGGAACACTAACACTGGAAATCACAACAATACTCCGTGGCTTGCATGGGGAAAGACCGGGGCTTTTATAGCGTGCCTGATTGGCCACAGGAGTAGACGCAATCAGCGCGATGGGTGATGGGAGTAGTAGTCCGGGGTGCAATGCAACAGTCTGTGTGTAGTGACAGGGTGAGAGCGACATCTGGCGGTGAGCGGACCGCAGGACACCGACCAGATTCGTAACATATAAGTTGTAAAACAAAAGGAGTAATTGACCTTATCACATGTCCTTGTGGTAAATCTTATGTTGAAAAAACAAGTTGCGAACTTAAAACACGTATCACTGAACAATACGTGTACAATAAGATGCAGGAATATGAATTATCCGTTAGCTGCACATTTAATTGAATCTAATTCTATAGGAATTGAGAAGGTATTTTTATTGAGAAGAGGAGGTGATTTGGATCGTATCCTGCTGAAACAGGAGGCTTATTGGATTCACAGATTGAATACTTTAACCCCAAATGGTTTAAATGTGGATTTTGATCTAAGCTGTTTTTTGTAAGTAATGGGTCCTGAGTTGATATGCACCTATGTATTTTGACAAAGTGTGTTAAATATTTAAAGATGTTGTATAAGGATTTTGTGATTTAATATTTGTTGTTTAATGAAACCTGTTTGGGCTTTTTAATGTTAATTGATTGTGGGCTGGTTTGAGATTGATCGATTGTTGATAATTTATACCTCTCCTTACCATGCAAGAAACGATACCTTGACAAAGGCTTTATGCTGAAACGGTGAAATAAAAAAAATCTTTGCAAGTGAGTGCGCAGTTACGTGTCTTCTCTATGAAACTTTTGGTGTTTTCTGACCTTCACCTAGTATGTGTAACGGTGTGAGGGGAGGTGAGGCGAGCGGATCCAAATGCGAGCTTTTATTCAAAGGACGAGGCAGAGACATGGTGAAAACAGGCAGGGTCAGCACAACAGCAAACAGGTGTAACAAAGGCGAGACGTGGGGATAGTCCGTGTAGCAGGCGTGTGTCGATCCGTGGCGAACGTAAATCCATTAGGGGCAAGGCAAGGGAATAATCCGTGAAACGAGTGAGAGTCGAGTAGGCAGGCAGCGAGACAGACGAGACGAAATGGCCAGGTGAGAAAGTTAAACACAAGAAACTAGGAACTCGGGAACTTGGAAACTCGGGAAACTAGGAAACTCGGGAACTTGGAAACAAAGGAAACGTGAAACAACAATACAATAAACCACAACAGAAATAACCACAATACTCCGTGAGTTACCGAGGGAAAGTCCGGGGCTTTTATAGGGCGCCTGATTGGCCACAGGTGCTGATGCAATCAGCGCGATGAGTGATGGGAGACGTAGTCCGGGGTGTAGTGCAACAGTCAGTATAGTGTGAAAGGCTGAGAGCGACATCTGGTGGTGAGCGGACCGAAGGTCACTGACTAGATTCATGACAGAGCCCCCCACTAAAGAGCGGCTTCCAGACACTCCAACCCACCAACAGTCCAGGGGAGCGGTGGGGCTGGGGCGAGACAGGGCAAGGGTTGGAGGACCAGGTCCTTGCGGAGGACCAGGCGACTGAGGCAGGACCGGCAGGGCAGGAGCCCACCAGGGCAGAGCAGGGGGTGCAGGAGGAGGCGCAGGGGCCCTCCAGGGCCCGCATCATGGGCTGGGACCTGGGGAGAGCAGGATAGAGGAGGCAGACAGAATAAGGAGAGAAGCAGAGAGTTCATAGGGGAACGCCGCCTCCATAGGATAATCGTGATCCATGATCCGCATGCAGTAAAACTACAACTTACGCATTTGTCCACGTGTGTTGCCATAGTATTCATAACCGGAAACTGAGGATAGCGCAGAGATTGCATCATTGATAGGCGACAATGACCAGGGACGAGTCATTATTTAAAACTGGAATTTCTCTGGATTTACAAATCCCTGAAAACTTTTAAGATAACTTAAGTACACAACTGCATGAAAAATGTAACACCGGGCAAGTGGTTTTTGTACATTTTATTACAAAAATCTTACATATTGTATCTTTAATTTGATTATTTTCCATTATTCTTTCATTTTTACTCATCTATTATTTCTTTATTCTGTACAAAACGCTGTGAGTGTTAAAACACAAGTGAGTGTTAAATGCTTATGAAAAAATTTACCTTGTACAAAAAGGATCAATGAAAAAAAAGCCTTTTTTTTCCCCAAAAAAGTTATGAAAACATCAAGGTTTAGAATGTTGTGCTAAAGTTGATTGTCAAAAATTAAAATGTAAAGACACTTTAAATATTTTATATTTAACATAGTAAAGTTAATGAAGAAGGTAAATCCGACAATCTTAAACACTATTAGTAAAGATTTGAAATTTTAATAATTTTGAATAAACATGGAGTAACACTGCTTGATTAACACCACAAATTTTCTATCTATCTGTCTATCTATCTTTGGTAACACTATGGAACACATATTCAATATTAGCCAGGAGTTTTTCCCCAAACAACTCCTTATTACTGCTTATTGATAGTTGTAGTTAGTAGGTAGTTGTAGTGGTTTAGGTGTGGGAACCAGAATATGGTTGTGCAAAATAAAACATAAATATATGCTTTATAAGAACTAAACAAACAATATGCTAGTGATATGCATGTTAATAAGCAACTAGTTAATAGTAAATGTGCTCCCTAATCTAAGATTAATTAACCTAAATTAGGTGAATTGAAAAAAAAAAGTGTGTGTGTATATATATATATATATATATATATATGTATATATATATATGTATATATATATATGTATATATATATATACACACATACACACACACACATATTTTTTATATATATATATATATATATATATATATATATATATATATTTTTTTTTTTCAGGAACATAACTGAGAAATGCTACACTCAGTTGAATTTTTATTTTCCAGATGTGTGGGGATGACTCACACTCAAGTTCCCATCCTGGATCTGCACCTGATGTGTGGTCAAAAAGTTTTTGACGTTTTGTTGTGGAGGGACGAGATGCTAACAGACCTGTATGTAGGCGACAACTTGGTTATTAGGGTAGTTATTACCTTTGTCCCTGCATCCTCAATGACAGCCGAGGAAAATTTCACTCCTCGACACCACTGTGAAGGTACATAATGCACAACAAATACAGCTGCTATGCCATAAACCATGTATTTTGAAGCTGTTACTCTAAAAGTCTATTAATATAATCTCATCAACAACACAGCTGTTCCGAATATAAGAACGACTATAATCTGATGTTCTAATCTTTGTTGTAATATAACAGATCAATAAACAAGAATGTGATACAGGTGACCAAAATGATTAGAACACCAGTATTTTCACCAGCTAAAAACGGTTTTATTTCAGTTATTATCTTTTGCTGTAGTGTGTCAGTATAAAATATAAGTTTACATTTCCAAACATTTATTTTGCCATTAATTGTAATAATCCACTGAGAGACAACAGCCAGTGCTCCACACAGAGATCTGATCTAATCATCATCCAGTCTGTCTGGAATGACATGAAGAAACAGAACAAACTGAGACAGACTAAATCCAGAAGAATTGTGGAGACGTCTCCAAGATGCTTCAAGAGACCTACCTCCAAAACTACCTAGGCGCAAGTGCACCTAGAGCAAAAGCTCTTTTAAGTGCAAAGGATGGTCACACCAAATATTGATTTAATTTAGTTAATAGAAGTTAATTGTAAAGAAAATGTATTTATTACATTATTTTTGACAGAATTCTCATTTTAGAGTTTTTACACAAGGGCCTAAAACTGACGTTGCCACAGTTCTTCTGGATTTAGTCTGTCTTAGTTTGTTCTCATATCATTCCAGACAGACTGGATGATGATGAGATCTGATCTCTGTGTGCAAACAAAAATCTTACTGGATTATTACAGTTAACAGCAAAATGAATGTTTAGCAATGTAAACTGATATTTCCAACTGACACACTATAGCAAAAGATAGAAATAACAGACTTAAGACCATTTTTTAGCTGGTGAAAATACTGGTGTTCTAATCATTTTGACCATCACTGTATCTAAAAAAGCTAATTTATACAAAAAGAAAATATCCAAACAGTGTAGTGTTCTAGTGGTCCAGACTAAATGAACCAAAAGAACCGAAATACAACCCAAACACTTCAACATCGAATGTGTAAAATTTGAACTGTTTTAAAATTTTAACAAATCAGCAGAGCAGTCCATTAGAGAGGCAATTATGACAAAGTTGTACTGTATGTCCCAAACCTTGTCTACTCTTCTGCTACACACTGTAAAGCATGTACTTTTTGTTCACAAAAGATTACGTACTTTTAGGGCATAGTATAAGCAGGTGAATTGGGATGCAGCATGACCCTTCACATTTCCTGTACTAATTTATTTTTATTTATTTACTTAAAAAAATTATTTATTTATTTATTTAAAACAATATTTATTTATTGTTTTATTTTGGTACAACTTACAGATTGCTGAGGGGCAGGTCCAAGAAATAAATAGTTGTAAAAAGTTATCTGTCTACAACTAGCTGCCTGTTTAGTTGTGGTTTAGTGCCCCAGATTTCAGCTTTTAATATTTTATTTGCTTAAAGTTTTGCTATTGTTTGTTCTTGTTTAATTTGTATATAGTTTGTTCTAAACAACGGTAATTGTTTGTCAGTAACAATAAAATATAATTCTGTTTCACAGTGGTTGTCTTCTTTACCATTCATATCTCATCCATCCTCCAACATCCATATCTTTAGTTGTGTCACTTTGAAGATTAACCATTTGAAGATAATGTCTTATGGGTTTGGAAAGACATGAGGGACAGTACTGTAAATGGTGACAATTTTCATTTTAGGGTTAAGTATCCCTATAAGCAACAGAGAAGCAGATATTGCACGTATCATGGCATTTATGAGTAAATTTGTTTTGAGGTTTTTGACATCATCAGAATCAGAATCAGAATGAGCTTTATTGCCATGTATGTTTACACATACTAGGAATTTGTTGTAGTGACAGAAGCTCCACAGTGAATGACAGTGACAGGACCAGATGTGATAACAGACAATAAAAAAAGAACACTATACAATTATACAAGACAGACAATGTGCAAAATAACAATAACTGTACAATATACAAGATAAACAAGTTACTATGTGCGTAAGGTGCAAATCATCACTTTACCACTCAATAGTGCTTACCAAGCAGAAGAGTAACATTTTTTTACTTAACTGTGATGCGCACTGTTGGCAACTAATTTTCAGGAAAAGTTGCTAAAGGCAGGTTGATTTGTTGCTAAAAGTTGCTAAATGATGTTGGGACATCATAGGGTAATGATGTCATTATCTAACGATGACGCAAAACTGCATAACTGCGTGGAATATGCATTGAAATTACTCAAATCTCAGCAAGGAATATTATTTGAAATATGTTCATTTGGATTTGTTTGTTAAAATAAACATTTAATATATAGTATTTGTAAAAACAATAAGAACAATTTTTAGTATATTTTTATTTTTAAATACAACATTGGATTATTGAAATGTTACACATTTTTGAACAATTACAGTTCATTTGTTTTCCAAATAACCAGTAAAATTACAGATTAAAGCAGTGAATTGGTAGCAAGTTGAATGCTACTCTAAGGAAAACCCATAAAATATGGCACAGTGTATTTCATGCATTTCATATGTTAATGTGTTAATGTGAAGGAATTTTCTGTATAATTTTTTTCACGAGCATATTTAAAATGACACAATGAATTTAGGTAGGTAGATAGATATATAGATAGATAGATAGATTAGTAATTGCTTGGTTAAGAGGAAAATTTTTATCATTTTTATCATTTGAGTCTATTTTCAAAAGTTGCTCAAAGTTGCCAAAATTTATTTTAAAAATAACTACATTTGTTGCTAGGTGCTTTTTGGGGAAAAAAAAAAAAGTTGTTAGGGTAGTCTGAAAAGTTGCTAAATCTAGCAACAAAATGGCTAAATTGGCAACACTGGTAATACGGTGAAGTATAGATGATGACAGAGAGTCTGCAGGGCAGCCAGATTTTCATCTTGGATTTGAGGTGTGGCAACACAGCAAGAATAGAAAGAGAAAAGTTAAAATCTTCCAGCTACACAATTATGAAAGTACACAAATAGGTTTGGGCGATATGACAAAAATATCATACTAGAAAAATCACAATTCACATTTTTATCATGATTCTTTGTCATATTGGTTACTATTCTGCTTGTTGTTTGAGCAGTAAGGCCAAACTAATTTACCTATTTTAAAAACAAAACCTTACAGGGTTTTCTAAAGGAAATTTTATTTGCTTATTAAAACAAACTTAATTACCTCTCTCAAATCATTTGAGTACTCACCTGAAACACCCTGGTAACTCCAGCTGACCAGCACCAAACCAGTGGCCACAGGACAGAAGTGAGGGGCGGAGTTTAAATAGTAAATAGAGTTTTTTAGAAATGAGTTGTTTTCACATGGATTTTGATCGGATCGATTTCTACAATATTTAACACTTTTCTGTTAATTTGTGATGTACAAAAAGCATTATTTAAGTCATTGAATAATACAAACACTATTTTGTTGTTAGTACATGCTGCATGACCTAATTAAACTAGTCACAACAAACACATTTCACTTTTTTAATTTTGAAAATATATTAATACACAGAACCGCTGTTTCCTATAGGCAAAGTAAGCAGTTTGCGTGGGGCACCAACTCCCATCTGCTTTTGGCACAAAACCATGTCTGATTTGATAACATTGCAATTTATGCCATAATTAGTTATTTGCATTGCATTTTGAGTCATGTTGAAGATAGTTGTAGTGTTGTCATGATTCCTCTGTTTGAGTGCTGAATTTTTATTAAAAAAAAAAAAAATCTTGAGTGCAAAAATCTTGAGTTACCCTGGTAAAACACTGACAAAAATAATTGTTTTCTAAGACTGCACAATATTTTAAAAAATGCACAATATATTTAAACAATTTTTTTAAAACATAGTGTAACATTGTATCATTAGAAATCTTCACTAACACAGAAGAATACCTTAATGTTTCTGAATTACTATTTCAAAATAAAAGTTCTGTCGTTTTGAGTTGACATGTTATGTTCACATATTCTTGTTCAAGAAATTACTGTTGCATTTCAGTCTTTAAGAAGTGGACAATTATTAAAGATCATGTGGCCATTTAGCTTAAGTGTTTGGCCAATATTTAACAACCCAGCTGAAAATATCAGCTAAAACCAGTTACGTCCAGCTTAAACCAACTAAGACCAGCCAACCTATCTGTCTGTTTTTTTTTTTTCTGATAGACTGAATTGCATTCAAAACATTCAAACTGTAACATTAAAACTACTTTAAACTGCAAATTACTTCAAACTTAAAACCTTCTAACTTCTAGCCATTTTTCAAACTTTCTGGTCAGGCTTTCTCAAGCCAACCTCAAAGTTTGTCTTAACTAACTTTTTTTATCTACTGTAGTTAATGTAGTATTTTTTTATTAAAGAGGTCATCGGATGCCCATTTTCCACAAGTTGATATGATTCTTTAGGGTCTTAATAAAAAATCTATAATATACTTTGGTTAAAAATTCTAAAACAACACCCTTTTTACCTTGACAAAATCAGCTCTGCAAAAGTCATCGTGTTCTGGTCGAGGCTGCTTTAAATGCAGATGAGCTCTGCTCACCCCGCCCCTCTCTTCTCTTTGTGGATTGACCAGCCTGTTTACTTTAGCCGCGTTTAGCTGCTAAACTTGCTAACTAGCACGTTATTAGGAAAGTCGATCGCAAAGAATAAAAACCTTATACTCACTTCTGCTGTAAGTGAAGCTGGATCACAAATGATTCGCGTGAACATAGATGGATATACAGGGGTTGGACAATGAAACTGAAACACTGGCCAATATAGTGTTGGAGGTTTCATGGCTATATTTATGCAGCCTGGTGGCCAGTCTTTACTGATCGCACATTCCACCAATAAGAGCAATAAGAGTGTGAAGGTTGACTATGTGCACCCAATAGCTCAAACATTGTACCCTGAAGGTGGTGCCGTGTATTAGGATGATAATGCACCAATACACACAGCAAGACTGGTGACAAGAGTGATTTGATGAACATGAAAGTAAAGTTAAACATCTCCCATGGCCTGCACAGTCACCAGATCTGAATATTATTGAGCCACTTTGGGGTGTTTTGGAGGAGCGAGTCAGGAAATGTTTTCATACACCAACATCACATAGTGACCTGGCCACTGTTCTGCGAAAGGAATGGCTCAAAATCCTTCTGGCTACTGTGCAGGACTTGTATTTGTCATTCCCAAGATGAAATAATGCTGTATTGGCTGCAAAAGGAGGCCAAACGGCATACTAATTGTGGTCTAAACCCAGGTGTTTCAGTTTCACTGTCCAACCCCTGTATGTAGATCGGGAGGTGCATTCCCTGGTGAAAAATCCAGCATATGCTGGTAGCTATGTTTTGATGCTGGAATGCTGGTTAGGTAGGTTTTGATGCTGGTTTAAGCTGGTCCTTTGCTGGTTTATGCTGGTCCTTAGCTGGTTTATGCTGGTCCTTGATCAGCAACATGACCAGCAAAAACCAGCAAAGGACCAGCTTAAACCAGCTAAGGACCAGCATAAACCAGCATAGGACCAGCTTAAACCAGCATCAAAACCTACCTAACCAGCATATGCTGGTTTTTTCACCAGGGTTCCCTTCACAAACAAATGTAATCCACTACATCTTCAGCTGCTCAGATGTTGGGAGTAAATGACAACCACTACGTTCATTATCATCCAGCAACACAACACCTCAATCACTCAATCAGACATACTCTTATTTAACTTACATCCCTGCTCCGACATCGAAACAATGGAGGTCAGACTGTTACAGCTGATTTAAGGCGGGTCTGAGGTAAGAGCTCATGTCAATCAACTATCGTGGGAGTGGCCTCTGTGGGTGTGACGCCACACTAACAGGCATCTGCGAATGACTCGATTTGAAAAAGGGGATATTATTTTTACAGATTAATTAAAAACCACTGCATGAATTTTTATCATTATAGGGTAGATTTGTACATACACTGCCAACACACATTAATGTTCAAACAACATGTAAAAGTTAACTTTGTATCCGATAACCCCTTTAAGAACAGAAAAGGAGGAAGAGAGAATAACATGTATGATGTAGATCCATGTAATATTTCAAAATTTAATTTTCAGACCATATGGTGCAAATGCAAAAATTTAAAAATGAAACGAACATTCATTTTTTTCTGTTTTCAGTTACATCATAAATAATTGCTATTTTCTCTCCTTTTTCAATTTTAATTTTGCTAAATTGTGACTACACAAATTACTATTTGGATAATAAAATCTAAACAATTTTTTCCATTTTTTTTCTCTTACAATTTGCGCTGTGGGCTGTACCATTAAACACTAAGGTAAGGGTGACAGTTAAGGCTATGTTCACACTTGGCATCTTTTTTGACAAGAAAAAGTTGACAAGGGCGGTTTTTTAGTAAGAAAAAAATCTGGCAGTGTTGCAGCAGAAGGCGTCTTTGTTGCTAAGACAACAGCTGCAACAATATGAATGTCGAGAAAAGAGGAAGTCTATCTACCGGCCCTTCTCTATTTTATCTTGTTTTTCTTGTTATGGAAACGTCAGTTCTGGCTACTCGCTTGTCATTGGTCAGCTGTCAAAAAGGCGCTTGACATAGGGCGTTTCTTTCAGAAAAGCTGAACCTTTTTCAATTTGAAAAGATGCTCTGAACTGCAGAAAAAGACACTGGCCATGGCATTTAAAAAAACGCTCAGGACTTTTTTTGATAACACTGTTTACTCCATAGGATTATAATGTAAAACAGACACTGGCAGTTCAAAAAAAGACGCCAAGTGTGAACATAGCCTAAGACGTTTGTTGCAACGCTCTTAAAAAAATCCCTTGCCTCAGAGATTTTTTTCCCCTCAGGGATGCCGTTAAGTCAAATTACTTAAGGATTATTATGCAATTAGGCCCTGGATCGCTGTCAGATTAGCCGTCCGATGCTGATGAGCCGACCAAGGATGTATCACTTATCTCTCCAGTCCCCACCCTAAGACTCTCCATCGCTCATGGCATTTAGTGCTTCTAATACCTTATTGTCATCCATTGACTTTATGAAACTGATAACCACCAATTCAGTTAGTGTACAATACTAAAACATAAGCAGCAAAAAAAATGACAGCGTGAAAGAATCAGTGAGAATCAGTTATGTACATTTGTTATTTAAACAGCAGTGGGTAAAATTTACCCCGTGGTGGTTCTAGTGTTAAAACCCATTTCAACAATTTCAGCATTCCAACTGAATTATAGAAATAGTTCACCCAAAAATATTTTTTTTGTCATCAGTATTTGATCCTCATGTCATTCCAGACGTGTGTGACTTTCTTTTTTCTGTTGAACATAAAAGATGAGAAATGTCCCATTGTTCTTTTGATGGAAGTCAATGGTAACTTCAAAATATCTTCTATTTGTGGTCAACAGAACAGCCATACATTTTGATGATGATAAAATGATGACAGATCAGATTTTTGGGAAAACTATCCCTTAATTCATATGGCTGTTGTTATCATTAAATCCTTTTGAAAGTGTCATACTGAAATTAATCATAACACAGCAGCCTTTGTCATTGTTTCTTTTTTGCATGGTTTCACCACTTTCTGCTCATCTCTAATTATGGGGTGAGTTTGTGAAAGAGTTGTGCCACTTTTGTACATGGTATTTCAGTGCAAAAATCTGCCTAATTCACCACCCACAATTCAATTTAAGCAGGTGCTAAATGCCCTGAAACAGCCACTTGCCTAATTGTTCAGTGAATCAGGTGCAAAACAACCCAGACAGCACGTATAGTAAACAAGAATTCCTTAAAGGGACACTCCCTAATGGCTGATTCATATTTAGCCAGTATGTTGTTAAACAATTTACAATATAAGAAAATGAACTGTCATTGCCTCACTAATAAATAAGTCTCTAATAAATCTGTTAATATTTTGTGAGTTGCTGGCCTGTTTTTAAATTGAAACTAAAAAGACTTGGCCTTAACATGAAAGAAATCCTACCCATGAGACCCCTTCTACATTTCTCATTGTCGCTTTAAGAGTCATTTACTAAATTACGTTGCATTCTCATTCATCTTTACCCCAGCCAGACATGCTTAGTTTTATAATGGTGCAAACCACTTGAAGTATATATAATTTCCTGTAATGGTTTAACACAAAATTAAACAGATCGGACAGATTTTAAATTCTGTGATTATATGAGGAAAAAAGGGATCTAATTATTGTTTTATTGTTAAAAAAAAAAAGGCAAATTATTTTCCTCTTAATACTGAACATATCGCAGTAAACTGTAGAGCAGTTTATTTTATTGTGTAATTTGTTAAAGAGTCATGAAACGCCCGTTTCAGCAATGGTTAGTTCTCACCAGAGCCATATAGAGACAGAGTTGCGACAGCTCCATTGACTCCAATGGACCAATTTTTTTTACAGCAATGGCGGATTGTGGAGGCGCGCAATAGTTCCCGGAAGTTAGCGCTAATACTATCAGCGCCATAGAGATGCAGCAGAAGAGACTGCTGTGATCGACTTTGACAAGGTAAGACATTTATAGAACAAAAACTATATATTATCAGAGCAGCTAATTAAATTACTTTATGCATTAATACAGATTATTATTAGATTATTCCTCACTAAATTAGTAGATTTAGGGGGTATTATTCATTCTCTTAATGCAGTTTCATTCATTGTTGTGTAATTGAGGCTTTTAAATGTGATTTTTGCTGGTGGAATGTTAAGTATTAGAATTAGATTTATTGCAGAGGATGCTGATGGACCTAAGTGAGAATGAAAAAGAGGCAGGCAATTTTCATTTCAGAATCATACTAGGCTAAATTACCAGAAATATATTAAATACCACTACTGTATACAATTGAAGTCAAAAGCTTACATACACCTAGCAGATACTGAAAAATGTGAATTAAAATAATTTATTTTACCAAAATAAATACGTTTAAACATTGTTTATTTAGGACTGACCTGAATAAGATATTTCACATAAAAGATGTTGTTTACATATAGTCCATAAGAGAAAATAATAGTTACATTTATAAAAATAACCCAGTTCAAAAGTTTACATACACTTGATTCTTAATACTGTGTTAACATTGGTAAATTAATTCAAATTTTACAGATTCTGGAAGCTGTATGTAAACGTTTGACTTCAACTTGTACTTTACTACTGTGTTTTATATTGACTGTACTTCTGTACTTATTATCTACTGTAGAAGCACTGTGTGTGGAGGAGCAGCGATGCCACAGGACTGATATGTGATAGAGCATCACTTTACCATTTCTCATGTTTTTCTTCTTGTCTATTTTGCTCTCAGAACAAGAAACACCTGAAGACTCCTTGTAATGAGAACACCTCTGAAGAGATGACGCCAAGCTTTGAGAGGACTTCAGATGACGCCAACTCCGAATAAACACACAAAACTGCCAAATTTTCTTTGTATTATAATCAACATGATCAATTCATGTGATCTTTGCTTTAATATATTATTTGTTTCTGCTGAATACATGATGTTAACTAACTGCATGATTTGTATAGCCTAATGTTAGAACATTTCTCCCATATGAACATTACTTTGACAGTTACACCTGTTAACATAACTTTTTTTTGTAACATAGAAACATTAATTTTCTGTAAAGCTGCTTTGAAACACTGTGTATAATAAAAAGTGCTATACAAATAAATGTGAATGAAATAAAACTTGATGCTGTCACACCCCTATTGACTGTTTTCTTTGGTTTTCCCCATGTATGCCCTTATATGGTCTTTCCTGTTCCGTCTTCAATTATTACGTCATTGTTTAATCGTTCACACCTGTCTCCCTCTGATTAGTCTGTGTATATAAGTTGGGTTCTGTTCCCTGTGTCTTTGTTGGTTCTTAAAGTCTTTTTCGTTGTGTATGCGTGTGCTCGTTCCTGCTCGTTCCTGCTCGTTCCTGCTCGTTCCTGCTCGTTCCTGCTCGTTCCATCGTTCCTGCTCGTTCCTGCTCTTCCTGCTCGTTCCTGCTCGTTCCTGCACGTAGTGTGGATTATTTAAATAAATGTATGTTCCTGATTTCCTCGTCTACTCCTCATTCCACAACGCCATGACAGATGCATCTTTTTTTCTCCTCTCTGTGTCTGTAGGATAACCATACATTCATTCTGCGTTCTGTGAGTGACTCGATCATTCCCATGCAGCACAGCAAACTACAAGGACAACATGCTTTTCCGTTTTTTTATAAACTAATAAATCAGTTGCTGTAAATAAGTGTATAACAAAAGTCAACATACGTAAAATATATGATTAAATGTGTAAAAACAATGTTTTAAGTTGAATATACTATGAAAATATTTATTTATTAATAATTATAAAATTTAATTTTATAATTCACTTCTTTGGTTAAAGACTGCATTTGCTGTTTTGAAATGGTATTGTCTTGTTGGTATGTTGTCTTAATACCAAAGTGTAACGCCACGCCAGCAGAGGGAGCCCTCACCCATTGACTCTCTGTTACCGCTCCCTCTGCTGCTTCATTCGTTACTTCCTGTTTGGTGGCCATATAAGGAGGCCTAAACCAAACAGACCCTGCAAAGTATTGTTTTGCCTGTGTGGACTCTACTAAGCATTTTCTCTATTTTCATTGCCTTGTTTTGTTAATTTCACGGTTTAGTTTTGAAGGATTACAAATTTAAGAATGTTTAAAATATGCTGATCCTATGCATATTTGTTATAGGTTCCAATATAACAACCTGAACTGAAAAAGTTATGTATATTGTGACAGTCTAAGAGCAGGCAGCCCAGGCCCTGAGACAGTAACCTTTTGTCTTTATGCAGTTCCTGAACATTTGGCAGGTTTTCCCAAGTTAAGTGTGAATTCTAAGCTTAAGGTACAACTGTGCCTTTTGTTTAAGCACCTATGCATTTGAATGACACTTGTATGCTAAATAGATCAAGGCTGGGAAAAATCTTTAACTGAGCTGTTTTCCTGAACCACATTTGCATGCTTTGTTTAGATTGATTCCACCTCTATGTACTCCTCCCCCTTCAAATCTATATACTCTGCTGTGCTGAGATTTTGTTAGACTTTTTGATGACTGCAGTGCCAAGCAGCGAGTATCTGAATAAAGAGAAACTTCTGCTTCAAGATATCCAAAAACGTCTCCTGGTCTCTAAGAAAAAAATTCACAGCAGTTTCATTGTCATAGTTTTCCTTGTTTCTTTGCCATAGTTTTGTCTAGTGTCATTGCCATAGTTTTTGCCTTGTTCCATTGCCTTGTTTATTTCCTACTTTTGGACTGCTCACTGGTATTTTGACGTTCAGCCTAATTTCTGGATTTTGCTACTGTTTTTGCCCTGGACTTTACTGTTTGTTTGGAGATCAACCCTGCCTGTCTGACTACGCTGTGTTCAATAAAAACTCGCACTTGGATCTTATACGCTTCCCACGATTCCCGTTACACAAAGTTACTTCAGCCTAAAATATGTTAACAAGGCAAGTAGCGATAGTTGACCACATTAATCCTCAAATATTAGTGTATTTTATATTTTAAATACAACACCGATATAACTACATATACATACTACATATACATGTCGATGTATTTTATAAATGATGTAAATACATTCTTTTATTGTCTACTAATTAACTAAAATTGCAGTTCTGCCAAAATTGATGTTGATTTTCTAATGTTAAACCTAAGCTATGTTGTAAATAGTTGTAAAAAAGTATTTTCAGTAACGTATGGAACAATTTTGTTTTAATGTGAAAAAAAAAATTACAGGACAAAAAATAAAATAAACGTATAGAAGAGTGTTGTGAAAAAATTAGCATTACAGAAATTTACACATTGTAATTTACAAATTGTACAGAATTAGTTCTCTTTTATTAACGTGAATATACAATACAAAAATACAAAATGTACAAAAATTATTCATAACTTGCATCACAAAAATAAACTACAGAAATTAGGTTGTTTCATTGACGAAGTGACAAAAAAAAATTAAAAATTTGCAACACTTGCAATCCTAAATCAGAGCAAATAAACCATGCCTGTTAACAACAACCGCACAATGAATTTCAGCGAAAAAACACTTCATTTTCCTGGGAATCGGAGACTGCATTTGAAGTCGCTTTCGAATTACGGTAGCCCTCGTCACGCCGCGGTGATGCATTCGCACTTAAAATACGCACTTCGGAGTCCGCGCACTCCACTTTGGGACACAGCTACTCTCTATCCAAGTTTCCTACGCCCCATGAGGCCATGCGTCAAAAGTGGTAGTGTCTTCCGGTTCAAAATAGACAAGCGGGACGTGGCACTCATTCATTCAACAGCTGACAGGAGTGACGGGCAAATGAAGCCTTGTGAAACACCGAGACTTTCCTCTGACTGTTTCGGGAAAAGATTCAAAGCTTCGAGAGTGTCAAAAACAGCGTGATCTGGTGGTTAGTAAAAAAATAAAGCAGCCAAAAGCCTGTAAACTCCGTCAGAAGAAGCGTTCACCACAATTTCCATAGATCGGTCCATGTTATATGCACACATAAAAGCCTAACCGTGTGTGTGTTTGGTGAATTTCTGACTCTGATAAATTCATTTACCCATTGAATATTGCCATTAAATGCCAGTACGAATATCAATATGATGTAATAGAAGAATAATGTACACATATATTAATTGCATATATATGACATATATTTAATTTTCCTAAAATATATTGTATTCTTCATATTACTTGTATGACTGGGTATTTTAAAATTTAATTATTAAATAGGTCCCAATGAAAATGTACTCGCAAAGTAAGATCTGGGGGTCGAACATTAGGACATGCAAAGTGAATCGCGCACATTACTGGATAGAAAGTGAGGCTTTTACGAAAGGGATTTCTACGTTAACAAGCCTCAAATCGAGGCTTCATCTGGCATGACCTTTAACACAAGCTCTGATGTCTCAGTTCAAACATCATTTCACTAGTTGACAGTCATTTAAGATTTAGTGATCCAAACTTGCTAATCATGTGGGAACACAAATTCGAAAAGCATATGTTGTGCATATAAGAACATAATGGCATCTCTCATAAAGATGTGCATCTTTACAAAGTAAACAATGGTCTAAAAAACACTTAGCCTCGTTGCTAATTAGCACACAAATACCATTGGTATACTACGTCCGCCGCCTCACCGGAAGTTGTACCCACGTTCTTTTTTTTACAGTTGCGCCCCCCGGAAACTTGTGGATACGGCTCTGGTTCTCACCAGCGTTTTATAAAATGCTGCAAAAGTGGGCATGGTGTGCTGCGGAGCGGAGGGGGAAGAGGGGAGAGAGTGAACTTCGGGTCCAGTTTCATTTCACTCCCACTGAGTTAACAACACAAATAAATGCACAGCCATTTGCACTCTGCATCGAAAACACATATATACTTCTCTATTAACTTACAAGGCTTATTTTGTAGTGTTTATAATCCTTTTGATGGGTTGTGTCAAGGAGTTGTAAGAACCGCTATTACACTCTCTCTACGAATGAATTGCGTTTGTGCCGAACTCTTACAATGCAAAGAAAAACACTCTCCTTCCATCCATGAACGTTTCTCTCAGTTAATATACACAAACTCACAGCCTGAAGCGTCTGTCATAGTAAATCAACACGCTGTCCTGAAAAATTAGGCGAAGCGTCGTCTCATAGGATAAGAACACGCAGCCTCATGAATAATTATGAGGCAACAACGTGTCATCAATTTACCATAGTCCATTGCCACGTCACAAACTGTGACATCAACACAATGTAGATTTTAAACCCAGATGAAAATCGCACAAAAAGGCTAAAAATTAACCAGTTTTCTCCAACAATTAAAATTAACGGATGCTGACATTGTGCTGTGAAATCAGTCTTGAAAGAGATAAGAACAGGAGCGGGTAACAATGACTCACTCCTGCTGAGGTAAAAACTGTGGGAATTGCATGTTAATAAAGGGTCCAATGAGACAGAAGTCTATTGTGAATCAGCTAATAGTAGATCTAAAAAAGACAGGTTATATGAACCTCAAACTAGACATGTTTTCTGGTAGCTATGAAAAAGAGTGCAGGATCTGATTGGTGGTCACCTGTGTTTTAAAATGTTTGTATGTTATCTTGAAAGAGCTTATTTTGTCTAAACATGCAGTATTTTTTTTTATCAGTTTATATCTAAGAACATCTGATGGAGCAGAATCTTTTTGTTTTTATGCAGTAACACAATACTCTTGTGTAAAAAAAAATGCCATAATGTAATTACTTTCAATATACAAGTGATGCCTAAAATGAATTTGGGAATTTGATAAAGAGGTCATTAAGTATATCAGAAAACCAATGGTCTATATGTCATCTACACTGAATTACAAACCATGACAAAATAAGTTGCCCATTCATTTTTTGCCCATTCGTCAACCAAAGTTTTTATTTATTTATTTATTTATTGTTAGTTTGTTTTGTCTTTCCCCCACCATGCAGTGTGTACTGATCTGATACCCTGTTTATACAGGACAAAGAGTAACATTTAAAGTAAAATGATAATTACTTACATTTTTACTTTTATTTATTTCTACAATTCAAAATTTAATAATTCAACCATAACAATAGAAATAAATGACTTTTTAAATTGACATTAATAGACATATTTAAGATATCTTTATAAATGTACAGTTGCTTATATAGGGTATTTTGCCAAATGTTTTTCTTTACCCATTTGTTATGGGAGTTAAATGCAGGACATTATAAATTATTATATATCAAAATTAATTACATTTTTATTTCCTTTTGTTTATTTCAGGATTTAAGAAAGCAAACATAATGGAAATAAATTATATTTTAAACTGACATTCATAGAAATTTATATTTTTATCCATTTGTCGTGAGAGTTAAAAGTTATTAGCTGATCTCATGGAAAATTATCAAGCTATTTTTTGAGATGGAGATTCTGTCTGTGGAGTTTTGTTCCTTTCATTCCTTAGGCATGATCCGCTTCCTAAGTGGATGTCGTTGACATATACATACATTTTCCTGTTAAGGAAACAGAAAAATCAGGTTAGAAGGAGAGAAAAGACACAATGCTTCTATTGTTTTAACATGAGGGGTCTATGAATTTAAAAGTGTGTGATACTCATCACAGATTAAATAATGTACTAAAAGATAATACAAAGAAACAGGAAACTGAGAAAACGGTAGCTTAGTTGAAGGCAGTGTTTAATTTTTTTTTAATAAATCTAAAAGTAGAGACAAAGCTTTGATCTCGTGCTCTTTAGGCACTGCCTCTGCTCAAGGTGTGCTGAAAAACTTGCAGAGGCTTTGGAATCTTTTCTCACACATTGCTTTTTGCATGGAGGTGGCTGAACGTCATCTACAATGTCCTGTTGAAATAACCAACATCATCATTTAATGCCAAATCCAAAGACATATCATTCAATATAATACAGCGGATTTTAAGTAGATACTGCATTTTAAAGAAATAAAAAAAAAAATCCAAAAAGAACAAATAATAGATAGGAGGGATTTACCAAATCTTCGGTGCTCCATGGGCACAGCCTCTTCAAAGTGTGCTGGGATCTTGGAGAGGCTATGGAACCTTCTTCCACACACTGTTTTTTGTGTGGAGGTGGCTGAACCACATCTACACTGTCCTGTTGACAAAAAAAAAACAAAGTCATCATTTAATGCACAAGTAGTTTAAATGAATGCCTCCTAAACAAAATCTAAATTTAAATAAATCTAAATCAAAATTTCACTTTACCAAAATTAAAGGAGTCCTATTATGCTCTTTTACAAAGTCTTGATTTTGTTTTGGGGGTGTACTAGAACATACTCTCATGCTTGGTGGTTCGAAAAACGCATTATTTTTAACATAATTTACATTATTACAATACATTTCTCCCAGCCTGGCACATAAGGCTTGATTAGTTCCAGGTTTAATGAAGGCCCGCCTTCCAAAAAACAAAATATTTTGTGATTGGTTATCTGTCTCACTGCGTTGCGATTGGCGAACAGCTTAGACGGTGCATTCGTCTGAAGAAAGGAAGTCATATACACCTAGGATGCATGGAGGGTGAGTAAATGCTAATTTAATTGTTTACATACTTAGTTTCATTGCCCGAAACCAGCTCCAGCATAAAGTTAAAAGCAGCCTAACATTATCAAACAGCATCATCACTGATTGTCCTACCCTATTCTAGTGCAAGTTTATGCATTTTAAAAAACATTTGTGTTATAAGTGAAGCTATCTGCACTGTATGATGAAAAAATCTCTTACCACTGCACATGTCTGCGGCACGTTACAGCTATGCCCAAAGATACAAATCACACACTGACTAAAATTCAAAAATTGAAAAAGCATAATAGGACCCCTTTAAAACTAAGAACATTTTTGACAAGAGGGACTTACCAAAGCCCCAGTGCTCCATGGGCAGAGCCTTTTCCGAGGTGCTCCGTGTGGGAATGTGGCAGGTCCAGGTGCTCTCTTAAAGGACCTGATGGGCACAGCTACTTTCCCAGGGGACCTGTTTGGCTTAAGTGCTCTCTCAGGGGACCTGGCCCATAGCAGGTGCTTCCTTGGAAGATGCAGTGGGCACAGGGACCCCCTCAGGGGAAGGGGAGGGAACAGGTGCTTCTTCGGAGGCCACTATATGAACAGGTACACCTTCTGAGGACCTAGCTGGAGCACATTCTTTTTCAGGGAACACAGGTGGACCGGATTTACCCTGAGGGGAAGAACAGGTAATAGGTCCTACTTTTGGGGCCCTGGCAGGTTGAGGCCTTAAGGGCAAAGGTGTTGAAATAACACTTGTCAGGTACTGCCTCATATTTTCTGGAAATGTTTTTCTCTTCAGCTTCCTCTGACAATGCAGTAGAAGCAGGTGCTCCCTTAGGAGAACTGGTTGGAGCAGGTACTTCCTCAGAGGCCACAGTTGAAACAGGTGCACCTTCTGAGGACCTGGCCGGAGCAGGTGCTTCCTCAGGGGGCACAGACACCCTCAGGAGAAGCAGAGGGAACAGGTGCTCCTTCAGGGGACCTGGCTTGAGCAGCAGTTTCCTCTGAGAATGCAGTGGGCACAGGTGCTTTCTCCACTATTTGTCAACACTGCCTCATATGTAAATAGTTTGTGCAGCTTGGCTCTAAGAGACAGAAACGAACTTACAGTCATGTAAAATAATTCAAGTCTTGTCCCAATAAACATAACTTTGCCTGAATTAAATAATATACAGCCATGAATGAGCACATGTTGGAAATGAAAGCGCTAAATTTAATTCTCTCTCTTTTGTGTATGTGTTCATCATTAGCCTCGTGAAGTCGGAGTCACATATAGGCTTATACCATCATAAGAAATAGTTTGAACTCACAGTCACGTAATAATCCTTGCCTTAAATAAAATCTATAGATATAGTCCTAAAAGAGTTAAAGTATAAAGCAATGTTAGTTTCAATGTTAAACTTGGATAAATGTACGCTATTAGGCACATACCCAATGGTTTGTGCGGAGAGTGGAAGCTAAAGCTGCTTACAGGGCACAGAGGCGCCATCACTAATCACATTTCTTTCAGTGGACACAATTTAATTATTCTGTCATTTTTGCTCATAAAGGTAGAGTAATGCATCATTTGGAACTGTAAAGGGTCTACTTTTATTTGTGTGTACTCACAATATCAACAAAATGTTGCAAACAGTGCCTTTATAAAACAATCATTATGCGCTTTCTGTTGTTTCAACAGGAGCGCTTCACAAAAATAAACCGACACTCAGCAAATACAAACCTCACAGACATGATAAATATACATATAGAAAGCTCAAAATTATTACTTATCAAAATAAATCTAATTGAAAACAAAAACTCTCATTATGTAATCTGTAATGATGCTTTGCTCTCTAAAGGCGCGTCCAAAGAGAAGATGGTGAGTCCAGATCGGCAAATTCATCCTGAAATCACTGACTCAGAAAACACTAGTTTATTAATAATGAAAAAATCTCCTTACTATTTTCCCCTCTAAACATTCATGATAATTACTTTTGCCGGTGTTTTGCAGCAAGCTTTAGCCTATTGCGTGCACTTGAACGCAGATCTCTTCCCGCTGCGTTGAAGGCGCGCTCGCTGCCACTGTTGATGGAGACACTAAAAGCCTTCCGAGCCGGTCAAAAAAAAAGCGAAAGTGAAGTCTTGTGTTGTTTCCACTAGCGGGGAATTTTTCATCACCATAAATTGTGGATGTCAAAAATATAAAAATAAGGAGAAGCCTAAAGTAGACCCAAAGCCCGGCCCTAGGGACGTAAAAAGGTTGGGCTGAAATGCAGGGCTCTACGTTCACTCATGGGTTGATGCGCTCGCCACCGCATGTAACTTTTAAAAAGTTACACAAGATTCACTTGTTTAAAACACACTCTCAATTGTATCAATATTTACTATAAAATCATTATTTTTCTAATGCACTTCTAAATATATACAATATGGAAATTATTTATTATCTTTGCCAGCAATCACAGTTTGAGTATACTTCTATGTAAATGCATAGATAAACCGCGCTGTCAGCAGACATTTCAGAATAGAATGACGAAAAACAATATTAGTAATTCTGATATAACATACCAGTTGAGAAATACTATAAAATGTTTTGTTATATTCCAATATTCCAGAGAATATTATTCAGTGAATTAACATTATCCAGTGAACTCTTTAGCCTATTAAACTGCCTATAAACTGTAGTTTAAAACTAAGTTGATATGTCTTGTTTTATTTTCTCCATTTGAAAACATTCTACATTCTTCTTTTATTTTGCTTATTAGTGTTGCAGCTGGTGCATTTTATGTCTCCAGATATTTGTATTGAATTTTGCAATTTTCTCCCCTCATACATACAGTATGTTCAAACATTGTACATTTTCCATAGTAATCCAACATAAACATCCCTCCCTCCCCACTAGCCACACACACAGACCATAGTTCCCAAAGAGTATTATTCCTGGAGTATTCTAGAGAGCTGCTGGAAGTCAAGTGTAAATTCTTTACAAAGAAAGAAGAAGAAAAAAAAAAAAAGTAAGATAGGTAAGCAAACAGGGCTAGATAGATAGAAAAATAAGTGAGTAGAGGGAGACAAGTTAAGACATTAGCTGATATTGACTCTGTAACTGACCGAGATGGACAGGGAAGCAGGATAAACAAAAGGTGAAGGTACTTCAATTTGACTTAAGGTTCTCAAAGTATTCCAGAAAAGGTCCCCACACCTTCTCGAACTTCTTTTTCGAGTCGCACACTGAATAGCGGATCTTTTCGAGGTCTAGACAGGACATGATGTCCCTTAACCACTGAGCATGTGTGGGCGGGGCAGCATCCTTCCACCTTAGTAATACTGCACGTCTAGCCAAAAGTGAGGCAAAAGACAGTATGCGTCTTTTGATTGCGGTGAAGTACATGTCATCCTCACCAGCGATGCCAAAAAGGGCAATCAATGGGTCAGGCTCTAGCTCAAGATTAAGAATAAGTGACAAGGTTTGAAAAACATCTCTCCAGTATCTTTCCAGGCTTGGACAAGTCCAGAACATGTGGAATAACGAAGCCTCATCTCTCTTACATTTGTCACATAAAGGATCAACATCTGGGTACATATGAGATAGCCTGACTTTAGATATATGAGCCCTGTGCACCACCTTAAACTGTAATAGAGAGTGACGTGCACAGAGAGATGTTGAATTCACCAGCCTGAGAATAGAGTCCCACACTTCATTTGACAGTTGAAAGTTTAAATCCTGCTCCCAAGCAGTTTTAATTTTGTCCATAGGAGCCTGTTTTATGCCCATCAATTTGTCATAGATGACTGATATCAACCCTTTGCGCGATGGATGAAAACTAAGAAACATATCGGCGGTGGTCGCAGCAGTTGCCTCAGGGAAACTAGCTATTTGAGAGCGGAGAAAGTGTCTTGCCTGTAGGTATCTGAAGAAATGAGTATTTGGTAGGCCAAACTTTCCAGATATTTGTGCGAATGATGCCATTCTATTATCAATGAAAAGATCTTTAAATTTCTCTATGCCCCTCCCGTGCCAGTCTTGGAATGCAGAGTCAGATAATGAAGGTTGAAAAAGAGGGTTAGATAGAATAGGACTGAAGAGAGAGAAGTCACAAAAGCTGAAATATTTCCTAAACTGAGCCCACACCCTCATTGTGTGCCGGACCGTTGGACTGTCAGTCCACTCAACCGGGGGGAGAGGTAGAGGGGACCCAAGCAAAGCCAAAACAGAACCCTTTCGGACAGAACTCAACTCCATTTTCACCCACATCGGGCAATCAATCCGACCATAAAAGTGTGACCAAAGAGTTATACAGCGTATATTAACAGCCCAATAGTAAAAACGAAAATTAGGCAGCGCCATGCCCCCGTTCTTTTTAGATTTTTGAAGATGGCCTTTATTTAATCTAGGGCGTTTGCCCCTCCATATATAGGCCGAAATGATTGAGTCCAAGGAATCAAAGAAAGATTTGGGGATTAAGATTGGTATGGATTGAAAGAGGTATAAAAATTTAGGGAGGATGTTCATTTTAACAGAATTAATCCGGTCAATCAGGGAAATAGATAGGGGTGACCAGTGTGTCAAGCGCTCTTTCACATGATTCAGTAGAGTATATAAATTTTCTTTAAGGAGACACTTATGTTTCCTAGTGACTGTAACACCAAGGTACACAAATTTTTCTTCCGCAATCTTAAATGGGAGGTTGGTATATTTTAAAGCCAGTGCCTCTGAATTCACCGGAAAGAGTTCACTCTTATGGAAATTTAGTTTATACCCAGACACCTGGCCAAATTGAGTAAATAGGGATAGCATTACAGGTATAGAAGTATCTGGATTTGATACAAAAAGTAAGAGATCGTCAGCATACAACGACACTTTATGTTCAATACCTCTCCTCAAAATCCCTGAAATGTCCTTGCAGCTACGCAATGCAACTGCCAGAGTCTCTATTGTCAAGTCAAAAAGTAAAGGGCTTAAACGGCATCCTTGACGGGTTCCCCTATAAAGATTGAAAGGATGAGAGCGTTGAGAATTGGTAAGGATAGAAGCGGTTGGGCATGTATATAAAAGTTTAACCCACCTAATGTAGTTTGGGCCAAAACCAAATTTTTCCAAAACTGCAAATAGATATCTCCACTCGATCGAACGCTTTCTCCGCGTCTAAGGAGAGGACACATTCCGGAACTGGCTCTGAAGGAGAATACAAAATGTCAAATAAACGACGTATATTAAAATAAGAATGTCGATTTTTTTTTACAAAGCCAGTCTGATCTTCTGATATTATTGCTGGTAGTACATCCTCTAATCTACGGGCCAGGACCTTTGCCAAAATTTTGGCATCAGCATTTATTAATGAGATTGGCCTGTAGGAGGAGCACTCTGCTGGGTCTTTACCTTTCTTTACAATCAAACTGATGCATGCTTCGTATAGTGATGCTGGAAGTTTGCCGTGCTGGAAACAGTCTGATAATACTGAAGATAGATGGGGGGAAAGTAATGAAGAAAATGTTTTAAAAAACTCTGCTGGGAACCCATCGGGACCAGGGGATTTCCCCGATTGCAATGAGGAGATAGCAGCTGCTATCTCCCCCTGTGAAATGGGCTCATCTAACTTAGTCTTATTATCATGAGTAAGTATAGGGATGTTCAAATGGTCAAGAAAATTTTTCAGCAGCGAGCTGTCATTTGGGAGGTTGGAAGTGTACAGTCGGGAGTAAAAATTCCTGAATGTATCGTTTATTTTAGAAGGATCTGAGGTAATGTTACCATCATCCATCCGAATTTTTGTGATGTGTTGTTTCGCTCTAAATCCCTTCAGCTGATTGGCTAATAATGTGCCAGATTTGTCACCATGAACATAAAACAGACTTTTACTCTGCAGTATCTGGCGCTCAATCAAATGTGTGGAGAGGAGATTGAATCTAGTTTGGAGTTCCAAACGTTTTTTATATAGTTCTGGGTTCTCATTTTGAGCAAGTCTTTGATCGACTTCTTTAATTTGATTAGATAGATCGTTCCGTTCTTTCTGGGCTTTCTTTTTCATATTTGCGCTAAAAGAAATAATTTGTCCTCTTAGGTAAGCCTTCAGAGTATCCCAAATGATTAGGCTGGAGGTTTCAGATGATGCATTTGTATCAAAGAAAAACCTTATCTGCTCCTCCATGAATTTCACAAAGTCATTGTTGGATAACAGAGTTGAGTTAAAACGCCAACATCTCTCTGCAACAGGGAGGTCGGGAAGGGTCATAGACAGTACCACCGGGGCATGGTCAGATATCACTATACTTTGGTAGTCACAGGAGAGGGAAAATGGGATCAGCTGATTATCAATAAGAAAATAGTCGATCCTAGAATAGCTATGATTAGAGTGAGAGAAGAATGAATACTCCCTCCTGTCTGGATGAAGATATAGCCATATTTCTGTGACACCATATTTTTCTAAAAAGGACAGAATAAGTGATGCAGATTTACTCATTATACCAGGGTTAGAAGAAGACCGGTCAAGCACAGGATCAAGCCAACAATTAAAATCTCCGCCCAGTATGAGAGAATATGAGCACAGGTCAGGGAGATAAGAAAAGAAACCTTTTAGAAAACCCACATCATCCGCATTTGGGGCATATACATTGGCAAGCACAACCATGGTATTGTACAATTTCCCTGAGACAATAATATAGCGACCGTTTGTATCCGATACTATGTTGTGATGTTCAAAATGAATATTCTGGTTAATAAGGATGGAGACCCCTCTGGCCTTTGCCTGGAAAGTAGAGTGAAAGTGCTGCCCCGCCCACCGTGACATCAGACGTGAATTATCAGAACCACGAATATGCGTTTCTTGTAGAAAAGCAATAGCTGTTCGAAATTGCTTGATATGTGAAAAGACCTTTCTCCTTTTAACAGGGTGATTTAAACCCTTGACATTCCAGCTTAAAAAATTCAAGGAACTAGCCATTCTCTCTAGCAGAGAGGGTAATTGGGTAAGCACAAGTGGTGTAAATACTCCAGGTACCGGTCCCAGGATGACATAGTAAACTCAAAAGGGCACCGAAAATATGTGTGTGGCCAGGTCTTGTACAGGCTTCAAAAATAACGTGGGTACTGTAATACCCACCCCCCTCCCCCCCTTCCCACAACAAGACAGCTGCCAAAGAACATAGCAGCAAGCTCTTCAAAACATCCATTTTCATCTACCAACAAACTTCCCTTTAAGACCATCTTCAGCTCCCATATCTTTAATCAGAGCATTAACTACACTCCTATGTTAACATCTCTTTAAAGAACACATACTAATAATGTACAGAAAACTACACATGTAACCTGTTACCATAAAAAAGAAGTCCCAGTAAACTTCGAACAACTCACATCACCGCTGTTAAGTTGTCATGGTAACCTTGACTCTGACTGCAGAGGCACGAGGGTCTTACCGTCAGAGGTATGGCAACAGCCGAACATATATGCTAACAACAATAATAAACATAATAGTTAAGAGCCATAACAGTCTGTCAGCCACCGTTACTAAGCAGACCTTTATGATGTGCGCGATATACTTGGGAGGCCGTCAACATATTTCCGTGCCTCATCCACCGAGCTCAGCCACTTTCTCTCCCCATTAGAAAGTGTGATGCGGAGCCGGGCGGGATACAGTAAAGAGGGCTTGAGTCCTCGGTCGTATAGCTCCGTCATTACTCCCCTGTATCCGGCGCGCTGGCTCATGACTTCTGGGCAGTAATCCTCCACAATGCGGATCTGCTGACCGCGGTACTCCAGTTTCCCCCTCCGTCTGGCCTCACGGATCAGAAGATCTTTTATCTGATAACGGTGTAACCGCAGAATGACCGGCCGCGGTCTCTGACCCGGGGCCGGTTTGGGTGCCAGTGAACGGTGGGCTCTATCGATCTCCGGTGGGGAGGAAAGCACCTCCTTCCCGAAAACCTCACACAGCAGATCTGTGAAGAATTCCGTAGGTCGCCCTCCTTCAGTAGCCTCCGCAAGACCAAGGATGCGTAGGTTTTGCCGTCTGTTCCGTCCTTCCAGATCGACCATTTTAGTTGTTAGTTTGGAGTTGTTTTCACGTAGGCTGGAGCAGACATTTTCCAGCTCACTGACACGCTGGCTCAGGTCCTCTGAAACCAGCTCGAGAGAACCCAGGCGCTGGCCATGGTCTTCCACTATGGACCGAACTTGGTCAAATTTAGTTTCCAGCAAGCCGAAAGAGGATTTGAAGTCTGAAGCCAATGCTTCGCGGTGCTGGTCCAGTAGCGCCGAAATAGCCTCCATCGTTAAGCTAGTCGACGAGTCGTCCTTTTTCCCTGCTTTGCCACTCTTTGAGGCCATTGTAAAGTAGTTGCAAGTAAAATGAAGTTTAATAAAGTAAGTTGCGCAGATTATTCTGTACGTTGATTGTTTAATAAGTATATAAAGGAGTGTAAAGTTTGAAACGGGCAGGAGCACGTGAGCGTTGCGTCTACTCCATGCGGCTCCTTCCGGAAGTCATCTCGATATTTTTCCTGGTGCATTTTATGAACAAATTTTTTTTTTTATTGTTGTAAAAGATAAAATTTAACATGAAAGACTGTTAATTTTCAACACTTTTTAAGATGACTTAAAGGAGGAAAAACCAAAGTGAAAAAAAAAAAGTTAATTCACTCAGTCCCTGATTTACTTTATAACAGTAAATAAATATCGGTTCTCGGGCACATAATTATGCAAATAATCGGTAATAAAAAAAATCAATATTGGTCGATCACTAGTGATAATACTACATTGTAAAAAAACCCTGTTGTTTTTACAGGAAAACGCTGGCAGCTGTGGTTACCAGAGAATTCCTGTAAAAAATACAGCAGCACAGAAGATAACTTTACTGACACAATATGTAAATTGATTTACAGTGAATGAAATCACACCTGAATCACATTAAAAACTTAAGTCTACCAAAAAAACTTGTTTATTTATATACAACAAACTTATGCAAAATTGACTATTTCCTGTGTTTTTTGCATGTAATAATTGCTTATTGTGCAACAATAAATGATACAATTAACAGGGAAATATCAAACAAAACTCATTTTAACCGGTAAAACAACAGTAAAACTTTGCATTTTAAATGGAGATGTTCTGTATATTATACATAAAATCTATTCATAATACGCTGTATTTTTATGTTTTAATAATGAAGTTATTGTGGTAAATCTCAAAACACATCTTGAGAAAAGACAAGAGAGCAAAATATAACTTGAGAAATGTATTTAACAGCCATCGTCAATAGTTGTAAACAACTGGATGAATTTTTATTCAAAGTTTCCAAAGTTTGAAACAAAGTTTATGTGCCAGGCACACAACAACAACCCACACTCTCCCTGTCTGGAATGTTCCACAGTATGGCATAAAACTTATCTATCTCCATGGAGACAATCAGGTTGCCAAAAGGTCAAGTTACAGGTCAGATCTACAGATCTACAGGCGAGCCCCCTCACGTTTCTTAAGGTATTTTTTTGCAATAAAAACAGTTCTAATTGAATAAATGCAAGATAGATAAGTTTTATACCATACTGTGAAACATTCCCGCAAAGAAAGAACATCTTCATGAAACAAGCAGGTGGTGGACTCGCTACCAGAAAAAGTTTAAAGACTTTAAAAAAAAAATTATATAGTGCCTTAATAAACATAATACACATTGTGGATTTAACAAAGCAAGAACTAACAGTACCTCTTCTCAAACAAACAGAGAAAAAGTTAGTGCACCTTTAAGACTTAAAAAAAAAATAATTATATAGTGCCTTAAGAAACATAATACACATTGTGTATTTAGAGCGAAAACTAACAGTACCTCTTCTCAAACAAAGAGTCAGAGTCCACAGAAAGAGTCCATATTTAGGCTTAACGCCACTCGTGATCGGAGAGTTCCTTATCAGTGTGAGGACTCGAGGGTTCACATTGAGACGACGCTTGGAGTTTTTATTCTCTACTTTGGTTCCTTTTTCTAGGTTTATCGAGAAAAAACACCTGTAGAACAAAAGCATATTAAGCATTTTAATTGATCAGTTATAAAAAAAAAAATAATAAAAAAAAGACTACAAGAAACAATAAACACACTACCGGTCAAAAGTTTGGAAAGTGTACTATTTTGATTGTTTTTGAAAGAAGTCTCTTCTGCTCAACAAGGCTGCATTTATTTGATCCAAAATACAGCAAAAACAGTATTATTGTGAAATATTTTTACAGTTTAAAATAACTTTCTATTTCAATATATTTTAAAATGCAATTTGTTTCTGTGATTCAAAGTTGAATTTTCAGCATCATTACTCCAGTCTTTAGAGTCACATGAGCCTTCAGAAATCATTCTGATATGCTGATTTGCTACTCAAGAAACACTTATTATCAATGTTAAAAACAGTTGTGTACATTTTTTCAGGATTATGTAATGAATAAAGTTCAAAACAACAGCATTTATTTGAAATATAAAGCTTTTGCAACATTATAAATGTCTATACTGTCACTCGATCAATTTAATGCATCCTTGCTGAATAAATGTATTAATTTAAGTTCTTTCCTTAAAAAAAAAATAAAATAAATAAATAAATAAATAAATAATCTTACCGACCCAAAACTTTTGAACGGTATTACAATGTTACAAAAGCTTTCTATTTCAGATAAATACTGTTCTTTTGAACTTTATATTCAAAGAATGAAAAAAAAACTTTTCAACACTGATAATAATCAAATGTTTCTTGAGCATCAAATCATCATATTGGAATGATTCCTGAAGGATCACATGACTCTGAATTTTGAGCATTTTAGTGATGCTCAAAATTCAGCTTTGCATCACAGGAATAAATTACACTTTAAAATATATTCAAATAGAAAAGTTATTTTACATTTTAATAACATTTCACAATATAACAGCTTTTTTTTGTATTTTTAATAACATAAATGCAGCCTTGGTGAGTAGAAGAGACTTCTTTCAAAAACAATAAAAATAGTACAGTTTCCAAACTTTTGACATACATATATAAAAAAACAGTCTGAGCCTTGTCAAGACTCAGAGCCGAACCAAGACAGAGACTCAGGCCACACCCAGAGGCAAGGCCGAGAGTCAGACCCAGACTAAGACCAGGCTCAAGTCCGGCTCTTAGTCTGGGTCTGACTCTCGGTCTTGAGTCCCGGCCTTAGTTAAGGTCCGGATTAAGACCGGGACCTCTGAGCCGGACTCCAGGTCCCAGAGTCCCAGGTCTGAGAAATGAGTAAGCCATGTTTACTCACCTTTGAAGAAACTCCAGAGTTGAAGCCAGCTCAGATGGATAGTGAATATTAAAACAGTAGTAGCTCCCGAACATGAGGCACAACGCAGAAATGAAGGAGGAGATGTTTGTGTTGATAAGGTTCCGATCCAGACTCAGCATGTACCTTGTGGAGGAACAGCAGGACTGTCCTATGAACAAATTATTTAACTGGTTATATTAATAAGTGCTGCACTCACATAACAAATTCTATAAACAGTGCAATTAAAAAAAAGATATGAAACAGACTTACCACAGACAATAACAACGGGTGTCAGAGGCACTTGATCCAGTTGGACCTCTTCTGCCAGACATGTATCTTCTACATGGAAGAACATGGACTCCTCCTTCTCGTCAAAGTAGCTGAGCAGAAGCAGGATCATCTCTATCACATCATCTGAACAGCCACTCTGCAGTCCCCACATCCTCTGAAGCCTTGCATAATTCTGAAGGAATTTCTTGCTCTTGTTGACAAACTGGTCATGTAGTCGAGAAGCCTTTTTCCTTTCAAATCCAAATTTCGTGTGAATGTCTCTTTGAGGTCAATCCCAGTGAGTTCCATAAAGTGTACTGACATGCCAAGTTCATCAAACCAAAACGGCCACTCCTCTCTAAGGCATTTGATACTTTTTCCCTGGTTGACATGTTGACGCTGTGTGTAAAATGTGGACTTCATTAAACATTTTACCTCCTCTGGATTGGCATCAGAGTGTTGGAACATCTCCTTGAGTTTTTCCATCTTTTGCTGCTGGCTCTCTTGAGTTTCTTCAAGGGGCAGAAATTTTAGGTTCCATTTAATGCATCCATAAGTGTCCTGCATTGCTGCTCTCTCTTCTAATGGGATCTCGTCTGTTTGGTCCGAGTCATCGGTCTGATGTTTTCTTTTTCTTATTTTGGGTGTTGAAATGCACCTCACATTTTCAGTTCTGTTTTGCAACTGTTTGACAAGGGAATGGTAGCCTGTTCCAACAATATCACCCTCTATTACATCTTGGAGAGAACTGGGATATTTTGCCACCATTGTTGTTGCAACGTCAGTTGAATGCTTTTTACCTACATGAGGGCATTTTTGCATCATCTCAGTCACAACAATCCGGACAATTTGCCTCCTTAGTTTTGGGCCAGGCCTTTTTCCCCTCTCTAAAGCCTGCATCACTTCCTCAGGAAATTTACTCCATGGAATTTCAAAGTTGACGTCCCACTGTGTGTCAAGTCCTGGGCTGCTGGAGGAGCTTGACGATGAACTTCGGGGTGAAACAGAGAGCGATGGCAGCAATTGGGTAGGTGAGGTTTCCACAGATGATAGTGAACTCTAGGGCTGACTTCTAATAGTCGAGGATTCGACGATTCGATTCGTAGACGTCTGATTCGACTATGAACCTCATAGTCGAATAGTAGGAAAGTGTTATGTAACCAATGAGAAGCAGCACACTACAGGCCTGGAGATTTCACAGCATCCCCTCCACTTCCACGCCATCAGAGAGGATTTTTTCAAAGGCGGGTTTCATTGCCAATAAATCAAGGAGCGCCCTTTTCCCGACCAACGTGAACAAGCTGGTTTTCCTTGCACACAACTTCAGAAGAATCAGACAACCACAGGTGCAGTAGCCTAGAACACGTTTCATATGTGAAGAAGTTATTTTTTTTTCTTTTTCATTTGGGACAATGTGAACTTAAGCTGAAGGCTGCGCGCGAAGCGCAGCAACGAAGACATCCTTTCCTTTTTCTTTTTTTCTTTTTTTTGCTGCATAAAGATAAAAGCATTTTTAAAGGCATTTTTTGGCACGTTGTTGTTTTTGAAGAAATTTGTTCCTATTTTAACTTTTCTGATGTTTGATATATGTGTGATATGTTTTGTTCATCTGGCTTTAAATGAATAAAAGGTATTTGTTACACACCATGTTTTTCTTTTAGTTTTTTTTAACTCTTTTGTTTGAAATGGAAAAAATCTAGCTGCTATCTAAAAAAAAAAAAAGGTTCGACTATCAGTCGACTACGGCAAAATCGAACGAATCAGATTCGACTATGAAAATCCTTAGTCGAAAACAGCCCTAGTGAACTCTTCTCGGGACTGCTTGAAGTTGTGGTAGGACTTCCATGATGGCGACATCTAGGAAGGTTTGCTCTGAGTCAGTCATATTTGCACTGAAGACAAATTTGCACCTTCAAACAAAACAGAAAATATATACAGTACATACACTTAACAGAGCAGGGACATGCATCAGGTAACACTTATATTAATGTCAAATTATTTACAGTAAGAAGTGAGCTTTATTGGACTTTTTTCCACAATACTGTGTTTTAGTGGAATGTCTTGGTATCCATCAAGAATGTATGATACCAAAGGATAGAAATCGGGCAGGTCATTAATGTTGATACACTGTAACCCAAGACTGTCCTTTGTCACAGAATACAGATGGTATTCTGAGAGGAAGGTGCCATTGTGGATATCCATCAAAACATACACAGATGTGTCATTATGAATCAAGATGAGTAGAAGTTCACCAAACTCCATATACTCATTTCTGTACACAAGAAACTGTCCTTTTTTATATGCAGTGGCCTTGTACTGAATGTCTGTGGTAACTGTGGTATTGCTTTCTGAAAAGGCTAACTCCCTGACTGCATGTTTAATAGTGTTACTGTAGAGGTTGGGATAAAATCCACAGCTGTCCTTCACTTGCAGTAGTTTACTGCATTCTTGCCCAGCTAAAAGATATACCTGATACATCTGATGACGCTCTGACAAAGTTTGACAAATGTTTTTGAAGTTTTTCAAGTGTCTGGCACATCTTTTAAAATAACTGTGCTTACTTTCAACGTAAGCATCCATAACTTAATCAATGGACCAAATTTCAAGATCAGTGCTGAATAATGGCGCAAATAGTGGTGCTTGGGTTTTAGTTGCACTTCAGGAAACAACATCTTTCTCAACTCCAAATATTCTTGGATCAAAATGTCAAGATATGCTATCTGGGACAAGGAAATGTTCTGAGCACAAATAAGATCCACAATGTTTTTTAGCTGGAGAGCTAACTGCCATACTTCATCCTCATGATTTTGCACTTTGTCACCAATCAAAACTGGTAGCAATCTCAAAAGGTTCCAGTTTTGAATGGCTTGCCCTGATAATTTGGCTCTGTCCGGGTTGACAGCACATGGCTTTGTGAGTGCTTCAGATCCTTTGTACTTTAACTGTTTGATTCGCCTGTTTAAGAGTGAGTACTTGAACCTTTATAATGTTCTTCAGGTACAGTGTTAGATCATATGACAAGACTCCTTCAAAGAGGTCATGACCTAAACAGGGCGGGAGACCAGGCTGGGATACGTGAAAAGACTCAAGGGCATTAAAGATAGAGTTTACCTTTATCCCTCTGACGCCTTGGATGTTTTCAGCCTGGAGATCAGCAACAGCTGCGTCATACGTCTCTGGGGTGCGTAGAGGACCACAGACATTCGGATCAGCCACAAACTCACTTCTTGTGATTTCACAGTACCTGCAAAAATATTGAGAGCGGCTGAAGTTCTCTGTAAACCCACCTATGCAGCGAGAACCCAAGTTATCCCCAGCAACCCCCTTTTACTGTTTGTCCATCTACATTTATTCCATCTGTCTCCAAGGATTTCAGATCTGCCAACAACTCTGAGAAAACTTTGGCTACTCCAAAATGCTTAAGGTCATCCTCAACACACAACAAGACTAACATATTATCAGTCTTTAAACGCAAATGAATGGGTAAATTTGATAATGAATATAGACTATGAAATATAGACTGCAAGAAATTTGTGCATCTTTTTAGCAGAACCCAGGGGATTCACAATTTCAAATGAATCTTGGTACAAAATCAGTTTGAGGCTTTCAGGGTTTCCATTGAAGAACTGGTGACATTTGAAATTTTGTCCATCATATAAATCCGTAAAAACCTCCACATTAGGATCTTCAAACTGTTGTGACTGTGTATTCCTCCCTAAACGTGACTGTAAAAAGCTCTTCAGAGTTTCTGCTACTGGTATGTAGTAAGCAAATTTTTGTGTCATGATTTCATCCATTCCCACTGCCACTTTTTGGGGTTCTGTGTAATTAAACATTTTTGTGAATGTCTGATTTCTAAAGTATGTAGTTCTTAATTGTCCCTGATGACAGGCAGAGAACAAATCTGACTCTTTAATGCAGTCACAGATTTTAGAGACTGCTTCATCTGATAGGCTCATATCATTTTTTAAAAAATAACTTATTCTAGTTATTGTATAGGCTTGACCTAACTCGTGCACATTCTGCATTTCCTCAACAATAGTCTGTATAGTTGAGGCAGGAATTAGCAGCTGTCCTTGCAGTTTAAGGTAAAAGAGACACATGTTTCTGACATAAGACTGACTATCATTCTCTGGCATATCACTGGCTGCACTAGCTGTTGGCATGGCTTCATGTGTGTTTTCTGAATCATCTATACTGGCAATGACATCTGGGGGCTGAGGGCGAGTATCCCTGTACATGTTATCGATACCATCTGGGGAGCATGCTTTATGCTTTCTACACATGTGAGAAGTAAATGACAACATTTTTGTAAACACGTGTTTACAACCACTTACTGGACATGACACAGACCTGCTCTCTCCAATATGATCATTTAAGTGAGACACAAGCTCTTTCACCGTGTGAAAACGTCAGGCACATAATGAAACTGCGCATTTTAAATCCGCAACAATAGCTATAGGAGCAGCTTGCGGTGCATTGTGCACACGATAAAAATGGCCCTTGAAAGCTGAGTAAGTGGTAAATGTTTGACTACAGTTGGCGCCAACACATTTAAAAAGACAACGGGGCTCATTCCTAGAGAGAGAGCAGGCGCGGATGCTGGCAGTGGCAGATCGCGGTGCCACTTCCTCTGGCAGCTGCCACTAGTCGCTACTGGCAGTGGCAGCTCGCGATGCCACTTCGGGAGAGCCGCCAGAGTTCCTGGCAGCTGCCACTGTTTTTTTCTCGCTGTTTGCTCGGTAAAAAGGAAACTGTTCTCAGTTGCATGCAGTGTTTTTTTTAATGATGATGCAAAGTTTGCTCAATTGTAATGTCATTATTATAACAATTATAATTATTATTATTATTATTATACATTTTTATGTAGGCTGTTTTTATGAGTCACGATCGTTTGTCGCCGTTTATTTTAAATAAATAAAAGTTTTGATGATGCATGTTATACAGTTAAGCAGATGCGACCAGAATAGGGGTGTCGCTGGGAATTCAGAGCCCCGTGCACCACTGCTAAATCGCAAAATCACGTTCATTGGGGGTTATATTTATATATCCTAACTGTTGTCACATTTCCAAAGTTATATTTTGTATTTTTACACTGTATAATATTCTGTTTTATCAAATCCAATAAATCTCATCAGTGTTTGTATGTATTTTATTTTACATTTATTCCAAAATAATATGAAAAGACAGTAACTATACAAAAATATTTTATTTGTCTGCTGTTATTTTTAACTTTACCAGCTGGTGTCGCTGTTGAATTACTTTCTACATACCATTGAATTTTACACTTTTTAATGTCATATTTTGTAATATGAATGGTGCGGAAGCACAAAATGGAATGGGAAAATACAATTTCCTGCCATCCTTTCACAGGACAAAGAGCAACAAAGTTCATCCATATCTAAATTACAAAGCTGGATAGGTGACTTTGATGAAGACTCTCCAGCTGAACTCTTTACTTTTGTGTTTGAAAGAAAAGAAGATTATGATGTCTTCTGCAACGAAATGCTGGACAGGGGAAAATACAAACTATTTGTCAGATTTGAGGATGAATGATCTATCCGTAATAACATTCATCATAAAAAAAAAAAAAAAAATCAATCAATGACAAAAATAAAACAAAAATAAAAAGTGTTTTTTGAATGGTTTCATTATTTTCATTATGTTTCACTAGAATGGTCTCATTATGTGTGTATATATGTATATAATATTGAATATATACAGGGTGCGATTTGTAGGGGGGGATGGGGGGATTCCGATTCTGATTCCCATCCTGTTTTTACCGAATAAACAGCAAAAACAGCGAGAAAAACCGTGGCACCTGCCCCGGAAGTGGCATGGCGAGCTGCCACTACCAGTAGCGACTAGTGGCAGCTGCCAGTGGAAATCTGTGGCATCTGGGGATGCCACCGGAAGTGGCACCGCGAGCTGCCACTGCCAGGGAGAGCGCTAGCCCCTGCAGCATTCCTATGCACTTTGCAATGTAGTACATAGCCTCTGTATCCAATTTCTTTTTACAAAAGACACAGGTGATCATTTTTGGGATTTCAAGTGTTTGCCTGTGCTTTTCAGCTGAACCAAGTTATAACGCATTGATCTAGCTAGCTAGTTTACACCATGTGCTTTCAGCACACATTTTCGTTTGGTCTCGAAAAAAGTAGGCTAAACACTGTGAAGCTTACCGTGCAAACTTTTAATTTTCCAATTGAACAGCAGCAGACCCTCTAAAAACTTCTTAAAATTGTAGATAAAAACTTTTAAAAGACACTGTTCCGAAGACTTCTGCTGTCCCTCTGTTTTCTTTCTAGCAAGTGCTGCTCTGGCTCGCTCGTTATTGGCACCAGCCGCAGGTGAGTGTCTCCCGCTCCTCACGTCATTATCCAATCAGAGACGAGCTTATCTGCGAACTATGAAATTAAAAATTAGCAGACTCAGTGGCAGAGCACAATGAGAGAGGACAAGTACAAGTCTGTGGTTAGAGGAGGCACTGGTTGTTTAGCTTGTGATAATGATACAATGCTCAAAACAATGCTGACATAATTTATAAATATAAATAGAAAACCAGTAGGCTAAGTATAACATTACAATTTAAAGACTAAAAGAAACAAAGCATACAAGGATTATGGTTAGGACTGAACAGAAATGTTACTTTGCACAGGCCTCAATAATTTTAATTCCTTATACACATACTCTATAAATAGAGTAGGCTACAAATAAATCATAAAGCGATGCTAGTGAAGGCACTGTTTGGTTGTTTAGCCTGTGATAATGACACAATGCTCAAATTATTACTATTGTTTTATCAATAGGCCTATGTAGAAAACCAGTAGGCTAATAGATTTTTTTGTAAAAACATTTTTACTACCTCAATTTGCATTAATCATGTTAAAAGTACAGCATAAAGTTGACTTATTTTAGTTGTATTTTTAAGAACAACTGACTAAAACTTTAGTTTTTACAATATTTGCCTGTCAAATGAACAAAGTTGTTTTGTTATGAGTATTACAGTATTTCTGTTTATTTATACCAATCTTTGTAGTTTTAACAAATAAATTTGATTATAATCGCATATCGTTGTTGTAAATATAACAAAACATTCTGTTTAATAGTTTACAAAAGTTCACTGTGATTTAAACAAAAAATATATGTTTTTGGATTTACAAATAAAATGTAAATCTCACAGTCATTTTTTACAGTGTAGTTATCCAGTAGTTCCAGTAGTAGAAACTCCCTCATGTTTTTGTATTCCTGTTTTGTGATGGCTAATACAGCGTTGCCAAAAGTCTTGCTCATTTTGTTTTTTCACCTGTATAGTAAAATAATTATGAATAATTAGAGTCGATTATATATTTAAACAAACAAATGCACAAAAACCTTAATGACCACTAATTCAATTACAAAAATGGCGTGGCCAGTGTCCCTCTTCAGAATTGATGACTTCTTCTGTGGCGAGGTTAAGAATGACACCTGGCCTGTGGGCGCATATGTAATATCTGAGGTATTACCCCCCATGCCCCCATAGGCCTTAGTCTCAACAGTTAATTAGCACTAACTGCGATCTGTCTAAATCTAATTAACCTAATCGGTTTAATATGTACTTGCGTTGTTTTACTTTTTCATCTGCACAACTTTAACATCTCCTGCAAACAATATCCTCGAGTTGGCATCTCCAGTAAACAATCTTCTTATACACTGTCGTGTGAAGTATCCTTTTAATACTCACATTTTCTTATTGCTGCTGATATCGTTCCTAATGAGGACGAGGAAGTGGGCGGGGCTGACCATATATGGAGAATGCGTGTGTGAAGAAGCGAGCCCAGTAGCCCAAAACCTTTGAACTTCAGCAAACCAAAAACACGGTTCCTGTTTTTTTATATTTGCTGAACTACCCCAGTTAGCATACTGCGGTAAAGCCAGACGCAGTTCAGAAAAACACGGTCAAGCCAGCCGCGATTGATTTTAGCATGCATATTTTACAGTGATTACGGTAGTTTCAGGAACAACACAGAGAGAACGCGCTTGCAGAGCGCTTTTCATTTAGACGCCCAGGACTGAGAGATAATACAAAATGCTCATGAATTTTTACTTGCTTATTTATTTGCATTTCTGCTTTAATATCACTGTTATTTATTGGTGACTTTGACGGTTGCCTATTACAATATTTTTCTTAAATAGTCACCTTTCAAATAATTGTTTTATGTAGATGAGTTACAGCAGAATTCGTAGAAAACAGACAAAATAACATATTTAGTCTTTCTAAATACCAGAATTGATTTTTAATTTTACTGTTCAAAAGTAACAGTTATTCTTCAATGAATGTTTTCTATAATGAGGTTTGACGTTTGTTTTTAAAGAGAGGGCAAATAAAAAAATGTTCACAATGGAAAAAAAAGTTAAATTAAACGCCTTTATTTTACTCCAGAGACCTATGAAAAAATAAATTCTAGTAAGTATAAAAACGCTATGGTCAGTTTCTATCCCATACAATGTGCACACATTATATGAATTAAAAAAAATATATATACTTTTTTGAGATATAAGATATTACTGCACTTTAGAGGGGTATAAAGACCCCATTTCTAATAAGTAGGAAAAAAAAACAACCACCAGTTCTCATTCAGGACGTCCCATACTATATACACACCACATATGAAACTATTTTACTTGAACCTTTTTTGAGATATGGGGCATTATTACATTTTAAAGGGGTATAAAGACCCCATTTCTAATAAGTAGAAAAAAACAATGATCAATTCTTATTCAGGACGTCCCATACTATATGCACACCTCATATGAAAATATTTTACTGCAGCATTTTTAAGATATGGGACATTATTACACTTTAGAGGGGTATAAAGACCCCATTTCTAATAAGTAGAAAAAAACAATGATCAGTTCTTATTCAGGACGTCCCATACTATACGCACACCACATATGAAACTATTTTACTGCAGCATTTTTGAGATATGGGGCATTATTACATTTTAAAGGGGTATAAAGACCCCATTTCTAATAAGGAGAAAAAAACAATGATCAATTCTTATTCAGGACGTCCCATACTATACGCACACCTAAATAGTTTCATATGTGGTGTGCATATAGTATGGGACGTCCTGAATAAGAAACGGTGGTTGTTTTTTTCTACTTATTAGAAATGGGATCTTTTTACCCCTTTAAAATGGAATAATGCCCCATATTATAGCAATAATTAACAAAAAATGTTTTTAAACTGACAGTATACCCTGACAGTACGTTTAATGTTGTGAATTTGTCAAAAACAAAGTATCTGCGGTAAAACTCAAAACAATATTAAAAGTGCTTGATAGGACAGAACATTCTCTAATATCCATAACAATAGCGAATGTATATTTATGTAACACAGTAGGTCATTCTTTTATACGCTTACTTGTATGTATTTTAAGCATGCTTCATTGCACTCTAGATGATTCATTGACCTTTAACCTGTGCTCATGGGTGCTGTCTGCGATGTTTGTGTAGTTTGGATGCAAATGAAACAATAGATTAGCATTCATTATTTACCAAGAAATGTGGATCTATGTGGTCATTTCGATAAAGAAGTTCTGGTAAGTATCGATGAGCATTTAGCTTTTTATCATTTTACTAGCACAGACACTCATAAGCTCATAAAGGAACTTGCAAAAAGTTAACCTCACATGCAGTAAATGCTAAGGTGACCAGATTTTTTATATGAAAACCGGGGGTATTTCCTAGTTCAGTGGTCAAAATATCAAAATATGTGATTATCTGCAAATTAAAAATCGGGGACAATATGTTTTTTTTTTTTTTTAATTGTTGTGGGTTCCATATAGGCCTATTAATGTCATCATAATTGACAATTACCGTGATGTTTGAGAATCAAACTTACTGAAGTTTTTTAAATACAGTAGTGAATAGTAACTATTGCAAATAGCAAACATATCAAAAAATAATAAATTATGAGAACATATGATAAATAAAACTGTGTTTAACAAATATGTTAAAATCTGTTTTAAAATGTATTTAAAATTTCCACAACTGTGAGTACAATAATTATAACTTTTAAAACGATAATGTTTATGCTTTTGGAAATGGATCTTTTCTATTATTATTTTACTATTTCATTATTATTTTACATTTTAGGCTCATTTTGACCACAAAGAAGGCCTGTGTGCTTTCTGCAAATGTAATTGAATAAAGCACATAATCAGTACGCTCGCTCAATGTTATCATGAGGACGTGACATGTTGCCAAGTATCCAAGTGCACACACAGTAGCGAGTAGTGAACAAACACGCACACACACACACACACACACACACACACATACTTGTTTTTATGCATTGTGGGGGTCACCTGTCAGAATTGCTACATAATGAGGACCACCCTTTCTAATGATCTTAGAAACCTAAAAAAATATTTTAACACAAAAAAAATATCTGTTTATAAATATCACTTCATATTACAAATATTTCACTACAGAAGTAACAACAATGACACAGTACCTACTTGTGGCGTCATTTCAGGTGTTGTGTAAATCTGGGGTCCTCCAAAACACACACCAAGTTTTTAGGCATCATGGGGACCAACTCCACACCTATTTTTTTTCCTTTGTATCAATTCGTTTTAAAGATGTAAACTTCAATAAGTGTTCAATAAGACACTTTATTTGTGGTTTTTTAGAGCAGTTTGGAAAAAGACAACATACATGGAAAATGCTCCATTGTTCAATTGATTCAACAGACGCTCTATTTTTTTTTTTTTTGCAAATCATTTCTATAAACATCCTGTTTCTCAGTAAGTCATCAAACATCTTTTTAAAACTCATCAATAAGTGTAACAAACATCTTAAAACTCATCAATAAGTAGGGCTGTCGAACGAAATTTTAAAAACGTCCATTTCCCACTCACATTTGAGCACTGTTGAGCCGATTTGGTTATGTGCTTATCATTGTAGCCAATCACAATCATGTCTGTTGAGCGCGTGAACACTATGGCCAATCAGCGATGTTTAAAAATTGGCTCAACAGCGCTCAAATGTGAGCGGGAAATGGACATTTTTAAAAATTTCAGTATCGAAAGTACCGAACCCGGTACCGTTTGACAGCCCTATCAATACGTCCAACAAACATCTTAAAACACATCAATAAGTGCAACAACCAACAATATAACTCATGTCTGTGTATACATAATGACAAGAAAACAGACTCGTCAAGTATAGGAATTTCTCAAAAACTCAAGAACATGGTGAAGGTCAAAATTAACAGGCTAAATCTTTTCTTTGCAGAGCAGAGATACGATTCTTAATGTAAAATTTCACAGCTGACCATTCTCTGTGTTTAAGTGCCAGTGGTTCAGCTTTCAGACACCTTTCGCACTCTGACTTTCCTGGTACTTTCCGATTTTTAATGAATTTCGTCAGATGCTTCTCCACAGCACGTATTTCCTGCTTGTTCCAGGGTGTCCTCTTAACGGGACCTGTGGATGGGTGAAAAATAAATAAATAAAGAAAGCATTTCTTTATTTCATTAACAAGCTATAGGGATAGTTCACCCAAAAAATGAAAATTAGCCCATTATTTACTCACCCTCAAGGCATCATAATTGAATGACATTCTTCTTTTAGACAACGGCAACTGGAGTTATATTAATGGGTATATAATATATATCGGACTTATATTAATTAGTGGGTGTTTCTGTTCAACAGTCCAAAACAAGCCCAATGAAGTGCAACCATCCATAATATAAAGTGCCTCACACGGCTCCGGGGGGTGAATAAAGGCCTCCTGTAGTGAATCAATGCATTCTTGTAAGAAAATATCCATATTAAAAAAGTAATAATCAGTTTTCTCTTGTACACAGAAGCTGTTCTGGGTGGATGACGTAGGATGTATGCATGGCACATGCGCCACTCATAAGTGACGAACCCGGGTGCACAGTGGAGAGACCAAAAACATAGAAACAGTCACAAAATATAAGTACAAAAACAGAATTTATAAAGACAAATGTTGGAGGATTTAGATGTAAACCAAGAGGGGACTGGTTTTCCTCTGCTAAAGTAAGGAAACTTTGCTTTGCTCCTGTAAACAAACATTAGTTTTTGCGAGACTCAAGGGTGCATGCACAATGCATACATCCTACATTATCCACCCGGAGCTGCTTCCGTGTACAACTGTTAACGCAAGCTAAATTAAAGTGATTATTACATTTTAATTATGGATATTTTTTGTACAAACATGCATTGATTCACTACAGGAGGCCTTTATTCACACATTTTTTATTTTTTTATTATGGATGGATGCGCGACCTCTTTTGAAATGTTGAACTGAAACACCCAGCAATCAAACAATCAAGATCCGCACACGACTGTACATCAAGCTAATACTTCAAAAAATTCTTTATTAAATGCTGCATCAGAGATCATAAAAATACCTAAGTGTACGATTGCATGGATTTATATACATCTTGTAATTTTGCATATTGAGATTTTTTCTATATGGAGGATTTTTACTGTTAATATATGTATAAGAAAATACTTTTATGATATTGGATGTACATGTTTTGTGCCTGCGTGTATATTATGATGCCCATGGTAACACTGATTTAATGTGGTGCAGGTGTGCGCCAATTCATGGGGCACTGAGGCAGAGCTTTGTCTTGAAAACATTTTACACCTTTGCACGCATTTTTATGACCTCTGATGCAGCATTTAATGTACAGTCGTGTGCGGATCTTGATTGTTTGATTGCTCAAAGTTTTTTTGGATTTACACACCGCACCAAGTTGTGTTTCGGATTTTGGACATTTAGCGCTGCTCCTTTTCTGTGACTTTGTAGAACAGAAACACCCACCCATTGCCATTATAAAGCTTGGAAGTGCCAGGACAATTTTTAATGTAACTGTGATTGGATTCATCTGAAAGAAGGAAGTCATATACACCTAGATTTCCTGGAGGCTAAATTTTCTTTTCTGGGTGAACCATCCCTTTAAGTCACATTTATTTAGCTATATAATGCTCTATAAAATACAGAGTGAGGAGATTCAGCAAAGTAAAACAAGTTCAATACAACATTAAGCAGTTCCACAAAGACAGCAAAGTTGTTGTTGATTCATATTCAACTCCAGCCATTAAAAATAGGTGATTCTGTCCCCCCCACCCCCCAACTTTTTTTGACCCACCACCAATATTTCTGCCTATGTTCTCTGATTTGTTACTCAGATTTGAGTGAACTAATATTTGGCCAATCACAAGGCGAATCATCTCTTGGTCACGTCAACCATGAGCTTGAGCTTCAACCTCCTATTGCCCTCATGATTTTTCATTCATTCAGTTCTTTGCTCTTTGGTAGTCTGAGGTAAAAGGCACCCCAGAAAAAAGCAGAGGACAATTACATCCTTTTTTAAACACATACTGTAAGTTTATGTTATGTCTCGATGACATGAATCATGCGGTCAAATTTCCATGTTATGATTTAACCTACTGTAATGTTGCGTCTACACTGGATATGAGCAATGCAATGCAACACAAAAACCAGTTAAGAACCTCATCACGCTGCACCATATCCAGTGTTCAACACTCTCCTACTTGTTGCTTTGGATAAAAGCGTCTGCTAAATGAGACTCAACCAATTACTGGGTTCTGCTGTCTTTTGTCACATCGTGCTGCTCACAACCAGAGAAGAATTATCCTTCCCCAAGAAAGAAAAGTGGTCTTGCACTGAATACTTATCTTATCATGCTTTATTATTTTTAGTACTTTAATTCATTATTGCAATGCCTTAAACTGTAACTGGTCAGTGTACAGGCAGTGTGTTCCAATAGTGTTAACTATTTTAGGCCATTTATGGGTTATTATTAATGGGTTATTCTCACGAAACTATTAAAACACCACGGCACTAACTATTTTAAATATTAAACATGCAATTTGTTAATAAAAAAACCCATCATAATGAAGACAATACTGTTCTCTACCTTGCAAAAATAGTCATTTCAACATAGAAATTAGTTATTTTTGGATTTTATTGCATTTTCTGCTAAAATTCTCATTACCGAAATGCGTCTGGCTATGTCTGAACACGTTATGTTGTGATTAAAACATATTAAAATGAAAATATTCTGAAAAAAGTAAATGGATATTTTTCTAGATGTTTTCACATGACAGAAAAACTATAGACTGAATATTTATTTATAATAGTAATGATACAATAGTGGAAAAATTAAGTGTCCATCACTGATTTTCTCATACTCCGCAACATTTTTTAGGGGCCATTTACACACACATTTTTTTGTAAATAAATCTTGATTTTCAAATA